>BNST01002461.1:0-257474 GCA_019650275.1 Xylocarpus granatum | reverse complement strand
TTTGTACTTCATAGTTATAAATTAACTGTGTTCAGCAGCGTTGATTCGGCAGTCGTATCAGGCTGTGATTCCGAGATTGAAGTACGAATTTAGATGGAGCCATTTGGAGGGATACCCGTAAAAACATAACAAAGCTACCAACTACCAGCAATGGAGACATGCACGCTCTAATAGATTTCAGATTTTCTAAAATGAATATAATTCAATACGGAGGTTGTGTGGTTTTTTGGTTCTTTTTCTGTGTAAAACTATCAAAACTCAACCAATAAATAATTTGATGTATGATATAAAACGGGCGACGTCGATGCCCAACATAACAATTTCATAACCCTTCCTCGTGGTTTGCACGCATAATTGTTGAAGCAACTACCAGCATTGTTGTCAACGAATAATTTCTGATTCATTTTGTATCACACACATGATTTACTGTCAGAAAATGTATGACACGAAGTTGATTCACCAATAGAACATGTACCAGCCATTGAGGTCTAAGCTATGGTGAAATTGTAGGCGGCACATAACAACAATGGCAAGCATTGAAATGCAGGCAAAACTATAATTCTTTTAGAGAAAGTGTTAGTTGGACTGGAATAAGTCTTGCCCAAGGAAAGCATCGAAAAACTTCAAAACTCGTGCAAGTCTCCCTGTCAAAAGTTACACCAAACTGCAAGCATCCTGCTTTCATTTTCGTACTCAACGGCAAAAGAAATTTGGAACTGAAACCTCGGCTAAGGCATCTCAGAGAGATTAACCAAACTCAAGAAGAGATGACCACTAGCTTAACTAAAAGAGTTCCAATCATTCATTCAGCTTCTTCACAGAAAAATCACTCATCACCCCAAGTTGATAGGCCACCCAATCCAACTTCAACTTCCTGAGATAACTCAAGTGCAGAACCCTTATTCCTCTTTTTGGTATTTTTTCTCTGAGCAGAAGAGGTAACTAAGCCACCAACCGAGTTCAATTGAAAAAGTTCGTCAGGTATATTATTGTCAGCACCAAATCTGGGATTTTCTGGAATATTGGCAGAAAAAGCTGTGAAAAAGAAGTTTCTCCATCATCAATAACATCAAGTTCCCCATGTTTCTCCTTTGATTTCTTCTTTTGTTTCTTTTCTGCCCTCTGTCCATCATTGTCAACTGTAAAGTCTTCTTTTGAGAGTTGTTCCCTATTTTTCTTTCTCTTCTGCTTCAAATCTTTTTCCATATTAACATCTTTAGGATCATTTAGGTGATCATCTTTCTTTTGAACCATCACATGGCCTCCAGAGTACTTTTCATTGTCAATAGCAGTCAAGCTCCCCTTCTTTATCTTTTGTTTCCCTTTTCAATTTCTTCTTTGCTGAATCCTCTTTGTTGTCCTGAATGTCTTTCTTTGACCGTTTGTCAATTGTTTCTCTATTGTGATCTCTTTTCTTTTCCTTCTGAGCTTTTGTCTTGTTATCAGCACTATTTGAAAAGTCATGAACCTTATCAATTGCATCATCCTTTTCATTCTTGATGTTTTTATCTATTGGTCTAGCATTGAATATATGCAAGTTTGGCAATAGTTTTCTGACCTGCAATGATATTGATTCTAAGAAATCATGCTAGGAGCACAAATCTAAACTTTAAAAGACATTAACATGATAAAACAGTACATGATATTACCTTCTTTGCCAATTTATCATTTTCAGCTATGGGGTTTCCTTGTAGATTGAGGTTTTTCAGATTAGCTAATGAATTTAACAGCTGCCATTTAAGGATGTTTCCAATATGCATGATCAGTAAGTATACAGATATTAGTAAGCAAATATATATATAGAAAGAGCGGGAGAGAGAGTCAACATGCTCTTACCTTAATTTCTGATAACCTTGTGAGCAAGTTATTTCCCAAGTCCAAATTTTGGAGCTTCTTATTATAAGCCAACTCAGCTGGAAGAGTCTACACAATTGACAGTGAGACAGAGGAAGGAAACAGTATAAATGAACCAGATGATCACATATTAACAGATGAAAGCAATATAAGTTCAGTAACTATTAACAAAGACTGAAATTGAGACAGCACCAAATCAATAAAATTAACCAGTGAGCACACCACAGACCTTGATGTTATTGTGAGCAAGTCGAAGTTCTTTCAATTCAGTGCAGGACTTTAGAGAAGAACCAACTATCTGAACTTGGCAATTTGAGAGAGAGAGCTGGAACCAAGAGAAAATTAAGAGGCTTAGCAAAAGACTTCAAAATATTAGTTAAAGACAAGTAATGACCAAAGAATGGTTACCTTCGTAATAGATTTCACTTTGAGCAGAGACTCACCAATTTCATGGATTGGATTTCTAGAAAGAACTGCATGAGAATCCCAAATGACAAAGCATGATTTGTGTACATGGATTAAACAGTAAAACAAGACATTTTATTCAAAGAATTAACTTAAATTTCATTGTTCCACTTGTATTACTGATCTAAAGCAAAATATTGTCAATCATGAACATGCCAAAATGAAAAAAGAATACAAAGTTGCACAAATTTGCTACCTTCTCATTAATTGAACATATCAAATTCCAAAAAGAGATAAGAGAGATAAACAGATAGATAGTAGAAAGATAGACTGAGAGAAGAGGAGTGGTGGGGGGAGGAAGATGGATAAATTACCCCTACCATTTAGGCCGCCAAAAATATGTTATTAACTTCGTAAGATATTGTAGAAAATTGGTGACAAGGAAGGTTTCCCTGAAGTTTCAGATTGAAGATATTTAAGGCCTTCCATTTTGATACCCATATCTACATTTGACCAGATAACTTCTACCAGGCACTAAACAAAAATGGAAAACAGAGGCCATTGTGGAATTTTTAGAAGATTAGTAGTATCAGCTTACATAAGTAGTTACTCATTTTGGTTTTGGCGAGGGGCTTCATGGACAAAAACCATAACTGGACCCTAAGCTTACAACAGCTTTCACCTTTACCCTCCATCTTTCTTCTCTGAGAATTATTGCTCATATTCCTCTCCAATTTTCACTAAAATTTCTATTTGAACTAAAACAGTGACAAATTTTTGATGGAGAATATGATGGCAATCAATTAATAAACAGCAACCAGAAACAGATTGTGTTGCACCAAAAAAGAGTTAACGTGCAAAATAAGAGTTTATACCAAGAGTGTTCAAGTCCTTCATCTGATCAAGCTTGCATATGGAAATAATCTCATTGTCTGCACAACCATAGAAAATAGCAGAACGAGTCTCATTATACTCAAATCACCAACTTCAAATCCTAAGACAAAGAATGGGCACTGCAATAGATTCTAAATCTTACCATTCAAAATTAAAGCGCGTAGACTCACAAGGGAACCCACCTCATCCATTGATCTAAGCTTATTTTTGCCAGCATTCAACACCTGAATTACAAAGATAGAATAAAATGACTTCAGAATCTCGACTAACTCATCATTTCCAAAAGTAAACTTTAATTCGAGCGACAAAAATAGCAACTGATAAAGGATTAAGACAGAAATTGCCGGTAAGAACAAGAATGTACTAGACAAAACAAGATTCCATCAAAAGCAATAATTCAATGTAGAGTAAAAATGTGACAGAAAACGAAACCGAATCAAGTTAGCGATACTTACAGTAAGTTTTGAGAGTCCTTCAATTCCTTTCAGGCTTTGCAATTTATTTTGCACAACTGACAACCACTTCAAATTCACGCACGACTTCAACCCCTTCAAATAAAACATTCAAACAACCTTAAAAAAAATTCAATTTCATGATATAAACACTCAGAAAAATACCTCAAGATAAGTGACATTGTTGAAGCAAAGGTCGAGTCTCTCCAAGTTTTGGAAATCACTCAAACAAGAAATGTCGGAGAGAGCTTTGTGAGTGAGAGTGAGAGATGTGATGGAATTAGGGTCGCGAGTCTGTTTCTCCTTCAAAACCTGGTCCATGCTCAGGCGAGCCATCTCTTCGCTTGGTTCGGTTCTGTCTAGATACCGCTAAACCCTAGCTTTGTCCTATCAGCGAGGCCTCCCAGCGTTTTCCCAGTTTTTCGGATGGAATGTAGTGTCCACTTGGCGGACAAAAACGACACGTCGTTCTCTTAATTCTTACATGCATCCATGTATTAAAAAAATGAAAATTATTTTTAAAATTTTTATTTTATTTTGTTTATTTACTTTAATAAAGATATTTAAATTTTTTTATTTAATTAAATTTGTTTTAAATAACTTTATATATATATATATTTTATATTTGTAGTTAATCTTAAGATTTTTTTTATCATATTAATTATTTTGAATAATTTTATTTTAAAAATCAAATCTTACAGTTTAACCAAATATTACATAATGAATAAACATAAATAAATATATTTCTAATTTTAAACGTTATAATCATTTTAGTGACAAATACTTTGAGTTCAATTCCTAACAATTATATCTTTTTTTTCATTTTCATTTAAACATACAAAATTATTTAGTTTTTAATTTTATTTACTTTAATTTAAATATTTAATATTAATATATTATTTTTTATTTTTTAAAAATACACATAAAACAATAATAAGTAATAAAATTAATATTATTTATAATAAAATTTACATAAAAAATATAAATAAAAAATTTAAAGTATAAAAATAAAAAATTTAAAATTTAATATATATTAAATTTTTATTTATTATAGCATACTTAACACGTATAGTAGTATAATAATACTAGTGTTATTGACATAATAGTTTATTTATATTTACGAAATATATATATATATATAATATATTATACATATATGTATAAACAGATCTATTTGAGTTATTTTATAATTTTAAATAGTCAATTAGTAATTAAAATTATATAAAGAGTAATTTTTTGTTAATTTTTATTAAATATATATTTATGTGTGATTTTTTTTTATTTTTAAAAAAAAATATAAAAATAAAATTTTTATTTATTTTAATAATTTTTTTAATTTTTATTAGTTTAATTAATAATTAACTAAAATAATTGTATATATATACATGTTATTTTGCTAAATTTTAAAAATTAAGAGAGTTTGAGAGATGTGTAAAAAAAATCTCTCAATAAATTATTTTTAATTTATAATAAAAATTGATAAAGTAACAAGATAATCGTAGAAATGTAAATTAAAAATAATCGAATAAACAAATAATTTAACTGGTCGTGGATCAAACTCCCCTCGCACTAGGGAGTTCGGTTTATTTTTTAATAATTTTTAAAATAAAAATAGAAAGTAAAAAAAATATATATATTTTAAATGTTGCCTGTATGGCAGGGCTGCGAGAATTGCGAAGGCATTTCTCAAGCGGATAATGCTTTTGTTCCTAATCCTTTTCCGGCGAACAAGACAGGCCGTTGACTGCCTCAGTCTCTGGCATAAATATCTTTCGTCATCTCCGAACGCAAACAAACCATTAACGGCAGCCAGTCATAAAGCCAAAGCCAACCCAATGGAGACTCTTTCAAGGGTTGGTTTTTTAACAAACTATTCTCACTCTCTTTGTCCAAGATTTTCTCCACTTCCTTGTACGCTGAAGCCGCTTTCCAGGAAAACATCGGCTACATTCTCTTCTGTCTTAAGAACAAGTACTCGTCCAGGTTAGCACTTTGCTCTTCTAAGAATCTTTGTGACGCTTTTGATGTTTTTCATTTAAATTCCATTTCCGTTATGTTGTCTTTTTTTTTAATTGGATTTTCAGTGAGTGAACTTGCAGAAGAGGATGTTTTACAAATATTCTTCAAGGATAGAGAATTGAATGGGGATTTCATTTCCAAAGCTTCTGATATATTTTGGCAGAGGGGGGGTTTGAAATTTGTTGACGCTGATAGTGGAAAACTTGCTGACAGTTCTCAACAAGCAGCCCAGGTAGAATATAATTAACTTTATACCATTTTCTTATTTCAGCTTTACTTGATTTTGATTCCTAAGAATGTGTTGTATACCTGTTTGGATGTGTTGGATTTATCAGTGCTTCATTTCCTTTGAAACATGCTATAACCAGAAATTTTGATGGATTACTTGTTTTTGTGAATTACCTATTCTTATTGTTCCTTGCAACATTTTTTTTACGTCTTAAATGCATTTTCTCTGAATAAGAGGTATTTGGAAATCCTTTATGTGCGATGCTTTCTGCTTTGTGTTGTCAGAGGTGATTGCTGGTGTAGACGTGTGATATTTCAGACAGTCTGGTTTATGGAGCGTTTCTTGATTTTTTGAGTACCTTAAGTTTCAGTAGTAATAGCCAAACTTGCATCAGTTTAGCTGTTTCAATAAGATCTTTAATATTTGTTAATTTATTTGTTTTTTAAATGTGAAATAAGAAGTTATTGAATAACATAATTATACTAAGTGGAACGTTGACAACTTACCTCATTCAATACGTTGAAGGATCTTCAAAATGCAGTCAACCTGTATTGCATTACAATCAGCAGTAGCTTTTATATCCTTGTTTTTAGGCCATTTGGACCACCTTTTGAGCCACTAGTTGCAGAAGATATTCCAATACACAGGGTGCCTGGCTTCTCTTGGTCTGTACACATACTATAATATGCTTTGCAAGGAAAAAGGACCCATAAGTACATGAATGTCTGCAATGCGGCTCCTCATTAAAACTGCTTCAGGTTTAGGCTGTCTGATCTTTGCCGTTTAAAGGACTCTTTCAGTCTTTTAACTGCAAAAAAGCTTTGTGGAAGCATTTGAGAAAGCAGATTCTTTCATCCTATTTCTCGTGTGTTCAATTTTTTATCATTACTCTGTGGCATCAATTCCATTGTTAATGGATTCATGAATAAAAAACACTACATATTTCCATAGTACTTTGTGCCAGTCTCTGATTAGGAGTTCCTTAAATAAATGCTGAAGTTTATTGGATGCATTTCTGTGTTTGCCTAGGTGATTTACTTTTCATGTACTTGTACTAATGGCACAAATATGTGTAGGTCATAGAAAGTGATAATGATGATGGGTTTTTGAAACTGACAACAACCCGTGAATGGCTATTAGGTGACAACTCTGCACCAATCAATAGGAAACTCACTGCTAAGGTGTGCTTTTTGTTGGCTATCATGAAATTATGATGAATTGTCTCTTCAACACTCTCTACCCTCTCTCCCGCCCTCTTTTCCTCTCTTCCTCCCAATTTAAGAAAAGTAGAGTAAGTTGTTTAAAATAAAAAAGATGTTCTTTTGAGGAATTTCTTTTCCAGTTTCTTGCTGCTAACCCATGCATGAAATTTTTAATTTCTTGTTGCTGATCCATTCATGTAAATACAGCCTTTGCAGGACGAGAGTGAAAAAAGGAAGAAACTGAACCTTCTTAAATATGACGCTGTATGATACTTCTCTTAATAAGAATTTCTTTTGGTTAGTTGGTTATTGTTGTGAAACTTGTGCCTGCTGTTGGGATCTTTCTGTTTAGTCTCTCCTATTTTATTGAAAAATTATCACTGCCACAAATCTTCTTTTCACATTTGAAATTGTTTCTGTGACCCTATCATGCGTATAAAGAGCTGATAAATAAGTGAACATGTTATATAAATTGTGTTAGCGAGGAAAAATTTTTCTCCTTTTGGTTATAGGTAACAAATTAAATTGTTTTTGATTCTATAGCTATAGTCTAGGAAGCTGAAAGAACATAAATGTTCACCCTGTTACTTTATTCTGATTAAGGTTATTTATATATTGCCTTTAGAGCATATCTAGCAAAATTTCCTCGAATATTAAAACACTGAAATATTGTTGTAGTCTTTAGAAATGCTGCCAACATTCCTACATTATTGGTCATTGTCTTAGAGTGAGTATTACTAAGACAAATAGTTGTGGTTGTAACTTAGTAAAAGTGAGAAAAAAGAGCAGATGATGGGGATATTCTCAAAAGTGACTGTTTTTGTTATCCTTCTGAGATTGAGAACGAATGTGAGATTTTATCAATTCTTACTGCTAGTGATGTTGTGAGAATTGCTTTAGAAGAATTGTCTAATGGGGATCCCAAGCAGTCTAGCACATAAAATTGAAATTTTATGGGATGTTCATGCTTTGTGTTAAATAATGTAAGATATGAATACTATAGGAAGTATGAGCAAAAATTGGAAATGCCATGGTGGATTGATGGTGGGAAATTGTACTTTGAGATTATGTGTTTGGGGCAGTAATTTGCCAGCTTATGGGCGCATAAGTTAACTAAAAATTAATCATAATGAATTTGATCAGTTAACAAAGCATTTTATTACACTTGCTTGTGACCAGTCATGGGAATTCTTTTTTTGCTACGGAAAAGTTTTAATAATATCTTTATTTTAAGTGTTCTGCTGGTTAATTTTATTCAAGAAATTTCATACTAGTTCGACAGTTGTTTTAAGTTTTGGACTTTCAGTTACTTCAACTTCATTGCTGCCTTCTGCATTCAAACTATGAGTCCAGTTGGTTTCCCAAGTAGCTGGAAATAGACTTAATAGAGTAAGTTTTATGTAAAGTTGCTAATTTTTCTTGGAATTTAGAGTTTTTAAGTAATATTATTAGACTATCTCCTATCAGCTTAATGTTTAGGTGGACTGCTACCTAACATGGTATCGAAATTCAGAGCCGTTGACCATGTAGTCTTGCATTCAAAGTCTCCCATTCTTTTTATTAAATTATTATAAAATTGTTTTTATGGTTGTCATATTTATATGATTGTTGTTGTGCTTGATTTACGTGCTTGTACATGAGGGACATGTTGGACACTATTGTTGGACTCCTAGCTATCAATTTACATGTCTAGTGGTAACTTAATAGAATTGTTTACATGAATTTTTGCTGCTACATCTCCAGCTTTCAATATTAGAAAAACAGTTGAAGTGCTGATTCTTGGACTTTTTATCTTGTAGCTCAAGAGGGAATTGATGCTTTTGTCAGTTGGTATTGGAACTGCATGTACTGGCTATTGTTTGATAGCACTGTCAGTCCAGGTAAAACCTTCACAGAATATTGAAGTGCCAGCATTTTAAATTTACAAAATTATCAATATCAAACATTTCTATAGCTTCTTCAATCAAACATTACACTCTGTTAATTTGCTGAAAGATAAGAATGAAAATGAATGTGGGGTATGTTGCAACTATGGGTTTAAACTATTTTGTTCTATGATTCATATGTTTCTTCACTATTGACCGTGTACGGTAATGGAATAGGTAATCAATCTTTGCCCATTCTCCTTCACAGAGTAGAATCTGCTTTTCTCTTCTAAATGTAAATTAAAATGTTCAGGATATATTGTAAATTATGTGCTAAAATAGAAATGACCTTGTTAATGTAGGCTGCTTTGAGCTATGCATCAGGAGTTCTTTTCAGGTAAGTTGATGCATTTTCACTAAGTATATTTTTTTGTTCATTTAATCCTTGATGGGCCAATGTTTCAATCTCTAAGCTCATGCTGAGTCCCAGATTTGGACTTTTGATTAAAATGGGAGGTATACGAATAACAATCTAAAATGGATTGACCTCTTAACTAAAACAATTACTTTGCTAGATTCTTCTTTTATATATTATTATTTTTGGAATTTTTATCCAATTCATCTCCTCAAATGCATGTGACATAAAAATGGTAGATTCTGTTGTTTCTGTTTCAGTTGCTTTGACTGAAAAATATTTTCATTCAATTTTTATTTTCTGATAACATTAAAGTGCATCTAGATATTTATCAGCAAGGTTAATAGGAGAGCAACATAAAACCTTTCCACCAAATGTCTCTGTCAGTTTTCCGCTAAGATTGTTGGATGCCTTCACTTTGAAGAATTATCAGAGTTCAATGAATTTAATGCTGTCCATGATGCTGCAGTTTAGTGAAGCAAAAAACTCCGGATATTGTTTTTATCTTTTTGTTTTTCTTTTTTCTCCGATGGAAACTATACAAGAAAAGAAAGTATATTCACAGAACAAGTTGACCATGTGCCCTTGTTGCCTATGCTAATTCTGGAATTGTAACAAACCTCATTTCCGGTGCAGTTGCTTGTACCTTCAGCTGCTGTGCCAACATGTAGACAGTCTGTCCAAGGAAATGGTTCCTCAGATTTTCATGCAAAAGAAGTCCAAGAAGTATAGCTAAAACTTTTGCCTTTATCTCTTCTGTTGCTTTGTGATTCTAATTTCCCCCTTAAACAAACATTTATTTTTCTTTCATAGAATTGGAATAAGAAGCGAGGACTTTCAAAACTTCTTAGAGAGATCGATTAAGGGAAGCAGTGTTGCACTTTCATCTCCAAGACTTGTGATCCCAGCTGCAATATTTGGTCTTTCGGTTCTGTCTCATCAATATTTTGCCAATGACTTGTTTGATTTCCAGGTAGCAATTAAAATAACATTATGTGCATTCTCATGGAATTTTTTCTAAGAATTGGTTAATTGAACTTGAAGTTTAAGCAACAGTAAACAGAACTTGTATTTATTCATTTGTTGTATCATTGATTTCTGTTGTCTGCAGCTGGTTCCGGCCATGGTTGGCATGTTTGTGTACAAGGCTGCTGCTCTTGTTCAAGTTTACAGAGACAATGAAGACTTGCAATTTATCTTTCCAGAAAATGAGGGAGACTCAATCGACTGAAATCGTCCCTATTAGTATTTTCTTGGATAGATTTTTATATCTTTTGAAGTTGCTTTCCAAAGGCTATGCCATGCAGGCTACATCTTCGTGAGCTTCCTTTGTAGAATCCAGTAAGAAGCTTCTAGCGAAATAAAATAAAAAAAAATCCCAAAATCTCAGTGAATTAACTCAGTTTCCAGAGAGGGTACAGGCGAAGTTGGCTAGTTGAAGTAAACGCCTGATATCTATAGGCAACTATCAGGCATGGCTTCCAAGCTCTCACCATCTCTATGCCAATGTTTATATTGCAGTGTCGTAAATTTCTCAAACAATGTTGGGATGGACGATATAGAACCATCTGATTTGCAATACTTTCACAGTTTATAGCCTGTTTGCACAATGATCAGATTGTTTGCCAGAACAAGGCTGACTTATTGGTGTATATGCTGCAATAATTCAAATTCAGGTCAATTTTTGTGACAAAATCGAAATATCGTTTACCATGAGCTTGTAACTTCACCACATTCAGCTATATTATTGTAGACTCAAGCTTTATCAATATAAATAAAATTACTGGAATCCAGAATTCCAATGACAACTGGCAATTTATTTAGTATCGGGTTATTCAGTCATGAAAGGCAAGGGGAAGTAGAGACCAGCAAGATGATTACCCAATACGGTAGGACGGCCTCTGCATATCAGGACAAGCACTTTGGATTTTACAATGAAAGAATGTGTAATAGTTTAATCAAGTGCGTGTTTGAGATTTCATCTAAACACCCCACTTTAAACCAAGTCAATTAATTTAAAATAAATAAATAAAATGATCTTATGATATAAATTAATTAAAAAAAAGTTTAAGAAAATTTTTATACTTTTATTTTTAGTACACGATGATCTTATGATATAAATTAGAAATAGACACTAGATTTAAAGGGTATTTTAGTAATTACAGAAAATTATTAACGCCACTCCACAAATACTGACGTTAGAAACTAATTTGTCGTAATCTCAATTACCATTTTTAAGTCTTGAAATAAAAATTACTAGAAGTTTATAAAATAAATAACGAGTAATTATTATTTTATTTTTTAAACTATTTAATTTAACCTAAAGTAAATTTCACTGTTATATTCTCTCATTAGTTTTTTTTCCCTTTCAAATTTTAGGAAGGTTAAAATAAAAAAGTCAAGGTGAAATTAATCTAATGATTAACGGGATAAAATTAGAGACGTATTAGCGAGAGCTACATAAACAAACAAAACACTCGCTTCTTCTTCTGCCTCTGATCACTCAAAAAAATAAAAAAGAAGAAGAAGAAGTAAAGAAAAGGAGAAAAGAAATTTCATTATCATTATTATTAATATAATTAATCATGTTTTATCAAAGCCTATAATATTTATTTATTTCTAGGCGATTGAAACAAACAGTCTCTTTATTCCAGAACCCTAGATCCAAATTCTTGATGGCTCATCGGAATCCTCGAGGCCGCGACATGCTGGAGTCTATGTACTCAATGCTAGCTCTTGTTTGCATACTTGTGGCTTGCGTCGAGCTCTGCGATGCTGCCACCGTCGTCGACGTCTACCGTCTCATTCAGTACGACATCTCCGGTGTGCCGTTTGGATCTCGGTTGGCCAGTCTCAACCATCACGCTGGTTCTCTGCATTTTTCGCCTGGCGCGGATCTGTCTCGGACTGTGGTTATGATTCCGGTTCGCGAATTGAATATTAGTTTTGTTAGAGGTAATTGTGGTTTTCGGATAACTAATTCGTGATTAGTGTATGAGATTGTTGATTTTTTTTTCGTTTCTTTGTGGTATCTATGTTACAGAGTGTGTTTCGGGGAAACAGCCGCTGGGAGGCTTATTGTTTTTTCTTCCCGATATGTTTAAATTTGATAATGGAGGCGGTGGAGAAAGTAATAAGGATGAAAAACAAGTGATGGAGAATCTGTTGGGGGAATTGGAACGGTTACTTGTACATGCCAAAATACCCGTGAGTTATATTCAATGTCTTTGATTCCTACTTTTGTACTTTTTGCTCTTGCAGTGTCCTTTTTAACTGGTACCAGTAAATTCCAAACTAGTAAAGTTAGTTGTTTTCCTTCATAGTCACTAAAATAGACAGTAAATTAGCTAGTTTGTATATGCTAATTAATGGATAAAGTTAGCATTGGAAGCTGATCCTATCTGTGGTGTACTTCTTGAGAATATTCATGCCAGACTCTCTACATAGAAGTTTCTTTTAGTGTTCCTAAGTTGGAGTTCTGATGTTAGGCAGTAATAGTAATAAATAACATTTTTTGCTTTTATAAAAATTCTATCATTATTAGTAGTATCTTTTCGATTTTCGAACTTTCTGTCTGCACGGTTTTCAGATTAGGAATACAGATCATGGCATAGTAGTGTAGCTGCACTTTTGATTTCACCTTTGTGACATCTCACATTTTCATGTTTTATACAATTTATGTTTATTTTTCTTTGTATTGACTTCTATAAATACGCATCTTAATGTTGGAATGTTTCGATACAGTATCCAGTGTATTTTGCATTTGAGAATGATGAAATTGATTCTGTATTGGATGAGGTCAAGAAGAATGATGCCACTGGTCAGCCTGCCACTGCAACCACTGGAGGGTTAGTATATATCGTTTTGATTGAAAATTTGGGAATCCTAATAAATTATATCTGTCCTCTGGTCAGTCAACTATAGTTATTGTAGTTGAATGAATTCTGTTAGCTTTATATATATATATATATCATATAGTTGTATTTCCACAGAATTTAGAGGTATTTTTGCAACCCTTGAGATTTGCATCTCCCAAATATCATCTGTCAATATTCATTTGACCAAGCATTTTGTTGAGAAATTCTCCAAAACTCTCTGTTGGGAGATTTGTAAGGAAGAAGTTATAGAAGTAGCAAATGGTGCATTTTCTTTTTCGGTTTTGGAAATCGTAATCAGCTATATTTGACTTATGAAAGTGGAGTGAAAGATATCTTTATTCTTTTTCTAAATGGTAATAAATTATTTCTTTCCTGTCACAGAAAAATGGTGAAGGCATTGGAATTTCAGATGTTACCCGATATTCAGTGGATAGAGCCTAGCTTAAGTTTTTATTTATCTATTTTCATTTATCAGGGGAAACACTGCTTATTTGCTTCTTGTACCGATCATCTTCTATTGGGATTTGCATCTTATCATATGAGGAGGTTCATTGCTGCTTGATGCATTTCATAAATAACATTTCTTGATAAAGGGATTTAGCTATTGTTCTAATCCTTTAGGGTTTGTTTACCTGTAAGGTTGTGACATATTTCACTGTGTTTACAGGTTTCTTGCTGTGTTTCTAAATATTTGGTTGTTTACTGTACTTTTATTTCATTTTGTTGATAGCCATTTCTGGCAGAAGCACCTTTGTATTCTTTGATTTATTATGCTGTTGAGATTGATTAGAGAGTTTTGTTGTTGTTTGCCATATCTGATTTCATCTCATCTTTGAGATATTACAGATACAAGCTTGTCATCCCAAAGGCAGAACCTAAGAAAGTTGCTTCTCCCACGATAACAAACATTCAGGTCACAAGTCAACTTTTTTCTGTTGTGCAGAATATCAAGTTATATGCTGTTCTAGTTTATGTGTTGACTCCCTTAAATTCTAACGATTTCCTGGAATCTTGAATGCTAAACTTCCATTCTTTGATCTATTTGTTCTAGTAAATAGGGAACTTCTTACCTGTTACATAGCCTTTAGTAGACAGTTTCATTCGGACTAATCAACAAAACATCTAAGAACATTGTTGGGTTTTATCTCTCATGTGTTGAAGCTTAAGGGCATTATTGTGGTGGTGGTGGTGACTGCTTAAATAGAAAGAACCTTTTTCTTGTTTAAGCTGTCTTAAGGATCTGCAGCAATTGGGGACAGAGCCAAGATTTTTTTCATGGCCAGGCTAAAATTGTTTTAGTTAAAATATAATTTAGGATTTTTTTATTTGAAACTTCATTATAAAAAACAAAATCAGTACTGAAAAGAGGACACAGAGACATGCTCATTAAATTTCGCATTATAAGAGAATCAATATAAAAAATATGTAGTGTATAAAGAGGGAGAGGTATTTGAAATATTGAATTAAACGGTTGAAAGAACCTTTTTAGTGTTTAAACTATCTTAGAGATCTGAAGCAATCAGGGGTGCAGAATTTTTTTCTTGGTTGGGCTAAAATTTTTTGGGTTAAAATATCATTTAGGAGTTTTTTAATTTGAAACTTCAATATGAAAAACATAATCAGTACTAAAAAAATGATATAAGGAACACACTAATTAAAATGTTCATTATAAAAGAATCAAAGTAAAAAAATACATGGTGTACAAAGAAGAAGAGCTATTTGAAATTTTGAATTAAACATTTGATAGATTACTTGTATTAAAAGTGTTTTGCTATTTTTGAGAAAAAATAAATTTGAAGAAAACTAGTGAAAAATGACAATATGTATTTTATTAAAGGGTTTACTGAGAAAGGATAAACAAGATTATTTTAAAATAAATGAAATTCAAGTAATAAAAGCAGAAATTTAGATAACCATATAAGCAATTAAAGTCTTTCTAGATGGAGTAAGATAAAATTCATATGTAGAATGTTTAAATATATTGAATGTTAGAATATGTTATTTTTGTCATCATAGTTTTAGTACAAGAGTATGAGATAGGAAAATAGGAATTGTGAATTTAATTGTAGAATTTATTTATAATTTGACTATGTAAATATTGACAATGGTGTAAACAAAATTTAATTTTAACGGCTTATTCATAATTTGACATAAATATTGGCCAGTTTTCAGCCCACCCTAGTCCAATCCACACTATGCTCTGGCCCTGGAAGCAAACTATACAACTCATTGCAAGAAGCCTGATTGCTTCTTTAATTTTTTGTTTACTTCTTGATTCTTGCCTGGCTTTTGATTTCTGACTCTTCTAACTTTTCAATATGAGTTCGTCTGAAATGCTACTTGTTATTAATTCCTTTTTCCCTTTCCAGTTACTTGGTCTTTTACTTGGCCAGTCTTATTGCTCCTTAGTTTCATTGAGATCTTAGTTTAATTTGCATCGAAGCATAAGTTCTTTTTGTACTTTGCCTGAGAAAATTAGGAATATTTAGCAAAGTTAATGCAACCTTTAACTTCTAGCTAATATTTCATTTAATTTGAACATAAATAATATTTGATTTGGCTATCTGACATGAGCTTTATCTCAACCATTTATTTGTAAATAAATCTTACTACCTTGGGTCTTTTCTTTTGATACCAAATACTATTTAAGTTAATTTAAGTTGACTGATTATTGTTATATACGGTGCATAGAATCCGCAACTTTTGCCTTTGCTGGGTTATGCACCCTTGTAATGATGCTTGCCTTTCAGGAACTTCTTGTAACTTGAGTATTTCTTTCAAGTGGTGTAGGGATGGTTACAAGGATCGAAAGCAGATGGAGATGCTAATCAACTCCCAACCATTGCTGTAGTAGCATCATATGATACTTTTGGCACTGCTCCTGTACGTAATCTCATTACATATCTGTTATCAATTCAATATCTTTGATAGATCAACTACTGTGATCCATATGACTATGACATAATTTCTTGTAGGCCTTGTCTGTGGGAAGTGATAGCAATGGTAGCGGTGTTGTGGCACTTCTGGAGATAGCTAGGTTGTTTTCTCTTCTCTATTCAAATCATAAGACTAGAGGAAGGTACAATTTACTGTTTGGATTGACATCTGGTGGACCTTATAACTATGATGGAACTCATAAGGTGCTTAGCTCTCCTTGGTTGACACTTTTCAATTAAATATCTATCTGAATTTTTAATCCTTTCTAAACCTTTGTTTATTGAGTTCTCTTTATCTTTTCTTCAGTGCTTTTAATTTTTTTTTCCTACTTTTGCAGTGGCTTCAAAGTTTTGATCAACGTCTGCGTGAGAGTATTGACTATGCTATCTGCTTAAATAGCATTGGTTCGTGGGATGATAAACTGTGGATTCATGTATCCAAGCCTCCAGAAAATGCCTACATAAAGCAAATATTTGAAGTAAAGTGAATAAAACATCTCAATAATCAATTTGTTATATAGTTTATGCCGCTTTTTTTTTCTTTTTACAGTTTGGTGGATGGGGCGTGTGTGTTTGTGTGCAGGGTTTAACAAATGTAGCTGAGGAGTTGGGCTTTAAAGTTGGTCTGAAGCACAAGAAAATAAATATCTCAAATCCTCGAGTAAGTAGATATAAAATAATGATTGAACCATATTGTATGAATTTCCTTAATCTTTTGAAGTTCCAGGATAAACAACTAGAACTAGAAATAGATGTCTATGATGTTTATAGGATTGATTCTCCAGTGTCATAATCTGGTGCATCCAAAAATTTTTAGTTGTTCTTTGACAGTCTGCATTAGTTTTGTTGTTTTCTTGCTGGTCATTTTGGCATGAGAAACAATATGCTACTCTGGGGTCTCATTTAATGGGAAAACACAGGACAACTTAATTCTGTATGTGTTTGTTTTTTATTACTACTGTGTTTTCATCTTTCCTGACTTGGTAATTCGACTAGGATTTTGTATTGCTATGTCATCCAGGAACTATTAAGATTATAAAACAGAGGAATACGTTTTTTTTTGGCCATTTATGGGCTCACAAAGTTAGTTACAATTTGAGAAAAAAATTACATTGGATTTACCCCTAAGATAACGAGAATGTCCTCTACAATGCCTTCGTTTATCATAATTGACTTTGTATTCGTTGTTTCTTCTTACAACCATATCTATGATTCCTTTACACTATTCTGCCTATCTAGCATTCATTGTGCCAAACTTTTTGCTTGATAATATGGTTGACTGGTTGTTGGAAAAATTCTGTCCAGCACATATCTATGTTGCCTTGCTTTTGTTTTCATATTCTGCTGTCAGTTCAGGTGATAAAGCTATTGTCTGCTGTAGGTAGCTTGGGAGCATGAACAATTTTCAAGACTGAGAGTTACAGCTGCTACCCTTTCTGAACTCTCTGCTGCTCCTGAGCTTTTTGAAAGCATTGGAGGCTTGTTGGATAGCAGGTTGAGCTGCAGACTTTAACCCCATTTATCTTATTGTCAGAGTTTATGTGTGTTCAACCTAGTACCCTATATAGCCCATTGCCAGAGTGTCTACCTGTTATAGATTGCTATTTTCTGAAAGTTTTATTTTGTGCAGACATTCTGTCAACGAAACTGCAATTATCAGAAGTGTCAAGTTAGTTGCTGACTCTCTTGCGGTAAGGCTAATATATTGAGAGATATGTCTTGGTTATGATCTTTCAATCTGATCTTACTTATACCTTTTTGTAGATTGACTCTGTCAGTGCGTACATGATAGATCCATTATAGTTTTATTATCAGGAAGTTGGCTGGGAATTCCCCAAGTAAAAATCATTGTCTACTTCACTGTATAATAAAATGCGCATAGAGCTACTGCAGGATTATAAGTTAATTCTTCCAAGTGTCTAGCGTGCACTGGAAAGTTGACAAGTTGCAAGAAAATGATCTGCAGAAATTATGAGGTGTTGAATTTCTTGGTTTGTACCACTGTACAAGTGTTGCAAAACTTACATATGTATTTGCATAGAAACTTAACTTAGAGGTGGGATTTCAACTTGTTAGCTAGGTGTTGGTAGTGTTTGTTTTTTGTTTTGAAGTCCAAATAGGTTTGAATTTGGCTGAAATCTGAATGGATTTGATTGCATCTGTCTGAATTTTTTTTTATTATTATTTTGTAAATTGTCTTAATATGAATAGGTTTATTTTTAAGAATCAGAAACATTTGAAAACTAGTATTTTGACATGTATCTCTGCTAAGAGTTTGCAAAATTAAAAGAATGAACAACATAAGAAAGGATATAGTTTTGATTATTTTTTAATTTATCATTTATGAATTAAAAGCTTATTTAAATAATACTCTGAAGCTGCTTGATGGTATTTCATTGTTAAGTGATAGGTTTCAAAAGCAAACCCCTCTAATTGTATGAATGACTTAAAAGAAGTCATATTCAGGTTTTAGATGTAAAAGCAGCAAAAAACATCTAGTTTTGAAAAATGATTTCTTTGAATTTATTTTGGTTTTTAATTTTTTAATCTGACCTGATTTTCTTATAATGTTATATCAAATTTACGGTTACAAGCATATTGGTTGCTGGCACATAACTTGGGTCCACGACACAGAGAATTATAAAAGCTTGCATTATTTCGATATATAACGTTGGTTTATGTTTTCTGCTCTTTTTTTCCAGAGACATATTTATGGTTACAAGGGAAAAGATGTTCAAATTTTCACGGACAATAGTAGTTTGGCTGTCAATCCTTCTTACATACGGTCTTGGTTGGATCTGTTGTCACAAACACCTCGAGTTGCCCTATTTCTCTCAAAGAATGACCCGTTTGTCATGGCGTTGAAAAAGGTTTTCTTTCCTCACATTTTTATGGTTATGTCCTCTGTTTTAAGTTTTGTTGTCATGCTGCTAACCTGGATTGTGCCGTAATTTCTTGATTCCACTTTACTGTTTTGTATTCTTTTCTGATTTTCAAGTTTTCCCTGCTTATATTTGCAAATTAAATCTTAATTTCTCTACTTTACAGCAAAATTTTATCATGGGGTTATTTTGAGATCTGTGATAATGTTACAGACGTGTAATGTCTTTTCCTTGTCGAGGTTGTTCTTCCATTCAATTAATGAAGTTGGCGGCAGTTTGTAGAGATTATTGATATATTGCTTTCAATGTTCTTGTTTGTATGCTTTCTGGAAGTATGCTGTTTGTCAAGAATCCTGTGAAATTTTCACCATTGATTTCAACAAAGGTTGATGGCTTTTTGATAGGAAAGATATATTCTTTTCAGAGTTCACATATGTATGCTCTATTTACTATACTGAATTTGAAGATTCCTTTGAAATTCGCAAGGATGCTGCATCCTTTTGAGACGAAGATTTTTTAAGTATCATGTGGCATCTTAGTTTACAAAGATTGTTCAAGCCCATAGCTGGGTTAATACAGCTTCTATTTTGCTTTAGCGTGTTTGGGATTTTTGATTTGCGTTTAATCTAGCTTTTGGGTCAAAATAGGGAAGGATCTTAAAATAAGGAAGAATGCAAAATTAACTAGCACTAGATTGATTAGCTTGAGAGCTTGGGTTCAAGTCTTGATGGTGGCCACTTTATGCAAAATGCTATGAATGTAGAGTTGCATCTAGAAACCAATTGAAGACCCAGCTTTGATGGGACGAACACCAGATGACTACTTTTATGACTCTATTATATGTATTTGTTGGCAGGAATTGGCAGTTCATACTGATGAGGTCAATGTGCAACAGGAGATGCTTGATGGGATGTTCACTTTCTATGATTCAGCTAGAGCTAGCCTCAATATATATCAGGTGATTGGTCACATTCAGCTTCTGGATGGGTAATGTTGGTTAAATGTCATCTCTTTCTCTCTATCAATCCCAGAGACACAAATTTAACCCTTCCACGTATTATCATATGTCTTAAATAATGGCTGAGGGTGAATTGAATGACAAGTTTCATCTGCATTGGAAACTTAGTGCTACACTGACAACCTGAGTGCTCTCTTAGTATGACTTCCATTCATGCTATACTTCACAACGAATTTTCTCAGTTTGACTGTTTCAATTCATTCTCCTTTTTTGATACTAACATACTGTTTGTTGCAACTAGCTAATTGAATGGTCAATTGTCGAAATGATTCTTGTTGTATGTCTGCTGTCCATCGGCCACCCCAACACCCAGTGGCCAAATTGCTAAATTTAAAATACAATGGAACTACTGGGACGTGGGAGTCAAATTTAATGCGTCTGAGTTAATATCTTTTTCTTCATTCGCTTGAAGGTACCTAATGCAGATGTGTTTTACAGGTTGCTAGTGTAACATTCGACTTGCTGTTACTTCTAGTGTTGGGATCGTATTTGATAATGCTCTTCAGTTTTCTTGTTATCACAACCAGGGTAATTTGGTTTTTCAAATATCAAGCATGAAGTTCTAAATGTCAATGTTATTGTGTTTTTTTTTGGGTTAAATAACTGAAACCTAATAAGTTGTAAATGGCTATTGATGTTTTCCACCAGGGTCTTGATGATTTAATCAGTTTATTTCGACGACCTTCCTCTCGCAAGGTGAAAACAGCATGATGCTGAAGCATGATAATGCAGCAGTGCCGTGTAACTTTGTCAGAGAAGATTCATCTTGTAGCCTATGTGAAAGTCTCTCGGGAGAAGTGAATGATACCATCACATTGGTTAGTTCAGGGACACATAGGATAGTTTTCAACTATTTGATCCTAGAAAGATGTCTATAATTTTATGCCAAAATGATACTTCAGGATGCAAAAAATTTTGTTAAGATTCACTTTTTTTTCTCTTTTCAATCATGGGTTTATATATATATATATATATAGTATATATATATTATTATTATTATTTGCAGAGAATTGAATTAATGCGACATTTGATGCGCCAACTTGGTAATTGTAGTGGATTGAGGCGCTCGTCAAAGGAGTGTCTGCATGATTGAAATACGAACTAATTTATGTTTAAACACAGTATATTATCTACTTTTGGCAAAACAATTGGGTCCTTTCATCAGAAGCGCTTATTGAGGTAGAATTTGTTGGTTTATTCTATTAATTTGTGGTATACGCATGCACCGTGTCTTGTACCCAAATCAGAGAAATACAATCAGGGAGTTTAAAGTCTCGTAAATGAAATTGCGCCCTGGGGTAGGGTAAGATAAAGAGCCAATGGAGGAGGATTGTCAAATATTGCTTTATTTGTTATACAAGGGAAATCAAGACCGTGTCCTTTTCTTATTTTATTTTATTCTTTTCTTTTCTCAAATGGCCCAATTCTAAGGTCTACTTATTATTATAATCCAACTTATTATTATTGGCCTCACGGTAATTGGGGATATTGCAGGATATGCTCCGAAGAAGCGTTTGTTTTGGCCCATGAAATAATTGAGAAAGAATGTTGTGACACCGAGTAAGCATGCTATCAAAGTGTATATCCCATGAATCAAGTATGTTAGCTGGAGGGATAGAGGTCGATGAGGGCTCAGAGTGCGGGAGCTATACTTCCCAGTTCAGACAGGCTGTTTGGAGACCGTCCCTTCGAAGACTTGACTATTAAAAAGGGATTAAGAGGATTTTGGCATTCATACGTAAATTGGTCGGGGGATTAGACTATGGTGCGTGTAATTACATTAATTTTTTAAAAAATATTTTAAAAGTAGTTTTAAGTTTTTTATTTGTGTTTTAAGTATTATTGGATTATATAATTTTTTATTCATATTTTAAATACTATTTACTATATATTTTAAATTTTTTTAATTTATTTCAAATTTTTCTTGACATATTTTAAATTTTTATATATATTTTACCTATTATTTATTATTTATTTTAAATTTTATAAAAATTATTTCAAGCTTCATAACTAAAAATTTTTGAGATGCAATAGTATACCATATCTAATCCCTTGGTTGGGGAATGAACAAATTTTGGTCATTTCTACGTAAATTGGTGGGGATATCCAACCATTCTCTTGAAAGTCTGGTTAGAAAGTTTCAATTTGTATAGTATTAGTTATTATAACTGCTCTCGAGTGTATAATTTATAAGTGTTTGCGAATTTATTTAAGTTAATAATTTTTAAATAATTTAAAATTTGTATAAAAGATAAAATATAGATTCTAATCCTTATTTATATTTTTAAGTAGATATTTCATTGCAAAAATAAATATTATTTAACATTATAAAATAAAATATTTTATCATTAATTAGATTATTTATGAACAAATATATCATCATTAAAATTTTTGTAACAAAATAAAACCTTTTGCTATTTAAAACCTTTATACTACAATAATTTGAAAATTAATAAATAATAATTATATAATAAATAAGATATTTTAATTTTCATATAAATACAATAAAAATTAAAAAATAATAGTTAATATATAATAAAAATTAGGGGAGAATACTTAATACATAATAAAAATTAGGAGATAATACTTTAATGTATAAATACATAATAAATATGATACTTCTAAAATAATTTTTTTTTCTTAACTTCAACTATATATATGACTAAGATTTTTTAGTGTGCATATCTAACAAAATCTAAAAGTTGAATAAAAATTAATAAATTATAATTTTAATTATAAAAAATATATGAATTATAGATTATATTTATATTTTTAATTAGTTAATTTATGATTAAGTATAATAAGAACAAATTAAAGTTTAGTAAGGACAAATTAAATTTATATTTTTAACAAAATTAATTCTAAATTAAATTATCATAAATTTTTAAAAATACACATATAATAAAATTCTATTTAATTAACTCCAATATCTAAATAGTAATTTTATTTAAAATATGTGTCAACTTCAAATATAATATACCGATCAAATTATATCGATATCAGTTTCATAAATCAATTTTATCATACTTTTTCAGCAATATTTCTTATAATACTTGAAAATATTATTTTGCTCAGTAGTAATACAAATTGTATATAAATAAAAGCCTTGAATTTTTTGGTTAATATGCATAGAGATTATATGAGTTAGTACTGATAGTTAACACACATTATACATGCATACATTAAGCCTAATAGAAGTATGACGAAGAAGTTTAAAGTTGTTGGGGCATAGCATGGTATGGATGAGTAATGACCATGCTTGTTCTCAACATCATAAAATAATCACCAAATAACTACATACGAGGTGACAAGATAGGAAATAACAACGATAAAAATATCAGATTTCAACCATGTACAAAATAAATATTTGAACAAAATTTTGCATGTTGTAGTAGTTATTGAATTTAATTTGACATGGTAAAAACTAAATATAATATAAATAAATTATAATTAAAAATTAAATTTTATTTATCATCATGATCGATTTTTTTATATTCATTAATATTATATAAGAATTAAATTAAAAAATATCATTTATTTAATAATCTATTTTAAAGTTATATATTAAAGTTGATTAGAATTAAGAATGACTTTTTTTTTCTTTCCAAAATTTATATATTTTTGTAAATTTATTATTTATTTTAATTATTTTTAAATATTACATAAATTCTTTAATGTCTAAATTCGTTACCTACATTTTAATTCTCAAAACTGTCCCTTAAATTTAATCATCTATTTCCTTAAAATATAAAAACCTATCCCTAAATAGTTCTTGTCCTTTATACAATTAACCTATATATCACTTAGATTCAAAAAATAGTCATTACATGCCATTAAATATTATTTAATTAAAGTAAAAACAACACGTATTAACATATTTGATTTTTAAAATATATTCTATCATCAAAATCATATCTTTATATATATATATATCATTTAATCACTCTTATTATTATTTTTTTCAAATTATCTAACTTCAAAATTATATATGTGCTTATTAGAGTCAGAATAATATAAAAATAATATTTTTATCTATGCGTAACATTAATATCTATGCATAATATTAATATCTATGCAAAGGGCGACAAAATTGACAAAATCTAGCGGCAGAGAAAAAATAAAGTGACCAAGCACTAAATAAGCCTAGGGGCTATGTTAGGGGTTTGTTTGTGAAAAGTTAAAGTATATATAATATGTATATATATATATATATATATATAATACCAGCGAGCCAACCGAGTTCAGTGTGCAATCTTGTGTATATATATTTTTTTGCATTTAATTTTTTTATAAATATAATTATTGTTATATAGTGTATTCAATATGTTATGTTTTATATTAATTATGTTATAAGTATATTTAATATATTTTATGTTCACATTAATTAAAGTTATAAACATATTAAAGCATGCTTATTTAAATTATTTCATGCTTTTAATGATTAACTAAAACATAAATATTTTATCATATTTATGAGATTAGAATTTGAGTAATTTAGTCTCATATATTTATAATTATCATGTTTTTTTATTAAAAAAAATTATTATTTTACTGGGTCAACTTGGGTTGACTATTCCACTATTTTTATAATTTTTAAAAATATTGATTTGATTCATTGAAAATACAAAATAAATGAAACATGGTGGGATCAAACCTTAAAATCGAAGGGCATAAATCTATTTTGTTTTCAATTATAAGGTTTGAGTTCCACTATTTTGGTTTTTTTTATATTTTTAATGAGTCAATTTTGAGCCAACTGTTTGATCCCATTCATTGTATTATTCGTTAAGATTATAATTAAAAAATAAAAAAATAGAAAATAAAATAGTAATAAGGTTTTTTTTTAAAAAAAAATTAAAGAGAAGAATGTGTATAGGGAGATGATCATATTTTATTAATATTAAAAAATGATATTATTTAAAAAAATTTTACTCATAATTTTATTTTTTATTTACGGAGCATTAGTAATTCAACTAATAAAATCTCTTAGTATTTAAATTTCAGTCTTATCAATTAAACAGAGTTTTTTTTTAATTTTTATATTTAAAATTTTATGTTTTAAAAAATATTAATATATTTAATAAAATTTTATTTTCATTTTAACTAAAAATATTATTAATTATATTGATTATTAATACTCACCCATTATGCCTATTTACCTGTTATGTACGCGCAAAATTGTTTTAGAATAACCATTATTTAAGTCAATTGACATATGAACTTCAAAAAATGTCTATTTTAAGAATTGATAAAATAATAATAATAATAATGATATTACATACGTATTTCTGTATAAATTTTATAAAAATAACTATTTAACAAGAAGAATTTCTTAATCATTTATGCCCATCTAATTAACAATAATACTTGTCAGTTAATATTTTTTAATACATCCAAATCATTGTTGAATAATGACAAGTTTATCGTAGTGGTGCAAATTAATTTTTTCTTTCTGATTTCTGGAGATCATAACGAAAGCTCACCAGTAAACGGAGAAATGAGCTACAGAAGTGCCTGGTATTTTGGCCGAATTTGTGCTATGAATCTCGCATGCCATACTGTCCTTTTAACAATCAGAATTTGTTTTTGCCTTCCGCTACACATTTCAATATTTTTCCAGTTACATATTATTGAAAACAGAAGTCGTTAGTTCTTGTAACGCAGTTACTTGTTAGATCATTCAAGCTTTAAAACAGTACTAACGTCTCCTGTTTCTTTAGTTCCTAATTTTAATATTTTTGAAACCAAAATAAAGAACCATAACCTACCTTAATTCTCAATTATTTTTTGCTCAAAGCTTGAGCTCTAAAAATAACCCTCACTATTAAATTTGCCCGGATCATTATATTCTTCGAATTTTCAAACAGTGAAGGCAACAGTATTGAAATAACATAATAAAAGTTGTGCTCCCCCTTTAAAAAAAATTCCCACTTTCCTCAAATGGTAAATGTAAGTAACCAGTTACAAGGTCAACAAGGAGATGCCAATAGAGCCGCCCTCCTTTTCAGAATGCAAATGGTAGCAGTTAGCTTTACTCAGTTGCCTTGCCTTTCCTTCTGCTGCTACTTCCAGTTTCCAACAGATAACAAACCATTGAATCAACATCATCCCCAAATATGCTGTATGCCTCCATTACTTGTAAATAGTTGAATCCCATTGACAGCACCATCTGCATGCTGTTGCTCAGCACAATATCCTGTATACCAAATTCTTTCCCATCTTCTACCTTGGTCTCGCTACAAGATGACCCTGTATCACAAATGTTCATTGTATCAACAATGGTCTAACAGTGGTTAAATTTGGAGCTCATGGTTAAAAGACAACTCAAATTAAATGTGGTTCTCATAAAAATAAAAAAAAACTTAAGCCAGGCACTGAAAAAGGGTGAGAGGGCAAATGAAGATATGAAACTGGACTTTCTCACTCCACAGTCCTAATGCTCCAGTCCTGCCAGTCTTTAAGAAGTTAAACAAGTTATCAATTAATCCAACAATTGGAATGTTAAACAAATTATCACTTAATCCTCTTATTCAAATTGAAATTTCATCATAAATTGAAAATATACTCACTAGCACCAGATGATGATGGCTCAGCTGCAGAAGTAGATGACTCTTTACGGCCAACTTGCTGCTTGAACTTGTCATCTGCAAGATACTCAGCTCGAGAAACTTCCATCACCATGCATGCAATTTCCTTTTCAGTAAGCTCAAGATCAGAGTAAAACTGCCCTTCGGCTAAAAGTGCCTGTCAATATCAAAAAATAAAAATAAAATTATAGAATCTTATTGATGACCAATAAGCAATAAGATCTAAGCATTTCTCTTTGAATTTTTCAAATGAAAAAGAAGATACATTATCAATCTGTTGATCTTGTTGAGCTTTAATGGCAGCCTTTACTTGATCCTTATCCACGTTTGTCTGAAGAGAAACCATAATATCAACGTCAGTTAACATGGCTCCTTGCTACTGTGGTGAATTAGAGACCATATGATGAACCAAAAAAGAGCAAAGAAATGCTTGACAGTAAGAGTCAGAAAATCTCCACCATGGTTATAACTGTTTGGCCAGGCATGACTTCTAAGTTTTCCATTCAAGCCTTATAAGAAGGTTCATTTTCATTCACGCAAAACAATAATCAAAATCAGAAAAGAAACTGATACATACAAGCCAAATCCATTAACTTGTGAATGAACACCTCTATCCATTTTTTTTTGTCTTCCATTCAAAAATTAAACCAAACATAGCTCTACAAGTCTTATTTTCTTACATCAGTCTCTGTCAACCTAAGATCAAGAGTTGAAAGTACATAATCACCAAAATAATATTATGACAGAAACATGTAAGAGAAAATGTCTGGGCATACACACATACCCCTTGAAGACAACTGAATCCAAGTCCTGCACCAACTGTCAAACGTCGCGGGTCCACAAGGGAGTTATAGTGGTTCCCATGATGATAGCTCAACCGTATGGGGGGAGTGTCAGTATTGTAGCTTCGATGAAATATGTTGATGGGTTCTGCATGGATAATTTGTCAGAAAGAAACATGCAGCAGATATCAAAACTCACAAGTCATGTTTGAATTACAATACCTAAATAGAGCAGCACCTGTGGTATAGGAGTAAATATGAATAGGCCGATTATACATTTCACACAAGGCTTGAATCTCCACATTGTTTCCATAGACCTGCACTCAAGATGTTAAAGCAACATTTTCAACAACCACAATGATACAAGAAATAAAACCCTCTAATATATGCTAGTCCAAGATGTTAAAACAAATATTTTCAGCTGTTTAGGTTAGAACAGTAACATCCATGCACAGGCACATTCTATCACCCATGGGGAAAGAAGCCACCCATGAAAGCTACCAATTTTGAGGAACATTATGTTTGTTATCCCAAGAACCGTTAAATTAAGAAAAGTAATCGACCAAATATTTTCACTTCAGTTACCCATTATCTAAAATCAAACCCCATTTCTTGAGCAGCCCTGATCATGAATCACATTATCTGGTCTCTCCCAGCCATTCACCCTCAGCTTTTGAAAATTATTTGTCAAGATTTTGATTAACCTTCCATAAAGGACCACAAACAGTTAGTTTAATGGTAAGAGAAAGGAATTAGTTTGAGGATAAGACAAAGGAAGGAATTAAATTCCACATCCATTGATAATTATTCTCTAACCTTCCAGACAATCCAATTATAGTTTCTCTCTCCAGCTGAGCCATGTACATTTTCCTGTTCCCTGAAGGTTCTCACTTTCCAAGGAAAACTTGAAAACAAATTTATTTTAACTCCATACATTGACGGTGTGAAAAGCAAGAGAACAGAGAGAAACTTGGTAATAAGATTTTAACATTTGTCATCAATCAATTGGCACTTCACCTGAGACCATTCAATTAATCATAGCTATTTAACAAGCCAAAGAGAAATTGGAGCCCCAAGACCTTAGCCCAAAGTGGAAAGGAATGAGACATTTCTGTTTCTTTTATTAAAAAGCACAGTCCAAATTCAGATCTAGAACTGGCAGATTAAATGGATCAGCAGCAAATTCAAATGCAGCATTACATACCTTGTCTCTTCTCTTCCTCTTGCAATAAGATGTGAAACCTTCAGTTATAAATTGAGAAAAGTGATCCCTCTCTCGCTCCTAAAAAAAAACACAATTAAATGTGTAAGCCCTATAGCTCTATCTAAATAAACATAAAAGGTAACTGCAAACAATGCAACAACATTAAGATTTGCACAAAGAACTTCTGAATACATAATTTACACAACACAAGTCCAAACACATGGTGGCCATGCTTAAAGGGATATGTTCACAGCCAAGAGCGAATTAACCACATGGCTCTCAAGGGTCCCATAAAAGCAAAATTGAAGAACTGAAGAGGAAAAGAGTTTTCATGAACCCTAAAAATACCATAGGCATTGACATCCTCAAGCATAACCACCATAAAAGTGATTTGAGTTGGGATCTCACAAATAGCCTTGTGCCAATAATCCCATGCCCTGCCAATCAAGGTGCAGGCAGGGCAAGTCACCAAGATAATTAGATCAACCAACATCCCTAACGTAAAAGCTAGTCTTGAACCAAGATAAAACAAATGATTAGTTATCACTAGTCTCAAATAAGACATTTAAGTCAAGAAAAAAGACTTAAGCCCTCTTTGTCTACTCATAAATTCTTTAAACACATTCCATAATGGAATTACCATTACGGAATGGCAGTAATAAAGTAACAAGACACAAGATTACAAGCAAGATTCTGATCAGTCTCTCTATGTTTGATGCTGATACTGTTGAATACTAATATTACTGAATGGCATAAACTCATTGTTAACTTGTCAGGATATATGTCACAAAATGATATGCTTTCTTTTGTTTTCAATCAAAAGAACAAGAAAAAGGAAAAAACATTGACTGGATAGCGAGATTAAGGTAATTCATAAGTTATTCACATCAAATTATCATCATTTACTCTTAATAGTCTCTCTATTCCATACTCCAACAATGCTATTTTTGTGTTCTTTTGAAAAGATGTGTCATTTAAACTTGTTATGTGACAAACTTATATTTCAGAAAAGCTTTGAATTAGAGCATTAGTAACCACACCCATTGACGAGAAACAAATAACCGTTCATTCAGTCATTTCATGAGTGAGATAAATTTATGCAGTTGCACTAGTTTCCATTACAAGTACCAAATATGAAGTACAAGCAATATATGCAAAAGAGTCATGGCAATCTAACAAAAAATCCTATAGCACCCATACCCAAATCCAGCCCCCAAATCTTGCTCACATCCTGAAGCAATCTGGTGTTCTTGCTCCTCACTCGGGGGCCTTCTGGACCTTTGGTTTCAAGTATAGAATAATATAAGGGAGAATCAGGTCTAATTGAGAAAATGCTATAATCCACACTGTGTAGCAGAACAGTAAGACTACATTTTAAATAACTAATCCTTCATAGTGAGGCATCAAAACTGACACCTCCCTTCAGAAATCACAGCCTTCTACCCCTGCATAATAGAGTTTCACATGACCCATGCTCTAAAACAAAATCAAAATATGGAACTTGGCCAATTTCACCAGATTTTATTCTCCAGTTTCATAAAATCCAATAATTTCCTTTTTCTTGTTGAAGACCAAGGTTACCTCATAATATCATGATAGTTAAGGTTGACATCTAATCAGAGTATAATAATAATAATAATGTAAAAAAATTACCATATAATCTATGCACATTTGTCTGGCCAAATCATACAATTCAGAATCCCCATACACTTGATCTGCAACAGCATGAAATAGACAATTTCCGTCCTCTAGCATGTGTTTGACTTCAAAACCTTTTGCTCGCCTTATATCAATCTCAAATTGACGTTCTCGTTCCTGAAATTAATCTAACATATTACTATTACAGAGAAAGGCAAAATTCCATGACCATAACTGCTTTTTTCTTTTTCATTTTGAAAAGAAAATGATTGTAGAATTGGAAAAGAAACAGGAAACACTATGACCACTAAAAAAAACATTGTTTTTTGCTTGTTTAACTGTTGGAACAGAACAGGAATCATTCAAGGGATCATAGAAGTATATATATGCTACACTCAATTAATTAATAAGCGCCGAAAACTTACTAAGTCATCATATGAGGATGCAAAGCAAGGACTTTGCTCGTCAGCACTGTTATACCCCTCACTTTCACCATGAGATCTGGGAGATGAAGGCCTTGACCCAGTAGGCGAAGTCCTCGAGGAAACAACAGGCCAAGCAACTGCTCTCCTGGATGACCCAGTTCGAGCAGCATTTGGACTTCCTGACACCAATCTTCTTGGATTTGAGTTTACCACCAGAGGTTTTGGGGGCGGAACAGGTGGAGGGGGTGGCTGACTTCCACTGTTAATTTGTTGTGAGTCATTACTTGAACCTCCACTCTCAACTACCACTCCCTCTGAAATTCTCAACCCACCAGGGCCGCTTATAAACACCCCACGACCCACATTCTCCTTGTTACCCAATTTTTCACTATCACCAACTACTTCACTTGAACTCTCAGCCCAATCATTATTGATGCTGTCATCACTTTTCAGTAGTTTATTATCAGTACTACCACAAAAATCCAAAATTTCATCCACCACAACATGCTCCTGCACTTGCTCTTCAATTTCCTCATCTTTCACAGGAGAAATAACCTGAGGAGCAGTATTAACCTGTGCTTCTGCTCGAGCTGAAGAGGAACCAGAACGGCCTGAGCTTGAAGAAGAGGAACCTCCAACAGAACCTCGCTGAACCAAAATTCGAGTCATTGGATTTCAATATTTATTCCCTTCAATTTCCAACCCTCGACCAAAGCTCCTTTTAAGAAACCCACACTTAGAGGCTCGCAATCCTAGATATCATGGGTTTATTACGCGTTCTAGCCTTGGGCAGGGTGATGCCAATTCCTTGGCTGAAGGATTTTTTCCAGCCTAGCAACTTCTTCTCGTTCAGCTCCACACGAATCGATCTCTGCATTCCCCTAACAATTCTCATGAGACCCAGACCTCGAACTTTAACAATAAAACCCCACTTTTCTAAGTACTCAAATTTACCCGGAAAAAAGAGTCCGCAAGAAAGTCACCTTCAAAATTCCAAGCTGCAATCAAGAGTAACCATTTCCTCAAAAGAAGCCCAGTTTCAACAGACTAATTCTCGGTACTTCGTTTGGATTCCAAGAGAAAAAAAGAAAAAAGAAAAAAGAAAACGAATTCAAGCAAATTACATCTTTTAACCTAAATGTTCACATTCGGGTAATGCGATCCTAGAATTAATTTAATTAAACTAATTAACATTCTTTAGTTGGGAATTCATTAATTTCAAAAAGAAGTACTTCCAAAATAAAGTATTTCGATTCAAAATTTTATTTCTACGAACTACAAAGAAGAACAACAAAAAAATGTCAATATCATCTACGTAATTCAACTAGCTGACTTTCGCTAGCTGTGATTCTCCTATTCTTTGAAAAGAAATTAGAACAAAGAGAAAAACATACGAACGTTTACTTTCAATTCTGTTCTGTTTTCCCACCATTTACAAGGCGATCAAATCTTTAAAATAAAAAATTAAAAAAAAACTAAAATAATCATGATCTATAAAAGATCCTTCTAAGACAAGAAAAATGCAATTACAAAAAAAAATCACAACACTAAAGCCCTAGAATTGCCTCGGCAGAAATCACGCGACTCACCTGGGTGAAACAAGGATACAGAGGGAAAAGAAACCTTGAAGCCCAGGGGTTGCGATATGCCAAAGCTGATATGGCTTGCTAGGGTTTTTGTTTTTTTTTGGTTTGGACCGGACAGGAAGAAGATAACTTGGTTGCAAAGAAGAGTGGATTGGGGAGAGAGGGAGGGAGAAGAAAGAAATAATGAACGGAAGGCTGCTTTTTAACGGTGAGAGACGTGGAATTTACCCCCTGGCGACGGCGAGTATCAAACGGACATACACGTGGCGAATTCAAGTGTCTTGGTAGCACGTGGCTTCCGCACTTGTGGAGGACTAGAATAAATGTGAGTTGATTTTTATTTTTTTTAAAAAGAAAAAGACGGAGACCCGAAGTAAACACTAAGGTGCAGTATGATGGACACGTATGAGCCTCATATTCGAGAGAAATTGATTCTTTACATCCTAAAATTTCACATAGATCTCTTCCTCCCATTCCTCTTAGAAAAAAGCATTTCGGAGATTTATTTGATATATTTCTCAATTATAATTAGTGATCAAAGACAAAGATACTCTAATAGTATTTATTTTAGCTACTAGTACAAATATCTCAATATAATTTAAACTAGAAGTTTAAGTAAATCATTAAATAACTAATTTTATTTTATATTTTTCAATAAAATCATTATTCTTTAAATTAATTTTGTACATTCATTTACACCTAATTATTTTTTTTCCTTGAGGAGAAGAATAATTTTTCATATTTTATTTCTAATTAAAGTACTTAATTTTTTATCTTTACTATTTTTCTAAAAAAGAATGTCCTTAACTTCATTATAGTAAAATAACTCTTTAAAATTTTTCAATTTAAACTATCTTTGTTTAAAATTACTAAACTTCATATTTAAAATCATTTTACAAAAAATGTTACTACGAGGACGTCTTAATTTTGCATTCTAAAGTTTTTAAAGGCTATGATCTTTTTCAACTTAAAGAGCTTGATTAGTGCTATCCAAAAAATATACGTTATTGTGTAGACTTCCTTCACCAATCTTCTTTTGGTTAGCATATCTTGAAATATCACTTTATTAGGTTCAAAGATGACACAATAATTTAAGATTTTTGTTATCTTATTAATTGACAACAAATTTAGTAAAAAATTTAGCATATCTCCTAATCCTTTAATAGATATTTTATTACTATTGGTTATTGTTACATTTCTAAAATTTTTAGAATTTTTATTTTAGATGCTTGATTTTTGTTTCTAAACATATAATTAATAGTATTTGAATCAATATCGCAAAGGATAAAATAAAAATGTAACTTGGAAATTATATCTTGAGAGGAGCTTAGGAGATGATTTTGAAGTAGTTTTGTTAAATTTTCAAATAGTTTTGAATTGCCTTTTTTTGTTGCATATTTAGCACTTTGTGGTGGTGTCTTTTCCTTATAGTTGTTTGGCCTAAGACATGAATTAAGGATCTAATATTTTTTTTTAATGTGACCTAACATCTTGCAATAACTATGCTTCTAACATTTGTCTTTAAGGTAGTGCATCCATTTACGTTTATCGCACTTAACTTTGACTTTTACTTCTTGAGCCATCATGCCTTCTTTTTTGTTATCTATCAAACTATCTCTTTCAGCTTTATTTAAGTTCACATTCAAAATTTTTCTTTGCATGTACTCTTTATTCTCCTTTCATCATAATAAGGTAAAGGTTTAACAATAAAGAAGTTATTCCTAAGATCGTTATAGTCGAAACTCAAACTTGTTAAATACAAGATCATAAAATTCTCATTGGCACTTTTTTCTACTTCTTTAATATTGGTGGTATTTGACCTTAAAGTTAGAGTTCATGACATTCTTCTTTAGTTTTAGTATTGTACTTTATTAAATCATATTCACTAAGGCTGATATTATTGATGAAGTGCTTCAACTTATATATTCTAATCAAGTTTTCTTGATGACTAAATTACCTTTTGATAGACTCCCAAAATGCTTTAAAAGCTTCATTCATCCAAAATGCACCTACTAATGATGGTTTCATGAAATTCAAAATTTATGTATATATCAAGTTTTCATAATAACACCTATCTTCATATTCCTTACTTGATGTGTCAGCAAGCGTTGTGATTCTTCCATTGAGAAAGCCTAATGTTTGCTTTTCATTTAAACTTTTTTAGTGAGATTGAGTCAAATCGAATAATTTTTTCCATTCAAGAAAAATGTAGTAATTTTTAAGGTAGTGTTATCATCATTATTAATTCTTTTGAAGGAACTTTTGTTTTTAGTGTTGTATGACGAGCCCTACTTTTTCATTTCTTAATTTGACTTTGATAGGAAATGCCTTAATGCACCAAGAATCAACAAGCAATAAAAGATGAAAGGTGGATTTATGACGAAACTTGTTCTAAAACCATATGAAAAGTATTAATGAAGGAATGATGAAGTTTCAATGTAAAATAAAGTGTTGATGAAAAAATAAACAAATTTTTTTTCCTATTTCCTCATTTACTATGATATGTATTTATATATATGAGATTGTAATAGTTAATTTAACTAATTTTCAAAATTTTAATGATGACTGTTCACAACGATTGTTGTTCAAATGGTTATTTTTTATTTTCTTGTATTTAGCTTTTGTAAATGCTTATAATGGGTCTTTTAGTTTGTCCGAATGATCTTGAACATTTTAAATGTATTAATTGCTTTGTACAAATTATGGTTAATCAACTAATATCTATATTAGTTACTAGAATTATTTTCAATATTAAATCATAACAAATAAATTATAAAAGATCTTTTATTGTGAATTAAAGGGATTAGTATTAAAAAATTTATCTCGTAAACTAAAACATAATCTTTTTAAATTCATTACTCATTACCAACACAAAAAGAAATTAAAGATGTAAAATTTGATTAAGAAAATAAAAATGTTAAAAATTTTATTTTTCATAATATACATGTAGGCATTTTAAACTTAATAAAGTCAACATATTCAAATTGACTGTGACTTATAATAAGGGGAAAAAAAACAAAAGAGTTAGTCCAATTGCACGACACACATGAAAGATAGCTAAATGATGTAACATAAAAGAGGGTTCAGGATGGACCGCCGTTTTAGATCTAAAGGAAAAAGGGTCAATAATCCATTATGTAAGTCGCACGAAAAGCAGAGATAATTAATAAAAATAATAATTAGTGTAGTAGTTGATAAAAATTTATTTAAAAACCAATACCAAAAGTAGTGGTTGTATAAAAACTAAATTTAGTGATATTTTAGTAATAATATTTAATTAAAAAATATTATTTACAAAATTCATAACCTAGAAACTTAGTTAAGTTTTGCTGTTGAACTTGAACCAACGGAACATAGTACTTAAAATTTTTCATATGTTGCATATCTCCACTTGTAAGCCAATTATGTTGAAGGAACACCATGCTAATAGTTAAAGAGTATTAAAAGCTTAAGTTGTAATTTACAATTATGAGATGACATGTGAGGCTGTTTAAATTGGCTTATCACATTTAAGTCAAGGAAGTGAAATATATTATCAAATCTCTAGTGATACATACATACATATATATATATATTCCAATTTTTACTATCTGCCCTGCAAATTAGAATCTTGAAAATTTATTATTATTTCTTTATTATACATTATTATCTGTTTGTAGTTAAGATATCTTGTTTATGTTTTACTCTACTAATTACCAGTTATCACAAATATTTGTATTGTATACAAAAACTCAGATTAAAGAGAAATCGTGATCTTTATTTTATTAGTACACCAATGGATTATTAGAAGAAAGTTATGAAAGAAAAATACGACAGTGAGTGAGCACACAAGCAATTTCCATTGCTAAAAACAACCAACACACAACAGAGAATTACTTACAGAGTTCCCTTCTCTTGAGAGGGAATGATGCAACCCACATCACACATTTTCACCTTTTTCTTTTTCTTATTTGGGCGTCTACACTTGACAAGTTTGATTGAATGTAATACAGCACAAATGACATTAAAGGATTAAGCAAGGTTCTTTGTTCATCAATTTCCTCGAATGGCAAGAGCAGAAAGCAGTGCGAGGATCATGAGCAGAGTTGCAACTATGAAGGATGCCACTACAGCCGAACTAGAGCTCTGGCAATAGTCACCAAACTGCTGACAAATCGCCAGCCAGTTTGCGTTTGAATTCCCATTGTGAGCCAAATAGACAATTGAAGCTGTGGCCGCAGCAGCACCTGTGGTAAATGCCATTATAACCTGAAGCATATATAGATTGAGCTTTCAGTGTTTAGCCCAAAATGATAAATCTAGAAAGAAAAAGATATCGATGATATTGGTCGATTGAGCTTACAGTGTCACAGAAGAGAAGTAGAAGCCTGGGTCCAGCTGCATAAGGCCGAACGATGCAGACTACAGAGAAGGGTAAGGAGAGAATCAGATATGCACTGACTAATCCCATCGCAACGATAAAGAACCTGCATCATACATCGAAGTAAAAAGCAAGCTGTCACCTTAATTGTTTTCCTGGCATGGATAAGAGAGCAAGCAAAGCAAGCAATATGTGGTGACAAATATCTTACGTGAAAACCTCAATATCATCATATTGAGCGTGGAACTGAAGGAATTGTGTGAAGAAAGGCAAAGTCTCTTCAGTTGCGCCCATGGTAGCAGTGGCACCTAATGCTGCACCGGTTGCAAACAGTCTCAGAATGAAGTCGAAGATCGCCATGCCTTTCTTCCGTCCTCCTTTTGGTTGTGGTGTCGCTTTAGTGGTGGCCGTGAAAGTTGCCGGACCTTCCACAGCAGTCTTTCCTTTAGCATTAGCCTTAGCCTTTGATTCTGGCATATTTAGCACCGTTGCATCGCCCTGGCCGCCGGCCTCCATTAGGAATATGGTAGAGATTTTAAGAACTAAGAAGTTCTAGTGCTTGTTCTTTTGGAGTAATTTGTGCTGGTTGCCTCTATCTTTGAGAGGAAGTATGTTATATAGCGGAAAAGAGAAATGGGATTGGATAATGGGTTAGTTTTCTTTTCAATTTTGTATTATGAGATGTTAGGTTCGTGGTTTAGTTACGGAGGAGTTGTTGAATTCAACCTTCCTTCCCTCGGGGAAAACTGAGGACAGAATTGTGTAGTGTTGTGAAATTCATGTAGTGCACGCTATCCACCCATCATGAATAAATAATATAATAATAAATAAAATAATATTTTTACAAAAATTATTTATTTAAACTCTATTGATTTCTAGTATTTTTAATGTTATTTGACATATAAAATACTAAATTTATTTACTAATTAATTAACAAATCATTAAAATAGAGTAAAAATTGAAGTTGTAATTAAATAAACAAAATTATTAAACATTTAATTTTACTAAATTAATTCCGATTTAATTTATTATTCTTATTAATAAAAACTATGTTTATAGTTTACAATTAAGAATTTCACATGTTTTTACTAATCTTTTAAAAGAGGAAAAATAAAAATATTTTTAATTTATAAACTTATTATATTTCTATATAAATCTAAATAATTAGAGAGTTATGAACTCTACAGATTTCATATAATAATTATATTAAATATATAAACATATCACTATTTCGCATAGGTTTAATGGTATTATCATATAATTTAAAACATAAAAATACTTTTTTTAGTATATAATATGTAATCAACTCATTTATTCAATGGTCAAATTAAATAGAAACAACAAAATAAGACAAATACTTGATAGTATAGCAAAGTCTATATCAATTTAAATAAATAAAAATTAATGTTTCTAAGTTTGATTATCTCATAATAATGAAAGTAGTTTATATTATAAAGATTACGATCAAACAAATTAAGTTCAATACTTTGACACAAAAAATTTAAGAGTAAAGATTAAAATCAAGAAAGAATGGTTGATCAAAAGCTTGAAATAATCTTTTCCATTATTCTTTTTGTTTTTATCTCTCTTCTTTTGTCCCCAAAAGCCTACACCCATTTGGTCTTGAGGAGAGTCATGGCCTTATCTTCTAGCACTGAGGTCTTGAAGCTTTTGCTTGTTATGTTTTGATATCTTGTTTTTGAAGCAAAAGTTTATCCTTTTAGCATTGTGTTAATTCTAAATCATTTCTAAATATCTAATTTTTCATTAATTGAAAAACAAATAAAAAATGTATTAATTTATTCGTATAATCTCAACATTTTAACTAAATATCAAACAAAATTCATTCAAATTATGAATTTAAAAAACATCTTATCGTATAAATAAAAATATTAATAATCGTTATCATGCTAAGTTAGTCGTTAGTTATAACTTATTTTGTACACAAATAACTCACGACTATTATAGAGATTTTGAATTAAATAACAAATTAAATTATAAATTCTTTTTTTTTCATCCATTATAGAATTAAAGGTCATAATTCTTTCAATGTTAAACACATCTTTGGTGCTATAATCATATTTTACCCTATGCAATTCATTCAAATATTTTTACTAAAAATGGAAAATGAAGAACAACTGTTTTGTGAGTTCCATTTTCACTGTTTTGGAGACAGGTTGTTTTTTTTTATATAAATACAAGCAGTAAGAATGGTGGCCTGCTTTGACTTGGAGTTGCTTGTGTTTTTATCCCTAACTTTCAACAAGAGACATTTTATTTGAACTTGAAGGTCACAACTGCATCCTCAAAATCTTTATATTTGTGGACCGAAGGCGATCAGCAATGAAAAGGGCATAACGCGCCAGGAGTCAACAATAGTTTTCTAATCCCAACTTTGCAGGAGTACAGATAAGACTTGCAATCTCACAGGTAGACAAAAATGTGTTTGACAAATTTAATTAGTTTTACAAATAATTTTTAAATTAGTATATAATTAGTTATATGAACTAATAAGTGTTCTAAAGATGGTATTAAATATTTTCCTAAATTTATTTAAAAAATACTAAAAAAAAATTAAAATATGGGAAAAAAAATTTAAAATCAATTATTTTTATTAATTAATTTATCAAATTAGTTTCTTTAATTAACTAAGTCAAAACTAATATTTGGGAACAAAAATATTTCTATATAGCCAAAACATAAACTTTGTTTTTTTTGTTTTTTGGTCCTATTATCTCTCTCATTCTTTCTTTCATATTTTCTTTATATTTTTGAATAAATTTTGGCAAGAGATTGAAATTTTGATTTTGATCTAATTTTGAGAAATTTTTGGCCGGAAAATAAAAAATATTGATCGAAAAATATTGGAATGGGTGAGGAAGGAGATTAATTTCAGTTGACATAAGTGGTGACTGAGATTGGAAGGGCCAAGTAAGTGGTGATTGAAATTCCTTTTTTTATTTGTAATTCCTAAATTTTATTAATTATAAAAATTAGTTAAAAATTTTAAAATATGATAAATTTGTTTCTAAATATTTTATAAATTATAAAATTTTTCAAAATATAACAAACGACTCACCTGAACCAGTAACCGAAATTGACTTTTTCCATTTGTAGCGCCTAACTTTTTTTCAATTACAAATATTAGCAAAAAAATTTAAATTTTATGATAAATAAATCCCTAATATTTTTACAAATTATAAAACTTTTCAAAATATTACAAACCCATCACTGGACCAGCGACTGGGAACCAATGTCGTTGCTAAGCCTGACTTTTCTCATCATAATCCCTAAAATTTTGTTAATTACAATTAGTAAAAATTTTAGATTATAACAAATGAATTCCTAAAATAAATTATAAAACTTTTTAAAATATTACAAACACCACCCTATATGTGGTGGTCAAAGCCCACGACTTCTTCCCCTCCAAAAAAATAATACAAATTTTCACCATTTTCCAATAAATTTCCAGGAAAAAAAATCTCAAACAAAAATTCTAACATATCAAACCCAGACAAACAAAATACTTTAAATTATAGTCCATAGGTTCCTAAATATTTTTACAAATTATAAGACTTTTCAAAATATTTACAAACACATCCCCTATATGTGGTGGCCGAAGCCCAGGACTTGTCCCCTCAAAATCCAACAGTACATCAAAACTTGCAGGAAAATAGAAGAAGAGGAGAAATGAAAGAGAAAAGACAAAATATTTAACTTTTTGGCTATGTGAATTTTTTAAAATATTTTTAATTTTTATTTGATTAAAAAATTATAAAAGAGACTAATTTAATAGATCATAAATCAAAATGGCTATTTTGAATAATTTTCTTAAAATATATATAAAGGTATTTTTTAACACTCCGCAAAAGACCCTTCCTTTCATACATAATGTAACACGTATACCGTGGCATACATTTTACCAACGAGCGTACCTGAGTTGAACAATGCTCAAGAGAGACAGGCAACATGAAGATTGCAGCCCATAACATTCTAGTGACATCAAACCGAATACGGAGGAATTCAACTGTCAACCCCTTTTAGGTATGAATAACACCACCACAGTTGACCACAAACATTCAAAAAGTCAGAGACGAAACTGCAGTCAGATCCTCAACTTATACCTGACCCAACACGTAAAGGAATTCCATTATGGATAGTCTGATTTCTAGACACTGTGGTCGTACTCTGAATGACAGTATAAACATCAAAATATCTTGAACAACAGCTCAAGTATGGGTATATTGGTTAAGGAAAGAATTTATCATCTTTATCTCCACTTTATGCATTTGTTTGTAAATTAATAAAGCAACAAAGAGAGATTAATATCAAAAGTCAGTTACTCTTCATTTTATCAATACCTGTTCTTTAGGTGTGTAAACAAAATCAATTCTGCAAACCAATTTCATTTACAACCTATATTTCAGCACAATATGGAACGCTATCAAACCCAATCTTAAATTGTGGTTTCAGTACAGCTGGGAAAAAAACCAACCTCTTCCTTTTTACAAGCCGCACTAAGAAGCTAGCCTTTTATTGCTTGTATATCATGTTTGGAAATCCCAAAGGGTATGAAATAAAATGTAATGGATATCAACACCTGACCATGTTCCTGTATGTGCTGCTGAACAAAAAACTTTTTCAAAAACTTCTCTCTTCAAACAGAATTTCATTCCACAGGTGCTTAGAACGCAAATTATAACAGACACCCTATGGTCATATTCTCCATCCGCGCTCAGAGAGTGCTTCATGTACTTGATGGGCTGCTTCTGCAGTGTCATTTAGGGGAGGATAGCACCAGCTGTTTGACATCTGAAAGTATTGACAAACTTAAATAACAGGAAAAGAAGCTTTGTTACTGATCTATTTGATCTACAAGTGTTGTTCGATAAACTTGGGCTCCGCTAAGTCTAGATAGAGACCAATATGGTCTTTACAACCAATTCCCAGTGTAAAAATCCAACAGCTCGGTCAGCCAAGATATCAACTGACACAAAATTATGCTAGAAAAATTAAAGGATCGCTGCTAAGGATTAATAATAACTGAACATGTGATGATAAAAGATGATACTTCCATGGTATGACCATAACTTTTCAAGCTTAACACAGATACAACAAATTGGGGCAGGAGAGAAGTAGAAGATATTAACGAAGGGAGGAGAGGTGGGATCAAAGTAAATGGCATTGGTCATTACTCAAGATCAAGATACTTTAGCAAACAATGAAAGGAAAGGGAAAGCTGGGCATTGCTTAAAAATTGCAAGTACTTGACTTACATCCTCAGAACCTGTAAAAGACCGAACCGCACCTTGTTCCCTCAGACTTATGAAAGTCGGCAAACTTCCATGTACATCGCTCAGTTCCCATAACATATACTGGTTTCCTGCAAGAAAGATATTGAAAATATATACTAGCTTTGGAATCATTATCAAAACAGGAGTAAGATTTTCTCATGCATACCCAGTGCTGCATGCTTGACTGATCATACTGATTGAATATGCCGCGGCAACAAAAGCATCAGCCCAGGCTAAGTGCCCCATGTGTAGAATCGGTTCTGCAGAACACACATTTAATAACCATATGACACCCTTCCTGGTTTGCTATATTTGATCATTAATGAAATTTCCAAAATCAAGTGAGGTTTGGGGGTACTTGTCTATCCCAGATGTATATTATTTCCAAGTTCCTTTACAATGACCTTTGATACCTGTCCAGATGATAAACATTATAGGATGAAGGTACTAGCCTTACCGAAATTAAACCGAAAATTGGAATGTGTAGTAAAATCTTTTCAGGTGTTCTTGTTCAAAAAGATATTCTGACACTTCCACAACTCAACAAAACACTGTGCTTAAGCTCCTTTACTAAAAAGCATTCAGTGCCTAAGTACTTCGATGAACCTAGAGTTGAATACCTCTTTTACCCATTTTAGGGATACCTATAAACAAGCTCATTCTCAAATTGAATAAGAGTAGATATGTTGAAGAAAAAAACTTATAAAAAAAAACTTCAAACTTGAATTTTCTCTCTCTCTATAGAAATGGAGAAGACGGATTGCAAGTAAAGCTAAGGGCTTAAGAAGACATAAGAAGATACTAGTGTAAGTTTTTTTGTATTCTTTTCATTGATTCTTAGATTTTTTTTAAGCTTTAATTTTTTTTTGAGGTAAATACTTATATTTATTAGTGATTGTAGTCTTAAAATCATTTCCCATATTTTCACATAAGATTAATTATGTTTGTTTTAAGTGCAACTTGTTGAAATATGACTAGTTATGATAGATTTATTTATGTGTTTATCTTTTACTATAATATTATCTCTTAATATGTTGTTGATTTTAGACAGTTTGTTAGAACAAATGTTGATTATAGTTGTTCTTTAATGAAAAAGTTTTTCTTAATACAGGCATACTAGTTTTCATTATTAATATTTAAATTTTATATTTTTTGATTATTTGTTTGGGATGTGAATCTCTATGCCTTGTTCTCCATTGTATCAATTTTCTTTCAATTTAATTATTATTTATTTTATTCTTCAGTCACAAATTTTATTCTTTTTTTGTTTTATGCTATAATTTTTATTTGTTGACAATCAACTTCTCTACGGACTTAACACTTTCGTCTATTATACTATAACACTTGTTTTACTCATAGTGTATTTTGGGTGTATCAATAAATGGATTTGGATTATTTATTCTAATAAACTAATGCAAAATGCAAGACTAATCCATCGTACGAATGTTGGTTATCTTTTAACTCTTATAAAGGTCAGTTCACAAATAGGATGTATCTTTTATTCACAACGATAAAGAAACATCATGGTGATCCATAGAGTAAACTTATGTTGTTATCCTTTTAATTACTATGAGATTCATGCACTACATGAAACAAGTAAGGAATGTATATAGTTGGGATCCATTATCCATCGTATCTAAAATACATGCAACATATCTTTTGTTACAGATATTTTAATAATGATATATAAAGACATTGCTACTTATGTTGCTTAAAGTTAAGGATATATTAAGAGAGTTCAAACCAAATATATATTACCTAAGTTCTTATGTTACCAAAGATTTATTTACTCCAAATTTTGAGAAGTTGGTACATAGCACTACTATATATTGATTCCATAAATTGAAAAAAAAATAATGCTTATTGTGTCGAGAGAGATATTTTCATTAGGGGAGCATATTCTGTTGTAAAGGAAAAATTATAGAAATATTTAGACAAATTACAACTTCATTCTTCTTTTCTTTAACTAAGATTTATCTTACTGGGTTTTATTGACAATACTTTTAACGAAGTAATTTTAAGCACGTTCGACAAAACTAAGGGTGGTGTAATCCAAGGCCTTTGCCACCTTTTCTCATTGATACTATAGCATTGACGTGTCCCGCATTAGTGTCAAAAGTGAAAGATCCTTGCAGTCTTTGATTGGATATAAGTGTGGCACGCTACATTGTAGATCGACAAGGTCAAAACGCTATTCAATTTTATATCAAACGTGTTTGTGCTATTAAAAATACTTGGAATACAACCCAAACTTTTGGATTATTCCTTTGATTTTGATAACTTTTTTTCCATAACATGAATTAAACACCCATTTAAAGTTTTTGTTAAGTTGACTCATGATTCTAGTTGTTGGGATATTAGAATTTTAATACAATTTTAATATTCTAATACAATATGAAATAAAAGAAAATCTCTAATTTTGTTGAATGTATAAGAAAATTAAAAATTACTCTAACTCATTAAAAATATTGATTTCTTATTTGTTATTCTTAGATTTTACACTCGTAGAGAGTATGCTTTCTTGTTAGTGTGTGAATTAGAATGTTCAATGTAATTGTTTTTTTTTATTTTATTTCATAGTATTGTGTAGTGCTTTTCACTTTAAAAATATTCAGTTTACAAGTTACATATATAATTTAGAATACAGTATGACTTGAACTTGAGCTAGGAAACAGGTTTCTTAAGGCCGCGGGCTTCATAACTCTTTTAGAAATTTAGATTTAATTATCTTATCTTTTAAATTAACCTTGATTATTTCAATAAAAGTTAATGTTGCACTTTTATGTATATATAATAAAAACTCATTCAATTTAAAACTCTTTTAAATTAGATTTGGCTTCAGTCTTATAAAAAATATCTACTTGATCGATATTTTATTAAATACTTGTAGTTAAATCAATTATATTACAAATGTCATGCTTATTTAATTAAATATTTATCCCAATTATTGAATTGCTATAATTACCATTTTTAATATATCTGTACTTGTAATTGCTTCATTTGTATGGATTATATATATATTGCAAGTACATGTTTGTTTAATTTATGGAATTATATCTCAAATTCATAGAGGTTTATAGTATGCCTCACTTTAAGATAACTCAAAAGACTAATCCATGAATGCAAGTTTGGCTAATTTTATTTCCTCAAACAAGATGTTGTTAGGGTTATCAATTTGTGTTCTTGTCATTCAAATTCTTCAGTTACTGGATAATTCTCATAAGATTGTAAATGATTTCTTGAATTTAAGATGACTGGAGTTACTTTATTGAACATTTAGATGTAAAATTCTATAGTATTCACATTTAGAATTCGACTCCAGTGACAGATTCTTAATATCAGTCTGGTTCTTCAAATTTTGCAGGTACTACGTTTACCTTTATTTAAGTCACTGTGCTGGTTCGAATTAGGTTTTCAATGCTAAAAATCTTTGTTTCAAAACCATACAATCATCAAGCTCCTACTTCAAACTCACCCGTTATGCTTATCGCAATCTTGTGAGCGTATCATATACTGCTTTAAATAATAATTACGAAAAAAGCCAGTTGCATCCAGCGTTAAATTCTGCAAATAAACAGCTTAAAGTCCATGGTTTTGTCTCCACTATTCATACACCGTGATACAGAACGAATGCCATTTCAGCACTTTCACCCGCATCAAAAAACTGAGCACTTAATTGTTTGGCTACCATTGCTTCAATAAGCCCCTTTGTACCCTCGCGATTGTGATCGTCTTACTTTGGTAGCAAATTTGATAAACCCAGAGATTTGAACGTTCCTGCTTCTTCTGGTGGGGCTGAAATTGATGTTTGCGACAATGTTATTGTCGGAATTGATTCCTTTAACAAAATGAAAGTTGGCTGCCAGAGTGTAGTGGTCTTTTCATCCAGAGTTTTAACTTTTAACCACTGGCGAATTATTTTCAATAAATTTGATTGGACGGTTATAGTGACAGAGATTGTTCTTTCTCCATGTTTCTTCCCACTTTTTCTTTTTTTTTCAAAATTTTTTTATGGCTGAAGTCAGAATGGCATTTTTTACTTGATACTAATTTGGTTACATGTGCTACTGTGCTTTGACCGGTGTGAAAGGCAAGTGCAAGGTTTCAACTAGTTCCCCTGAGTTTCTGAAAATCACTAGAAACCTGCTCCACAACTTGTCATAAAACGCTCTTGAATGTTGTCTACAGGGTTTGCTTCTAATTTAACTACCGAATTTGTTTATGTAATTGTCAAAAGTGGTGCTAGTTGACCAATGTTCCTCGGAAAGTAAGTATATTTTATCACTACTTTTTTGGCAAACTGAATTTTTCAGAAGCCTCAAGGGAGGTATATCATAATTCACCTCTCAAGAGTCCGAATAATGTAGTGATGATCTCTCGTGAAAGACTGTTAACTCAAAAGAAAAATACTCTCTTAAATGTTATTAGAGAGTTTCAATCAAATTTCACCCACATTACAATTGAAAAAAATTACGTGTATATGAACAGGTGGAGCTAAGAGCAAGAGAATAAATAAATAAATAAAATCTCTAGTCCGATTGAGGTGCTACGATTTTAAAACCATAATTGCTATATGAAATAAATCGCAAAATATCACAAATATTAAATGTAAATAGAAAAGTAAGCACTTCTCGGTAAAAGTTCCTAAAAGTATAGGTCTAATATCATCAATCATCAGTCAGAGGTACAAAATCTGTTATAGCTTAAAGAGTAACTTCCAGTAAGAAGATGATGATACGAGCTGCAATTAAAATCAAAAAAGTTTTCAAACAAGATGAACTCCCAGAAGCTTCAAACTAAAAGGTCAGTTAACTTTCTTTCCTTCTTTTCTTCTCATTGAAGACCAAGACTTCAAGCCCAGCTAATGTCCTAACAATGTCACGGTCCATATACAAATAGTCTGTAGTAAGATTACTAGATACAAACTTGAATCACATTTTCTTGAATTCTTTAATACATGAATTTAGCAGGCCGGTCTGTTGTGTATGTTAGATTTTGAAAGTTGCTTCTCATTATTTTCACCAGTCAATATGTTATCTTTTGCCCATAATATTTACACTGCAGCAGTTCTCTCTGAGACTGCACATTTTTGTCAGACAAACCCCTAATTGGCCACACTCAATTTACCATTCAGCAGACTAAAACCATATAGTATCAGAAGATTGACTAAAAACACAAAATTTTGAAACCTCTTGCACAAAATTGAAAACTTCAACATAAAATTGAAATTCCAACTTAAAAATAAAAGTTGATTTGACATTGAAACTTGAAAACGATAACATCAAACTTAAAACGTCTGACATATAACTTGAAACATCTAACAATAAACTAGAAATTTCATTTGTGTAGTAGTGAATTGCTAGTGCCCGATAACACATCAACATGAAGTGAAGAAAGCAGTAAGAATTGATGGAGGACTGAAACAGTTGAACTGGATAATAATGTATGGAAGCAGATTACAGATGGCAGAAAAAGAATTCCAACAGAGAATTTTGATGTCAACAATGAAAAATAAGACACCCAAATGTCCAAACATTTACAGAGTACAACAATGGCCCACAACAATTGGATGGCAACTCATCAGCCTTTCAAGATTATATATATCAATGATATCAAGTGCAAAACTAACTACAAGTATCTACAGGATTTTTTCTTGAACCTGGCAGCTGTATAGACACTATATTTCCACATACGTAAAAAGTTGAACCATGCATACGTGGAAACTCAAGATGAACTCAGCCCTCCAAGACAAACTCACGTAATTCACCTTAAAATAAAAATTAATGCATACCTCCGCAGAAATTTGACATCAGCAAACCATAACTCAAGATCTGCAGGAAGGTAAAGTGATGCCTCCACAACAAGCAGCAATTATTATGTACAGCAACAGAACAATTAAGCCTGTCAACAAGGCCCTGTCACATAAATATGTAAGTTCCTATGCAAGAAACACAGATGGGCTACAGCAGATAACAAAAAACATCTACGATAGTTTCATACATCAATATTGTTATGACATGATACTGCTGCCAAAAATCATGGCAGGAACATCACATTCTTTATTTTGGTCCATAAAAGGAAACTGCAATATGCTATACCACATTTTACCTATTTTCAAACTTGGAAAATTTATAATTTACAGCAGTCAGCTGTTGATAAATAACTAGTAAATATATTGGGTGATCAAAAAGCAAGTAGAAACAATATGCAATCATCTCAAAAAGCCTAAAATCTTGGAATTTATTATTAAATTGAAAAAGAAGAAGATTCAACTAGTATTTATTTAGGCTTTGTCCTATTAAATATACGCAGCTCAAACCAACCAATAATTTAAAGGTTTTCATAATTGAGTTCACATTTGCATACTCCCCAAGGAAAACCCACCACCATTACCCACCCAGATGAAGATATATAATATCCACAAAAGAAAAGAGTGTCCGACTCAAGAATTCAAGTTATTTGTGGTTAGTTAAACCAATTTGATCTATCTATAGTTATCTTACAGATTAAATCTGTTTCTTGTTCACATGGCCTTGATCAGCATTTTTGCTACACCTGCAATGTACAAACAAATCATTCTTGTTTTCAGTTGGTCCTAAGCAGAATAATTGTAGACCTGATGCCAATTTCTACTGCTTCTTACCTTTTGATACCCTCATTTGATTGCCTCTTTTTTCAATATTATCCGTGCATTTCATTTAAGGCTCAATCACAAACATAAATTTATAGATGTTTAGCATTTAAATGGATGAAAGATTTGGTATAATTAAAAAATGCTGTAATAATTTCAGATGCAAGGCAGAATCGAACCAATTTTTGAATAATAAATCACACAAACATCACAATCAAATGGTTGGCCTTAATTATTACTTTAAGTATGTAATAGAGATATTCTCTTTTGAAATATGAAGAGGAATAACAAAAAAGGGACAAGGGTTAGGTCACTCAAGTTTAAGATTGAAACCTCTTTTTTATGGATTTGTAAAATGGCAAAATAAACTTACAGGTCCTTAAAATTGAAGACTATTATTCAAACACATTTTTTCTAATTTTTCCAAAAAAATTGAAAATTCAAAAGAACAGGAGAAATTCTGGCAACTTACAACAGCTTAGCATTTTTCATCCAAAGCGCTCGACGAAGGCGCTTAGACTGTTTCTTGAAGTGAAATGCTCCATCTTGCATGGTTGCCGTTTTGTCAACTAGAAGCTCAATCCTATCACCTCTCTCCAATATCTTCTCAATGTTATCCACCATGATTGTGTGTATCTGGAATTTGCAATGCTTTTCAGCACAACACAATTAAATGTGATAAAAGTATGTAGTACCAATCAACAATAAAATAAAAGCCTATTCTCTTTCAATTTTCGAAAAGCTAGTACCTTAACCAAAAAGGTAAAAGGGATAAATAAACAGCCTAAATATATGGACCGAGGCATTATGGAAAACACAAAATAAAGAAGTGTACCAGAATGATAAATGGAAGATGAAATTCAAACAGAACAGAATATACTTGCCTCGCCAACTTCACCTCTTACACGATTGAGGGTATCGGCACTAGGATTACTGGAGAAGAATTCCATCTGCTGATGCAAGACCCTTGAAAACTCATCATTCATTGCATAAGCAGGTGCATAGTGGGCTACTCTGCCGTAGTTTTTCATGAACCTCATGTGCATGTCCTCCAAATACGAAAATGGAATTCTTCCTGGATCAAGGAAAACAGATGCATTTTAACTCATGAAGACAATTAAGATGTGTATTTTTATGCACAAGTGCACGTGTATTATGGATGCATGTATGTATGCTGAATGAATCCAGGAAGGAAATCAAGTCTGGAGAAATAATTGTAGGCATCTGACTCTTGCATGAAGAAATAAAATGTTATGTAATTTAGAAATTATAAATAGTTTGCAACTCTAAAGCTTACTTATAGTTACAAAAGTAGTACAATTGGTTTGCCAAAAGTAAGAATTATGAAAAAGAAAAACTAAAGGTTGATTCCCCCAAACATTTCTGCAAACAATTGTCACTCCAGGTAAAGGGACTAAAATCCATGGGTATGATAAAGGACAAAGGGTAAAAAGATCTATGAACTCTAGATTGACCACTGTAACCACATATTATCAAAACAATTTATGCAAACCATTCTCTTTTTGGCTGTGCCCACAAAATAAATAAATAAACTAGCCTCCTCAAGATGGTTGCCATCCAATGCCAAGAAACAACCATCAAACTTTCTATAATCATTCAGAACCAGCGATAACCTTAGTGCCTAGTAAATCATAGAATTCAATGGTTTAACCCAAAAGAGAACACTTCAAGGATAAGCTAATCACCCCACACATATAAGATATTCTCATATATTTAATTCTTGCTGATTCAGTTCAAGCTAAGCATTATTTAGGAATATATAGAATGAAGAAAAACTTCATCGATGTGTTAGAATTTATTGCTTTCAGTCACAACTTCCAAAATCGTGTAGGTTAAAGGTGTATCAAAAGACATTAAAAAGACGAAAAATCAGATCTTGCTTCACATTTTCTAATGAACTTAGTTTCATTGTGAAAGTCATTATGTGGAAGGAAGAATTAAAGACTAGATCTTTGGATCACATTATTTCAAAGATTTCAGTTCCATAACAAAATTTACAGACAAATCAAACAAGAAGGAGAATCTTCATGAAAGGAATTAGATCTGCTGTTTCTGAATCATTTTCGTGACATATTTGTATCAGAATTCCAAGCATCAGAGAATGGTGATTTGGTGGACAAGTTATGTATTCCAGAGGCTACAATGGAAAGAAAGAAGAAAGAAAATAATATTCCCATTGTAACATGCACATTTACTACACAGATACAAAAACCGGTTTTCTATTAGGTGTCCTTTCTCTTTATGGTCTACTTCTACTCCAATCCTTGCTTGTTTTTCTTCCAAAAAATAATTTTTTATTGATAGTAGGTTGTATATGTTTCTATAATTTTTAAAATAATAACTTTTTTCCACATCCAGGTTAATCACATTCTATACGTTTTAAGTTTATTTACTTATTTTTGAGGGACATCTAAATGCTTGTTTCCAAAATTACAGTGGCAAAAAAAGTAATTTCCTCTATTCAATGTCCATATGGTGTAAAGCAGAGACAAAACTAAATAAAAAAGATTTCTCTTAGTTGAATTATTAAAAATGAATGATAACAAAAGGGTTTCTTTGTTTTCTTTGAAGAAGACCTATCATATTGCGAGTAACATATATTTTACTATTTTTCATTTTGGCACTATGATGACATTTATTTTATACTCATGAATCAGACAGTACTAATCAAGGGAAGAATTTAAAATCCTGCAGATAATTAATATGTGTGCTTTATTTTCTTATGTATTTATATATGTCTATGTATGGAGGCATGCTTGTATGATGAATGAATCCAGCAAGGAAATCATGTCTGCATAAACACACACTGTCATAGGTATGGCAATTTCAGATGAAAAATTAGCAGTTTAGAAATTGAGAGTTAAAATATTGTTTGCAACTTGAAAGCTTATTTGAAGCTCAGAAAGCAGTATAGTTGATTTGCCAAATGTACGGATAAAAATACAGAGAAACCAAAGGTTATTTTCCTAACAGGTTTTCTGCAAACACTCTTGGTAAAGGGATTCAAAACCACGGGTATGATCAGTAGCAAAGGGTAAAAAGTTCTAAGACTATAACCAAGTTTTATCACAAAAAATTATCCAAAGTGTTCTCATTTTCAGTGCATCCACCAAATGAAAAAAAATGGTTCGTCCTCCTTAAAAGAGCTGCCACCCAATGCCAAGGAACATCCTCGATAATCGTTAGGAATTAGGCCTAGTAAAGCATAGACTTCAAAGGTTTCACCCAAAATAGTCCACCTCAAGGATAAGCCAGTTAGCCACATATACAACATATTGTTGTATAATTGATTTATAGCTAATTTTAGTTTATAATATGCATAATTTAGAAATATCTAGAATGAAGAAGAAATTTCATTCGGTCTCATTTTGAATTCCAAGGTGTTAAAAGTTATTGCTTTCTATCACAACTTCTGTGATCCTATGTTTAAGCATGATTTAGAAATATCTAGTTCTTAACTTCACATTTTCTAAGTGAAATTAGTTTCATCACAAAAGTCATTCAGGAAGTAGAAAGGAAAACTAAAAACTAGATCTTGTCCTTGGCAGCTCCTGTTATTTCAGAAATTTCAACATAACAAAATTTATTGACAAAATCATACAGGAATAAGAATCTTAATGCTTTAGCACAATTTTTAAGGGCATTAGAGCATTCTGAGTCATTTTCATGGTGTATCAAATTGGAATTCAAAGCATCATTGTGATTTGAATGACAAATTATGTGTTCCAAAGTTTACACGTAATGGAAAGAAAGAAGCAAGAGACTGAGATATTCAACCGCTTCGTAGTTACTTAATCTACTCACATTCAAGATCACTTTTAAACCATCGGCTGCATAAATATTTAATTAAGAAATATTTAAAATTCCAACTAAACAAAGGGTACGTTTCGGATTGTTGAGCTTCACGTTCCGCACCCAACTCTTATTTAAATTTGACAGAATTAATATCAGGATCTTCTTTTAATTAAATTTCTTCAAAGGCAAAATCAAAAGTCTAATCTACTAAGCAAGAGTCATAAACATACAAATAAGAACATGATTAGATTAAGAAATTTTTGGATTAAAAAAATTAAGAAAAAAAAACAAAATTAGAAAGAAAGAGAACTACTGACTGCCAAACGTGTCGTTTGCCATACAGAGGAAGGACAGTCCATCCGATCTGAGTATATGAAATATGTAGCGATCCTGAGAGAAACAGAGCCTGTCGTCACCCTCCGCCGGCAGTTTCTCAAGAATCCGCCTAGCTACTGCGCCGGTGTTCCCCGTCACGGCGCTGAATTCCGCCAGCACCACCGTCCCTCGCGCCACCACTGCGTACAGAATCGCCATTTTCTGGATATTATGATAACTATTGCTATACTTAATAAATAAGGACTTAGCTCGCTGTCTGTGTATTGATTTGGAAAACCTGGATTTTGATTTGAAGAATTTTTTTAAATATTCCCTCGTTAGCTTTGAGTTTATTGAAGAGAGGGAAATGGAGACGGCCAGCTTCAACTCTGCCATCCGTAAGTCCACTCCACCACGGCCGTTTTGATTTGTTGTGTTTGTTAGGTACAGCAACGGGACACGATATTGTCACGTCGTTGTACCTTATTTTCATCAAAAGGAAAAAAAAATGAATGCTTAAATATACAAAACGATTAAAAATTAACAAATTATTTTTTTAAATAAATTGTAAGAAAAATTTTTTAATTACAAATTGAAAACAAAAGCTTAAATTATAAATGAAAAGTAAACATTTATGAAAATTATATATATATTTTAATACAAAAACTCAATATTTAAAATTTAAAATACTTTTTTATTGATATTGCTATCGAGTTTTTAAAATTAATTTTTTTTAAAAAATAAAATAAATTTTTTATTTTTTTTTCATAATTAAATTATTTTCTACATCTTATAAAAAGTCGTTACTAAAAATGATAACGTTTCATTTCATATTCTGCTTTTAAATTTTTTTTTAAAAAAATTATTATTTTTTAAATTAATTATTAAGATATAGTAAAACCTATATATAAAATTATATAAAATTTATTAATTAAAAAAATATTAATTAATCAATAAATTATTAATTTACAAAGTATATTTACAATTTAATGAACATGCATTTAATCAATTAAAAATTTATTGTATTTTATCAATTAAGTCTATTGAATATCAATTAATACACTAAATGCACATTTAATTAATCAAATTTTATTATACTTATCTTCTTAATTATGTAATTTTCATTGCAATTTTATTAATTTGATTAAATGTATTCAACAAAATATATTATAAGTAATTTTAATATAAATAAACACAAAATCTTCTAATATTTCTTTGTAAATCACTTCTTAGCATACATAATGATTTTTTATTTAAAAGGTGCAAAAAAAATTGATCATAACAATTAAGAAACTTAAGATATTATGCAAGTATATTAAATAGCATTTTTTATGCACTTAAAAAGAATTGCAGTAACGAGTTTTTAAAACGACATATCTTGCAAACAATTACCCTTAATTTAGGCAAATTTTAGTTAAAACAATTCTCACAGGGTGCACACAGCTATGTCATAAGGTATTTATAGACCATGAACACTTAAAACTCTCAAACAAAAATTTGAAACTAATAACCAAAAACTCGAAAAGGGATAAAATTACGTAAAATATAGTTTATGAAATTTAAAACATCCTGTGTGAAATTTGAAAAGAGGTGCACTTAAATTCTTTAACTATTTATTGGAATGACTATAAAAAAATAAAAGTGATATTTAAAACACTAAGGCAAAATTTTGAACTAGAACCATAAGACTTGGAACGATTATATAGAACTTGAAACATCTTTTGTAATACTTGAATGAGGTCCACATAAATTTTAAAAATTGTTCAATGAGGTATCTATAGACTATGGGCACTTGAAGTATTATAGTAAAGACTTGAAACCAAAAACGCAAAACTTGAAATGAGATGAATAAAATTAAAATGAAGTGCATGTAATCATCCCTTGTAAGACTTGAAACAGATTACGCATAGATTTTTGCAATTGTTCATTTGGGCATCTATAAACCAATGACACATGAAACACCACGGTAAAGACCTAAAACAAGAACTGCAAGATTTGAAATGGAATTAGCAATACTTGAAACAAAGTGCATAGAACTTGAAACATTGTGTTTAAGACTAGAAACTAGGAATACACAAATTCTAGCGACTATTAATTAAGGTGTATATAGACAAATAAATGACGCTTAAAACATTAAGACAGAGACTTGAAACCAAAACCATAAGATTTTAAATTTGAACAGTGCTTAAAACAAGGTGCATGTAACTTGAAATTTCTTGTGTCAAATTTGAAAGAAGGTGCACAGAGATTTGGTAAATGCTCATTGGGTTTTTACAGACCAATAAAACATGAACAATCAAGGCAAAAACTTGAAACAAGATGAACATTACCAGAAATGAAGTGCATAGAACTAAAATATTTTATTTAAGATATAAAATAGGGTGCACATAAATTCTAACAATTATTTATTAAGATATCTATAAAATAGGTGCTGATCAATATGGAATCTATTAGCTCAAATATTTGAACTTGAAATCATAGGTAGAACTATCTTATGTGGGAATAAAATTTGTAATCATAATAAGTGGTTTTTGAAAATATGTTTTGCAAATTTGCAAATCCTATGTATAATTAAGTTTTCACTCTTATGATCATGTCAAGGGTTTGACCACACCATAGCTTACATTTGATTGGCAGTCAACAGTACAGAAACTTTACTATATAAAAGTGCACTATACTAGGTTCATTTGAAAATACAGTCTCATTGTTCAGAGGTCATGATATCTTGCCAGTGGTTATCTATGATCATTGAAAATTTCAGTTACAATAACTCCTATTGAAGTAATGTGAATGAACTCATATTTGCTCATATTTAGTTAGTGCTGAACCTAGGAGGTCACACACAATAATCTATAAACTGATCATAGATAAAATATATTATTAAATTAATTAATAATTTTTTTTATATTAATTAAAATTAAAATAATTTTGATATTTTAATTATACGACTGTTATTTTGAATAAAGATTAAATTTTTCATCCAAGGCCTACTTGCTCTCACAATAGTAAAAAATAATTTGTTAATTTTTAATATATTACAAATATGATTAGTAGACTAAAGAAAGATAATTCGGATCATGTTTTATATTAATTAACTAACATTTAAATTGTTAATTAATTAATTAAATCCTTGACAATTGAATGATTGTGATTCAATCTCTATTTAACATACGGATGGCTTAGATTATACATAATGTCAAATTTCCATTAAACAAACGTACGGCATAGATTATGCCGAGTATTACAATTTTCATTAAATAAATGTGTGACACATGGATGCTAGAGATCAACATACATTGCAAACACATGGAAGGTGGAGATTTAATAACCTTTACCATTTTGATGATTCACCAATATGCTGAAAATAAATTGTGGTTATTTTGTCAAATATAGATTAATTAATTAGCTTCATGAATAAATAAAAAATTGTTTTATTTTGGCATTTGATTAGCTTGAAAAATTTGGCCATATATTAAGAAAGGAAGCCATACAAAATTTTGCTAAGTGTTGGTAAAAAAGAAAGAAAAGAGAGAGAAAAAGAGAAAAGAAAGCAAGTAAAAATTTCTGATAAAATTTTTCTTCCCGACAAACACAATAAAACTTGATTTCATGAAATCAAAATAAAAGCCTTAAAAAGTGTTGTCTTCTAAAGGATGTGTGTGCTGTACTTTTACAATCTCTAATAATTTTGTCATTGAAGATTATTATTATTATTATTATTAACGAAGGAACAAAGTAGAAGTTGCACTTGTTGTTTTGTTGAAAAATTGTTTAATAATAAAAGTATGATCAGATAAAAGAAGAAAAAATTTAAAATTTGTATTTTGTATTAAAATTTATGGGTTGGAACTTGGAAGGCACAATTATGTACTATGTTAGACCATAAAAAAAAATATATTTGCTTAGGTTGTTAAGAAAATATCATGTTTATTTTTTGAAATACTTTAGGAGTTATATAATTTTAACATGTTTGTTCTTTAGTTGGATCTATTTTACAAGAGTTTGGTGGGATTTTAATTTATCTTTAGTTGAATCTATTTGTGATTTAATGAATAAATATACAGAGTATTTATTCTCAGTATCTTGTTTATCTTAACATCACAAATTTTGGCATTAATTGTTACATCTTTGAATGTATGATTGTATGTTGATTGTGATAATTGTGTAATCTTATTTGCTTTATACCAAAACTTGTAACAGATTACAAAATATAAAGTTTTGAAAATCTTAAAAGTGGACCCAAATGCAAGATTTTAAAACTTGGAACATGGACTAAAATGTAAAAATTTGGTCAATTGAATTTTCAAATTCGATCAACCAAATTTGGGTGTTTTTGTTTTTTATTTTAGTTGATAGATCGGCCAAATCTGCTAATATGATTTATCGAATTGACTCGACTTTTGAAATTAATGTTTCTAACCATTTCAGCATCCACGGAACATTCGTTAGTGCGTGCTGTAGCTGAAATGTCAGCCCTTTTCCCGTTGAAGGCCCTGGGTTTCATTGTCGTCTACTTGAGTTTCCAGGATTTTCTTGTAACAGTTGGCAACATAGTCGAAGAAAGCGTCAAAAAAGGTCCTTCTCCTTCCAATGCATTTTAACAAATTATTTATTATTCTCAATTCTCCCATGTCTGTTCATAGAGTTACAGTCTCGTTAATAAGAAAGACAAAACTAAAAAATTTTAATTCTTTATTGTTTCTGCGTTTTATTCCCATGCATGCGGCAGCATATATCCATTTTCGTTTTGTTGAATTTTTCATTTCGCTCCCCTCGGAATATTTTATGTTTAATTGTTCGAATTGTTGAATGCTCGATAAGCTAAAATGAGAACAAAGCAAAACTAGAAGAAGCCATTTTTAAATATTATATTTACTATTGTTTTTCTCTTTTGATGACAGGGAGATTAATGAATTGTAAGTTCTGTGGAATTGCCTTTTTTGTTCAGAATTGTTTTAGAAATTTTTATTTTCTCTTCTTTAACGTTCTACAAAACAAAGAGTTAAAATAATGGTGGAGAATTTAAACTCTGGTTGTGCTTGTTTTGTTAAATACATCTAGTAGAATTACAAATTAACTATATAATATGAATGGAGAACCGGAGACTGACTCTGAATTGCTAACCTGGTGGTGGGTTTTTTTTGGATGAACGGTCTTTGGAATGGTTGTGCTTCAGAATAGCATCAAATACATATAGGCTGAAGTATTTAGTGAGCATCTTTACCTTGCAATATATATTTAATTACTATCGATGCAATTGTATTTAAAGTAAGTGATTCTATTATACTGCAACTGTGGATTAAAAAAGCTGTAGCACCTCAGTCCCAAATATACCTGAAATTGACTTGCTAGAAGTTCTTGAGTCTCGGCTATTTGAGTTCCTTTGCATTCTGCCCTTCAGTTCTGCATGGTTTGTTTATCTAGTCATACATGATTTACTCTCATGGATACTTATTTTCTGTTCTTGAAATTGATAACAATTGATTTTCAAAGTTATTTATCTATTATTCAAAGTTAAAAAATAAAGATATTATATATATATTTTGAAACCATGTGGCTTGGAGGTATCTGTTTCAGGAAACGGATGTATTCTGGCACAAGTTATCTTTTGTATGATGAAGACATGTAATTAGTTAATTAATATGGCTTCAGTTCTTTGAATAATTTTAGTTCTTTTCTGAGTGGATAAACTAAGAGTTTACGCAAAGTGCTTGACGAATAATATATAAAGCTGGACTTTGAAAGTGAAGGTCATTGAGAAATGAATTTACTTATGTACATAGCTTGACCACAAAGAACTAACAGGTGACAAGCGTTAGAGGAAATTGAGTGGACTTCTTCACAAAAGAAAACGCAAAAAAAAAGAAAGAAATGTCATTTTTGCAGAGTGCTTTCATAGTTTTCTTTGGCTTCTTTATCTCTGTACTTTTAGAATTGACAAAATATGTTATCTGAGATAGAACATGCTTAATGCATAGGGACTGAAACGGTTTACAGTTGCATGTTGATAACCTTGCAAAGGTTTTCCTTTATGTTTTGTTTTGCACCCAAAACAGCCTTGGTACAAGACTTGATTGCTTATAAATTGAGAACAATCCGAAATGGCGCTTTAAAAGCTTGGTAAGCTTAATGGATACATATGTGTTTCCGTATAAAATTCAGTTTCAGCTACCTTTCTATGCAGTATGATTATCAGGGATGCAGTTGGTTTCTTTTCAGAAAGTATATATTTCTGTAAACCCACTCAGAAGCTGCATCATAGGGCAGTTAGGGGCAACTGGAATCCCCAAGGGAAGGGCTGATGGTATTGGCTCCCTGCACTCTGCCTATGAAAAGCAGAAAAATCCCATTGGAGAGATTTAATATTCAGCATGTAAACCCAAAAGATATTCATCATGACTGGCTTTCACGAGCTTTGTTTGTGTCATGGAGATAATATTTTGTGTGGATAGGATGAAGCAATGGTATTTGTACTCATGTCCTGTTTTATGTCTATAACAGATAGCTAATTGTTGAATTTTTCAATGGATGTTATAAATATATTGTGCAAAATAGAATTATGGCAGATCATAATTGATACCTCTTTTGGTGGCCCTTTAAGGCTTTCTAAGGGAGCAATTATTGACAAAGAGCTTATAGAAAGGAGGTGAAGATACTTTCTTTTGATCTGAACATTATGTGGCCTTTGCTTGTAGCATGGGTTAGCTGTAAGGACCTCTCTTATGTGTTGGGAATCATGTTATCTGAATGTGTTTTTTTGTTGTATATTTGACAAGATAGGCAGATTTTAAAGAATGGTGATGCTTTAATTCATTCAGATTGGTTATATGTGTGAAGATGGCAATCAGACTAGCCATCAAATCCAAGTTATGAGATCATACCATGAGGTGTGTCAAGTTCAAGGTTCCAATGCTGAATCATGTGTGTCTATAAGTGTTCTTAGCATAAGAATGTGATGTACACGCATAGAACTAATATATGGATGCTCAGCTATATCAAGATGGAACTGACAAAAATCAAGAAAGGTCACATAGGGTATGCCATACTGGCAGTTACTTTCCAAGAAGTGAATTGATCATGTGTCAGCTGCCAGAGAAAAAATATAACCTTGAAGAATACTGTAAGCTCATGTAGGTCAGCAAAGGAAGATATGAAATTTAGGTGGGTTGTTTTGGTTATGGAACATGGTTTACTTATTCAGTTCAAATAGTAGCTCAAAAATAGATTTGCTAATTAACAGAAGTTTCATGCACTCTTGAAAAGAAATTTAATTGTGAGCTGCAACTGGAAAAACCCAATTAGTCAGGGAATAAAATTTAAATTTGGTTCATTTTGAGTATTATTAAAGCTAAAAGAAAGAGTAATGGGTCTGAAGAAAATTGTTCTCTGGTCATAGAACAGAGAAAATATGATTCTATTGGTAAAGATTGAGTTGCATATTTTTTCTTAATTCAGTTTTAGATTAATAATGATTATGTTTTAGATTAATATTAATTCAGTTTCAAGTAGTATACTGTTGACTATCAACTATTTTCCAGGTTTTTGGTCTGGTAATGCTGAATTTAGTTGCGAAACCAATAGCTTAAGGAATAAATGAACACTTCATATATTAAAGAAGTGATGCATGACTACTACAAGTCATGTCACTTGTGTTGAGGTGTTAATGCTGTATTCCTCTTTGATAGATGTACTCCAAGATTTATGACAAATGCATGGTCTAGTTGGTGGCAGGTTGCATAATGACAGGGCTTCTAGCATGCGATGGAGGTTGCGTGATACATAGCACATTATTGCTCCAACAGACTCATTGCTCGTCTGAATGATGTTTAGGAGAGAGAGAGAGAGAGACTCAAACAGACTCATTTCTCGTCTGAGTGATGTTTAGGGGGGAGGGAGAGAGAGCTGTTGAAAAAAAGAACAGAGAGGAAAGTAAACAGGGTCTTTTATTTGGTTTTAAAACACCATTTTAACGCCAAAAACTGTCTTCCAACCCATTTTATTCATATTGTTCATAGAGAATAAGTGTTGTGGAAATTGACACTCTGCTTTATCTGGATTATTGTTGCTTCATGGCCGCAAATGTTGGAACTACCTTTGATCCTAATAAGCATTGGTTCATTGCATCAGAGATTGCATCCATATTGTTCTGTTCATTGCATAAGCTAATTACTGTCATTAATTTTTTGTTGGCACCATTTTGGGAAAACATAATTGTTCCCTGTTTGATGTTCTTTGATGCAAATTTTTTACTGCTTGTATTTCATTATCACTGAAACTACTATTTTGGACCGTTCAATCCCTGTTGCTGATTGGGCTTCCTTACAAGCTGTTAATGATTTGATGTGAATCTGGACCATTAACTATTCTAGCTGGTTGGAACCTAATTAACTACAACATGCTTATATAGATCTCATGAATGAGCCAATATATTCAATGGCTTATTAGTCTTTTACCCTCCAAGTTGTTGAGAAAACAATTCAGAAGTCCTAGATTGGCCAATTTAATTCACCTGAAGCAGATTCTTTGGTAGCAGTGGTTACAGATTACTTGTTAAGATTTTCATTTTGGCTGCCCAAGTTAAGCTGTTGCCAAGTCCACTTGTGAGACTAATTCTAGGAACTCAACAACATTTACCTATTATACTAAAAACTTGTGCCCTTTTTGAATAAGATGACTAAGAATTCCTATTTCATGACCACCGTGAACTCTTTTTGTAGGACTTTAACATCGTACGCTGAATGTAATACATCTAATTCAAAAATTTTGTTCTTCTTCGGGATCATTTATACTTGATGATTATGACAGAACACCAGGTGTTCAGTATATTGAACAGCTATGCTGCTTTAGGTGGTCTTCTTTTATCGTTAAGGGTCTATCATGATCTTTTATCAGGTTCTCTTGACCATGCTTGGTACATGCTTCTTTGTTTTCATCAGCCAATCCCCTCAAAATTTATTTTCTAATTGTGTAGTTCATAAGATAATAAATGATGGTTTCATAAATAGAGAAAACAAGTTCATATGTCATGCTTTTGAGTGGCCTGGTTGTAAGTTGTCTGAGGCACTACACAAAGTTTTTAATGATTGTATCAAGAATGAAGTGTAATTGCTAATGAGTGACGGTAAGAATGCAATTTGAATGCAATTTGGAAATTAACCCATAGTCTTTGTCAAACACTAGCTGTGAACCACTTTCTGCATTGACTATGTTTGAAGTTGACCTCAGCATATCATTTATTTATTTTTTATTCTAGGCTCAGGGGATGTTCGAAATTGACTTTGTCTCTCTATTTTAGAGAAAGTGAATACATGTCTTAACACAAGTAGTGTTCATGAATTCATCAAATAATTGTAGATTCCTTAACTCTTATCTTTTTTTCAGTTAACACAAGATATATGTATGTTTTTTTTAACATACACATTCCTTTGTGATTTTTTTATTTTCCCCTTTAGCATTTTACCATGTTGCAGAGCATCATTTTTCTATATCTATTTCATCTTTGTATTTTCTGTAATGCCTGGTTTTCAACTTCAGCTTTTGAACTCCACAAAACCCTGGTTCAATGGGCTGGAAACAAGGTGGTATCTCAAAGCTGAATTAAGGCAAATGCTCTCTATAGGTCATCTTAAAACTGATTACACCAACATGAAAAAAAGACTGTCATCACTTAGATATGCATCCTTGAGATTTCCACGTTTACATTTTTAAATCCCAACTTTTTTTTTAAGCAACAACTCTATTTGACATACTAGCAATATTTTATATCTGGATTTATTACTAATCCTGACCCCACAAGGAGAAAAAATTATCTGTGCTACTTTTGCAGGAGAGCTATTCTCTTGCTGTCAGTTCTATCTTTGAATTGGACTCCATGTAATGAGGCTGCATATTGGGGCTGCAGGCCTAACCATGTTTTTACTCAGGGCCTATGAAACTGTTCCCAATCCCATAGAGCTGGTTCAAGATCATCAACTCTCCAATTCATATCTACTGTAGTCTCCGGGAGATCAGCATGGTCTTCTGAGCATGAAGTTTCAACCGAGCTTGTTCTTGCTACTGTTATGTTGTCCTGTGTAGATATTGTCGCCACATCTCCACGAACCACTGTGGTGTCTTGAAAGTATGTTTTGGACCAATTACTTTGAATCATTATGTTTGGGGAAGATGTTGTAGCTCCATCACCATGAGGTGGTTTCTCTCTTGCTGCAGCTTTGAGGGGGCGTCTATCAAATGCTCGAAAGGTTCCTGAGGTCACGTAGATTCGACACAAACTGAATTCATACCTCAACTACATTCAAGAAGGAAGAACAAACAAAGATTAGAAATGGATCATTATGTGGATATTTCCTGATATACTAATTAATCTTTGTGAATAAAAAGCTAAATCTACCGTATATTAGCTCATATTTACCTTAGGAATGGCAGCCTTAGACGCTCCTTCAATGGCTCTATACTCATTCATCTTCCATTCGGTTTTTTTTCCTGTAGGAGCCTTACCCTTGTAGAAAACCATGGTCTTTTTCAGCCCAATCACTCGGTTATCAGATGAGTAAACATAATTAGGTGAGCCAGTGGCCTTCCAGTACCCAGAAGCCGTTGTTCGACTCGGTCTCCCTCCCCGTTCTTCCCGCTTCTGTCTTGGTGTGAAGAAAAACCATTGCTCAGTATCTCGTTGACATGGCTCTCCGGAAAACTCTGCATACAACATGTCGGGTAAACCATTATTTACATACATGCTAATTGAATGTTATCATGGATGCTTTTATAGTTGAATGACAAATTGAAGAATGTTATAAGAAGGAGGAGATATCTATACTTGGAAGGTGCCATGGCTCTATTTCATAAAGTTGAATGACTGGGATGACACGATGCAGCTCTGGTCTATTTCCTTCCAGCTTGTTGAGTAAATAGAAGGATACTAACTCCTCTTCTGTTGGATAGAAGCGAAAACCAGGTGGTACATCTGCCATCGTTGTAGTATTTGTTGTTGTTATACTGTGTTTTGTTCAAGTTGAGAAACTGGCATGGCATAATAATAATATATAGAGAATCTTTTTGAAGAGATAAGTGGGTAAAGTGAAGTTTTGCCGAGTGAAATGAGAAAATTTTTAAGATTTGCCAATGGCAGAAACTTCCACGCGGTTATCCGAAGACAGCCTGGACAATGGTTCTTTTTTTGTCGTATGATATCGAAATCCATTTGTACAAATAAGATTGGCTAACCAATAAAAACCCCTTCTTGAACCAGTCAGCTGGGCATTCTTTTATTTCTCTGCATCGCCGTCCCAGGTTTTCCTTCGTGCACCTTTGAGGCAAGCCAATTCGACTACGTTTTCTCTACCAACTTTTAGGATTGTTGATGAAAGTGATGCTTGGGCTTGCACATGCGGACTGCCGGGGCAGGGAAGTTGGTTGTCTCCTTGGTTTTGATTTTGCATTTTTTTTATGTCGCGAGTGACTTGGTCCTTGCACGCTGGTAGTTTGGACTTGCATGAATTCTCTGATTTTAAGCGCGAGCCAAAATATCTTCAGAAAATTAATTTGTAGACTGTATTTATAAAAGTCAATAATATTAAAAGATATTATATACAAACTATTTTCAGACAGAAGAAGGTGTCAAAATTATATTGTTATTCTATGTCTGTACAATTTTTTCTTTTTTTATTGCTATTCTAGTAAATTTTTTTACTCTGTAAATGAATTTGTATTTGAAATATTATGGTTTTAAAAATATTTTTAATTAAAAATTAATTTTTTTAAAAAAATTATGTTTTAAACATATTACAACTCAAATAATTCAAATATATATGTATATATAAAAAGATATTTTTTCAAATGACATAACAATCTCATATTAATTATTATTATTATTATTATATTAAACCTCTGTTTATTGGGTGTCTTTTTTTTTCCAATAGAATTGTTGTAATTTAAATAGTAATTTTCTTTTTTATAAGTTTTGACCGATCATGTAAAAATTAATTTTTTATTTAGTAGCAATAAGATACCTTTTAAGCACAAGGTAGTCTTTTAGTTCAAATTTCAATACAATTGATTAAAGTAAAAATTTTTATTTTTAAAAAAATAAATTAAACGAGGTAGAATATAAAACTTGAATACAAAGAGACAATGAAAGAACAAAATTAATTTATTCACTGTAATTTTTACTCAAAAATTTTTAACAAGAATATACTATATTTTAAAAGAATGTTAAATTACTAATTTGGGTAAATAGACAAATATTTTTATGAAGTAACATCTCACTTTGATTTCCGAATTCTCACTATCTACCTATCAGAATATATATAACAAAATAATAATAATAAAGTTAGTTATTTTGATTTATGATTTTTAAAAGAATTATTTATTAAATTTTTAAATAGGTATTTAATTTTAAAGTTGTAAGAAATTAAAATAATCGAAATTTGTATTCTTAGATATTCTTGATTCTCATTCTTTCTCTCTCTCTCTCTCTCTCTCTGTGTCTTTGATTTATTGACTTGTAGAAAGACCGAGTCGTGAAGGGAGGGGAAGGGAAGATTTGAAAGGTTGGAGAATCTTTTGAGTCTCTTTCTGTACCGCAAATCCAAGACCGCGGATCCATTCCTATTAGCAATTGCTTACGTGATATTCTTTCTTTGTTTTACCTTTTCTTTCCCCTGTATCCGCGTAAACTCTTCACCCTTTTCTTTCAGACTTCTACTTTCTTGACTTTCAAACGTCATTTGTGGGGGATAGCTAAGCTAGCAGCTTGTATCTCAACAATTTAAAAATAATTTCCATAATCAAATTTGTATTGTGAAAGGTCCTGTGTGACAATAATGTTTTCGTCACTTGTAATTAGGTAAGTACAAATCATAAGTCAAAATTATTTATTAGATTCGGCATAATGAGGTGGCAAATATTTTCCTCCACTAATATCAATTACTTGTCTCCCTCCCTCGCTGTCTTTCTTTTAATGTTTAAAAATAAGTTTTTAAATTTGTCTACTTTATTAATTCATAGCATATGTCCCCTTTATTAAAATTTTTGTCTTTAAGAAAGTCAATTCCCACTCAAATTAATTTAAGAAGAATTTTATTCTTCCTTAATTTATATTTTAAATACATAGGATAGGATGTAATAAAACTTTTTTAAAAAATATTATTGGTAAAAGCATCTTATTATTCTTATAATTATTATTAACAAGGTAAGATAATATTTAATGAGATAAAAAAATAATTTTGAATAAAATTTATAATTTTTACATGTTAAAAATAGTTGAATAAAAAATAAAAAAATATATATTTAATAATATTTTTTAATTTAAAAAAAATAAAACTAAGATAAAATAAAGAATATATCAAAAACAATAAAAAAATTTAAAAATATAATAAATACTTACTTCTCCACTAATTAGCAAACAGGACACAACATAATTTGCTTCAGTCAGCTACAAATATTACACATGACATGATGATTACTTATAGTCTGCGCGCTAGCCTAATGAATACAATCCTCGGGCAAACATGACACACATATCATAGTTATCTATGTGACACACATAAACTAACCCCTGTAATTTAATTATTTAATTAATTAAGGAATTCCAATAATTGGGAAGAAAGGGACATAGTAGCTAGATGGTGCAAGCCCCCACTCCGAAGGCAGAGGCAGATCAACTGTCTTTGATGATTCAAAATTATTTGCTGCTGCATTCTTCCTTGTTGTGTTTGATGGTCTCGAAATTGAAAACGCAAGAGGCTTTGAGATTTTGTACGAGTCTGAATTCGTGTGCTTTATGATCTTGGTTACCATGTTTTTCTTTGAAGCATAGAGCTGAACTGGACCTCCAAAAAGCCTGGCATGGCATTTCAATCGAGGAGTTACAGTTTTTGAAGTGTCTGATGGAAGCTCAACCTTGAACGAACCAGATGCTTCTGTGGTTGCCATGGCTAACTTTTTGACGTGGTCACATTTCACCAGAACTTTGATGCCTGAAAACATACATCCAGGAAGATTTAATGTAAAGAATTTTGTTAATTGATGCGCGATTCTGTTTGGCATGGTTTTGTCGTGGCTTTCAAAACCTTGAGTGTAAAATAGAAGTTCGGGTTCTCTTTGTTCTTATAACTGGCGAGAGCTCCTACCTATTAATTTGACTAACTAGTATCTGCACGCCAAAGAAGTAACTGGGTAGTAAGCCGAATGTTGAAGAAGGGAAATATACTAGTGAAAGCAACACACACACACACACACACATATATATAATTTGCAGTAATTAATTGTAATTAACCTGACAAATCGTAGTTGCCGTTGCAGTCCAAGCAAGAGACGTTTCCTTTGAGGGGATGACATGCCGAAAGCTGGAAACTTGCAGAGAGAGCCATAACCAAAAGGAGTGTTGGGAGGAGTGCATAAGGCGCCATTGAAGAAACAACTGATCTGAGTTAGGAACAGAATTTAGTGTGAAGTGAAGAAGGAGATGTCGGAGATAATTATATACAAGGGTTTATGTACGAATTCAAATTGAATGCAGGGCCCCACTACGGACTCTTAGTAGTTGAAAAATATTAACAAACCACAAGAAAGTTAAAGATTATCTAATTAATTAATAAAAAATTATTTTTAATTAATATAATAAAAAATTATGTAATAATTTTTTTTTGAATTTATAATTAATGAATAAATATTTTTTTGTTAATTACATAATTATACTGTATTAATTAATTAATATAATATAATAGAATGGCATCACCAAACTTTTTCATTTCTTGTAAGCCGCCGTGACAGGTAACCTTTACAATAAAGTCAAATAGTCAAAAATTCCATTATTAATTTGTATATTAAATATGATAACTAAAAACCAAGAATACTGCAATAAATATTCAACACAGGGTTTATTTTAGTGTCTTTTTTTTTAAATATATATATATATATAATATTAAATTTTGGTTATTTAAATATATATTTATTTTTAACTGAATAATACAAATTTTGATAAATTTAGTTACTATATATCTTTTTACATTTTATATTAATAATTTTAGTTTTTATTTTTTATATTTTAATTTTTTTAAATTTTATATTAAAAAATAAAAAAATATATTAATTAATTAATTAATTATTATTATTATTTTTAACACTCTTGAAACTTGTTTGGTTTATCTATTATTTCTTTCCTGAACACGCAGTAAATATACCAACTACAAAAATATCAACAATTCACTGTTCAAAAGGTCAATGAAAATGGAAACAAGAATCAATTGAATCTTTGAAATTAAAACAAGAGCACAATAACTGTAATGTTGAGGTGGCATTTAATAAGCTGTACAAAAAGTTAGGTGATGCACTCCTTTCATTACAAGCAGCGAAACCCAAAGACTAAAAAAGGGATCAGGATTGGACCCTTCTACTTTCTTTTCTAACAATTGCATTAAATTTGCCATCAGATTTGTGGTTGATGATTTTAATATATCCAACTGGCCGCATTTTTCAACCACAAGAAATCCCATGTATGCTGTAATTGCAAAGGGGTGCGTTACAGACATTTCCTCTTTCCCAGAGATCTACGGGCCATGGCAATCCATTGGAATAACATGAATTGGGTTTTAATGTGTTTAGTTGTTGCAAACACTTGTACTTCACCTAAACATTCATGTATCCCCTAGTGTTCATCATCCATTTACATGGAAAAAGAAAATATAAATATCTTTGAGAAAATAAAACAGTGCCGTTTGTGTAAGGGCTGGAAGAAATTTTCAATTCCAATATTGGACTATGTTTTATATTTAACATTAAGGGTGTGTTTCATAGTAAGTATTAAATTAAATTATATTATGATAGATTAAATAAAAATTTTTATTATATTTAATGCCATACGTATTAAATTGTATTATTTAATTATCTGCATATATATTAAATGTATAAATATATTATATTATATGTAATAATGTGAATATTTATATTATATTTGATTAAGAAATAATTTATAATTAAATATAATAAAAATATAAAATAATTATAATATTTTATTAATAAAATTTTATATTTTTAATATTATATTATATTGTTATTTGAACATATTATATTATTATTATTAAAAAAACCCAAAAAAAAAGTAAAGAATGCTGGAGTGCGGGCGAGTCACGGGTCAAGCCTGACCAGCTGCGCCCGCATTATAGCTCCCAATCTATGTAGTGCAATACAAATAGTTATTACTAAACATGGGTCAAACTTTATTTAATGCAAACAGTAGAAATTATACAGTCCAACGCTGGCATCCAAACATGCCATAATGGGCTAACTTGCTATGGAGATAAGATACTCTAAACTCAGTATAAAATTTCAAGCAATTAAATAATTAAGAAAATATAAAACTTAGAAAAAAAAAGAATCAAAATTACGGTGATTGTAGATTTGTTCCAAAAGAACAATTGCTTAATGTCCAGCTCACTCTCAGCTAATATATAGAAATTTTTTGTTAAAAAATTTTTTTGAGATTGCAATATTTTTACGGTACTTTTAAGAGTAAAACTTAAAAAATTATTTAAAAACTAATTTTTAGTAAAATTTAATTATTATTTTTATAATATATGCTAATGTTTTTATTTATAATTATTGTGACTTAAAAACTATCACAATATAATATTAATAAACCCCAATACCACTATACAATTGCAAATCTCTATTTAGATTTTTCTTGAAAGTTTTAGATGTTGTAGTTGTATATTTGTCACAAATTATGTAGAAAATTTCTAGTTCTTGTCCAAAATTTTTTTAAATGAGTATATTAAGTAAGTAATAAATAAAAAAAATTTTAAAAAAAATATCAATCTTTTAATTTAATATATATAAAAAAATTTACATAAAAAAAAACCACAATCGTCAAAGACGATAAAAGAAAATTTGACTATGTAAAAAGTTATTACCACACTTTTAATAATTTTTTTTTCTTACATTTAAACTCTAATTACATCCAAATCTCATCACATGCTTCTATCAATAAAATTTATTTACTCTAAAAATTAATAGTTCTCAATTTTTCTCAACAAAATTTGTTTACTTTAGAGATTAGTACTTTCATCTCCTCAATAGACCATTTGCCCCAAAATCTATCAAATATCAAAGATTATATTATAAATTATGTATATTTTTATTTTACAAGTGATCTTAACTTCCTTATATATAGTGATTGTTAACATATTTCTTTTAAAATTAGTATTCTCTTTTCTTTTTTTTTACTATACAAGGTAACTTTTACCTTGTATAGGTAGCTCTTATCAAGATTTTACTTAACTATTAAAATAGGAGTTCTTATTAAATCAATAAACAACTAATAAGAAATATACTAATATATCCTTAATTACTTAGAACACATAACTTTAATAGAAAAGGACCATATGTGAACCATATCACTTTGGCAAGTTTTTCAACTTGAGCAAGAAACTATGATGAAACCACCTTTATCATTGATGTATCCACACAACCATATCATCTCCACCTCCTTTAATATACTTTACCAAAATTTACAAAATCTACACTCTTAGAGATCTTAATCGAAATCAATCCCTCTATGGAAAAGAGAGACCAATCGCTAGCAATATTACTAATATATCTATTACTAATTTAAAGCTATTTGCTCTTTAAGATGCCTTGTTTGTCTATACTTGACTTTAACTTCCATATCTTGCGTACATAAATTGAACAAATATACCTATTACTCATATTTTATCACAAGACAAAATTAATTCTCTCATCAAATCATTTTACATCAAATTTCACTAAGTTTGAATACTTATTTGTTGATATATTTTATTTACCTTAGAACCTATGGCTTTGATACCATTTGTTTGGATTTTTTTTTCTCACCCAAAAATCATATAGAATAAATATATTAAACAAATAATAAATAAAGATTAAAAAATATAAAATAAAAAATATAATATTAGAAAAAATAATAATAAAAACACAATAACTAAAATATGAAAAGAAAAAATTTATTGTATGAAAAATTGTCATTAACTACTTTTAATAATTTTTTTCTTACACCCAAATTTTAATAAATTTTATTATTTCTCTCAATAAAATTTGTCTACTTTAGAAATTAGTACTTTATTTCAATAAATTTAAGATTGATAGTAAACATTACAACTTCATCTCAATAAACCTGTAATTGACTGTAAATCTCAACAGACCTTTTATTTCTAAGAAGATAGATTAAATTATAGAAAATTTATAATTTTATTTTACAAATGATCTTAACCTTCTTATATATATAGTATATATATAGTGAATAATGAAATGTTTCTTTTAAAATCAGTATTCTCTTTTGTTATATGAGTCAAATCCTGATTTGAATAAATAAATTTTACAAGAATTTTATTTAACCATTAAAATAGATTTTTTTTAAAAAATAAAAAATTATTAATAAAAAATATATTAAGATGTCCTTAATTAATTGGAGCATAAATTTTTATTGAAAAAAGAGTCATATCCTAACAAATTATAGTGCGCCTACCCTACTTCACCTTCTATGTATCTATAAAATGGAGCAACAATATTGATTTTGAGCCAGCAAATATTAATCCGTGCAACTTAGGATTCTCGATTGCTAAGATTGTTCCTCCATGGCAAATGACAGGGAGCAAACTGTCACAACTTCTCAGCACCAATTTGTTTCGCTGTGGCGATACTCTTTTAGCCACCCCACATTTTCCTTTCGGCCAACTAACACCGTTGGGTCCATAGGTAGGTGTTAGTCTGTCTGGCAAGATATACCGTAAGTCAAGGCAAAAATTAAAGATGGTCACGTTACGTCTCATCTCGTAATTACTATAGTTGAAAATGATCGGAGTAGGTTGATAATTGTCAAAACATCAAGAGATAATCATAAATCGATCCCTTAAAATAATAAAAATCACACGGTTAACATGCAATACTGGAGTTAACATCCCTTAGTATTGTGTATAACAAGTGAATTTCATGCAATTCCTTTGATTATATTAAAATAACAAGTGGATCTTGAATGGAATATGTGCTGAGAAGTAGCATCCATTAATGAAAGGGAAATCAGCACAACGTTATTTGATTTTGAATGCTATTTTTGGAAACCCGAGCATCATTCTCGCCTTGCAGTTTTAAGATGTTTCTTGAAGCTACAAATACCATTAAATGAGGCCGTGAGGTTAGGATTAACTAATTAGTGAGGTAGAAATTATGCATTCTTTTCTGGTTGAAGCCACATTGATATTGATACCCTTCAAGAGCCAGCAAATGATTTAACAATAAGAATCATATTTGCATGTGAAACAAAACACTGAGAGAACGAAGTTGCCAGTATCCGTGGTCAGTTCCAATCTCAACTAGAATTTCAGGCTGCTTTTATTATGTTAAGTTGTACGGGACTTCACAAACAAAAACTCAAATTTAGGCTCATGATTCACCTATTTATCCTTTCATTTGTGATCCTAACTTTCTCCTTTGCCTTTTTTGAGCGCGAAAGAAATCTTTCTTAGACTTTTAGGGAACTAAAAACTTGCCCATCCATTCCTCCTTCCATGAGCAAGAAAGAGAGGCACTTGAGATTATGACATAACGAAACAGTGTGGATTGCTCTAATTTGTTGATATTCTAAGTCAAACAATACTTGTTAGCGTATTGAATCAACGATAGTGATTCGTAACCTCTCCAGTCTTAACGTGTCTTGATTGATAACAAATCTGGTAAACTCTCCAGTCTTAACGTGTCTTTGTCTTGGTTGCAACTCTGTATTGTATTTGGACTGAAAACATGTGTCTGTGTCTTGCAAATGTTGGTTGCAACTCTGTATTATATTACATGAATGGGAGCTTTGACATAGTCTAATGACAATAATCCATATCATCGTATTCAGCACAAGTAAGATCTTGTAGCTTCGAACCATTGCTATTTGACCCAGTGACCTATTTAGAATACGTGGGTCTAACTTAACCACTAATGTTACGGAAATGAATTGGTATCTCACTTGTAATTTTGATAAAGAAATGAATAGTATATGTTACAAGAAGACCAAAAAAAAACCACTATAATTGCCATGAAGCACTTACAATATATTTTTTAGTAGCACTTATCTAAATATCTAATAAAAATAATTTCTAATAACATGTTTATTTTTTATTAATTATATGTCTAAAATAAATATTTTTAAACGTTGTATTTTATATTATATATTTTAATAAATAATTTATTTACTTTTTTTTATATAAAATTATTACAAAATAAATATTTTATATCAACATTTAAAATTAAAATTATTAACTTAATGTTTATTTAGATATAATTACCTAATTTTGTAGTGATGAATTGAAAAAACAAAACACTTTTAAAACATACATTTGAATGACTGAATCTCAATTACATTCCATCTTCGAAGGAAACCTTAAAGACACAATTGGGCGTTTAGGCTCGGTGATAAATTATGTTTGGAAAATTTCCAATCTACGATGGAATGGTTGCTCTAAGAAACTCTTTTGAATGTTAGGTCTTTGAATCTGTCACAAGTCCACACTCTATGTCCGTTCACATTAGACAACTCGGACAAATTAAGAGTTTTCAAACAACGACAGGTTAGGAAAATTCTCTCTCCTGTGACGCAGTAGATCAAGACAAATGGGCCTTCTTTCTGAACGACGAGTAAATGGGCCTCTAAGGGTATTGCAATATACGGCGGATCAAGAAAAATACAGAAGGACTCGAGGAAGGGCAAGAAAACAGACCAAATTTTGCCCTCTTCTCAAAAGGAGCACATTATATCAAATTTTGCACTTATCAGAATTTATTACACAATTGCCGTTGACATGACTGACCTTCTTATGAGTGGCAGCAGATCCAACCATCGTCATTTCCGGGCAAGCACAGGAAAACTTCTTTCAGAAATTGAAATTCAGAGTCAGCAACCAGGAACCAAACAGAAACTGATAGTGATAAACACGATAAACTTAAGTGAGCTGATTTTTACCTGCATTAGTTATAGCGGGAACAATTTTAAGAATCCTAAGGGCAAGTTTCAATCAAACGGTCTTCAAAGGTTTCGGAGGTTTAAGAGGACATTCCAACAAATATGACTTCATGCCATGAGAACAGATGTACTTTATCATTAATGAGTTTAGCAATAGCAGTATCAGGTGTAATTCTTAGAATGGGATCGCCAACATGATTGAAAAAAGTACAAGCTCTCAGGATCTTTTCATGGTACAGGTCTGCAATCAAAAGGAATATCACGTGCTCAGTGTTTTGTTATGCACCTAGCAAGCAGGGATGGCAACATAATCTTCCGGGATTAAATAAAAAATTAATTTTTTATATTCATATTTATGGTATAGAATGAGATTAAATGTGAATAACTTTATTATAATTTACTAACAATAATAATAATAATCCATTCTATATTTAATAAATCTTAAATATTAATTTTTTTAATATAATATAAATAAATATTCATAATATTTAACTAAATTATCATCTCCACCGGTAAAAAGGTGAGGCACCAGGGAACGCATCTTAAAAACTCAGAAGATAAGAGCGGTCACACTGAGGCATTAAACGTCACGATGTGATGCTCTAAGGTGCTTTTTAAATGAAATGAAAAACACCATAGGGGCATTTTATCAAGGATATTTCGACTTCCTGTAGCAGTTGAAATCCTCTACATAATTACTTATTCGATGAAAGGTCTTTAAAGTTCGAGGACTACACTGGCATGGAATATTGCTTTCAAAATATAGTTGCCCTGTGCCTCGTAAAATCAACAAGGCCCTATTGTCAAATTGCATGTCAATAGCTGGCTCCGAATGCAGGACACAATTTTCAATATTTTTCATTTTAATATAGTTACATACATTCCAAGGCTAACTTATAAATGTCAGTTTAATCTACCATGAGTCGTCACAAAGGCAAACCTTTTGTATGCTGCGAAACCCCGTGCTTTGAGGATGCTCTTGGCCTCTTTCCTCCGACTACTTTTTTTAAAACTGACCGTTCTTAACAATAAATTAAATAATGAAATATCTGTTCGCTTTGAGGACGAGCAGGAGGATGAACATCATATATATCCCACAAATTTTTCTTCAAATCTACTCTAGTCTTTTTTCTGGAATTCTGCTAGGATCAACCAATATCTTAAAAAGTACAGTAGCAGACTAGCAGTTATGTCAAAAACTCTATGACATCCGCAGGCAAGAACTAAAAGTAACAAACTCATTTTCTCAATACAGGATCTTTTTTCCGGTTTCTTCCCCTAAGAATTATAGCTTCCTCAACCCAGAATCATAAGCTTCATTACAAGATTCATCGGGTGATCACAGGAGACATACAAATATTAGCATCGCTCAAACACTATCCAACTTTAAAGGCCCACGACCACGTACCTTTTGCAAAAGTTCCATTAATCCTTGTGTAAAAACAATAGAATTAAAAAAGAACAGTACTGCTGAAAACACCACGGAAAGGATAAATAAATTTGACTTAAATGTTTTCATCTGCAAAAATCCATGATTTTGGCTCCAGCACATAAACCATATAGTCAGAAGCACACCTGTTTTGTATGAATCACAAGCACACTCAGTTCCAGTCATTATTAATGATGCACAGAGTTTAACCACTCACACATTGCTGGTTTGAGAATAAAAAAATGAGGCGCTGAACTGCAAAACTTAAAAGAGGGCCGGCAACTCTAATATATGCCTGACAGGTAGCAGCAAATAATGAGCACCTTAAATGGTCTTTGAAACTTGTGAAGTTACTAATGGTACCACGGTCTGACAAAATGCACATGACATAGAAATAAGACTACCACAACAATTTCTTAGTCCTTAGCTTCGCTAAATCTTTAGCAAAGCATCTGCTTTCAATGAAAACTTGGTATCAAATTATTCATTCAACCTAAACTTCAATAGTCAATATCCAATTACTTAAGAAAATTTACAATCTAGATACAAAATTTTCCTTCTGCAAACAGCTTATACAAAAGAAAACACATTTCCCTAGCTATAAAATTTGTTCAAGATGTAAAGTTCATTATTGGTATGTTCCGTGAGATTAAATCATAATTGTATCTAAAACTTCCAATCGAAATTTAGTTTCTAAAATTTGTTGTCAGATTATGAAACAAAGACTAGCAATTTACTAATCTTGTTTCAAAGATGAGCAATATACCAACTAAACACAAGTAAGCTAGGAATTGTTCAGCAGGCTCCCCTTAGTACCCTTAACATCACTTTTCTCATTATCATTTAACTGCTTTAACCAAACCCAGAATTTCTTCAATATCTCTTTTGTTTTCCTTTTTCTTTTTTCTCTGCTCTTTCCTACCAACAGCACAAAGCAAAGCAAACTGAACATAAAATACTCCATTAAAATTGTTTATCTCCGTTCACCACCCTATATCCCCCTAAAAAAATTGTCGATAAATTAAAGCGAATATCGCTTTACGCTGCATATATAACTAGAAAGAAAGAAAAAGAAAATTAAACAACCTCAATCAAGAAAACCTGTTCTCCGGAACACTGCGTTCCTGACCTGCCTCAAATCCCTCCCTTTGAGCGTCCGCCCAACACCTTCGAGCACCGAGCACGAGACAACCGGAGTGTTTGCACGCGCCACGATCTCGTGAGGTGGAAGCACTATATCACCGGTCACCTCCTCCTCCTCGTCCACCTCATCAAACTTTCTATTATTCCTCGTGGCCTTCGCCAGAACCGGCACGTTCACCGGCGCACTCTGGTACTGAATTTTTCCTAACGGCGAACGCTCTTGCTGCTGGGGTCTCGGAATCCCAGGAATTGCGCGTGACGTCGAGACCGATGCTTTATAGTAATAGTTGGTCGGGTATTCCGGCAGCGCGGCCAGGATTCCAAAATTTTCTGAGAAATTTGTTCTCTTATTGTTGTTGCTGTTATTGTGGTTATTTCGATGGTAGTGGCGGTCGACGGATTCCGAAATATCGGTGGCGAAGATATCGTCTTCGTTGAGGTCGGCGTCGGCGTAAGTAGATTTCAGAGGCGGTGATGCGCGAGAGTACGCGCCGAGGAAGCGGTTGAAGAGTTGGTTCTTCCGAGGCCGGAAGCGTGTTGGCTCGTTTATGTCCATGTGAACGCGGGTGGGTTGTGTTGAACTGAGGAGAATGTGTACTAAGAAGGGTGCTGGTAATGACGTTAACGAGGAAAATTTTGCAGAATAATTGACACAGTAAGTTAAAGAAGGATCGCCGGACAGACCGAGGCATGGGAAAACTGATAAATTAATCCAATCGACAAAATCTAATCCAAGGTTTAATTGAACCAAATTGAATTCAACCAAGTTATTGTAAATCATAAGCTGCTCCTCTGTGTGTGTGTGTGTGTGTAAAAGAGAAATACACAAGAGGGAGAAGTTTGCTTTGTTAATTATATATATATATATAACCCAAGTAAAAATTTGTAGATGCAAACTATTAAGTTGCATGACCAATTACAAACTATAATGAACAGTATCAATCATAAACAATAAATCTAAGACAAATTAATATTACAACATAAAAAATAATATATTTTTGCTTAAAATTATTTAATAAATAATTTAATTAATTTATTTTATATATAACATTCCTAAAATATGATGCTTTGTATTAATTTTTACAAACAAATAATAGTTATTTTAAAAGTAGACTCACTAATTTTGTTTAAATGTATAATCTTTATTGGACAATTATAAAATTGTGCGCTTAATTTTATGGTCTTAACAAATAAATATAACAAATTTAACATTATAAATAGATAATAAATTAACATGTAATCAATATATATATATATATATATATATAATAGTGAAACTAGGCCACGAAGCTAAACAAGTGAATAGACCCATAAGTGTTTTTAAGTCTCATAAACATGTAATTAATTTTAGTATGGAATGATCTGACCATAGTTTTTCATTGTGAGGAAGCTATACAAATATTTGATCATAGAATCTTTTAATTTTTCAACGAGTAACCATGAAATTCTTCATAATTTTACATATCATTATGAATTTTAAGTTATCAAGATTATTATGTCACAACATATACATTTTTAAATTAATAAATTTTTAGTTCATTATCGTGTAATTGCTATTATACTTATATTGAATAATATAAATTAGATGATAAAGTAAAAAAAAATTAGTATACAATTGTTGGTTTAGACATTATAAATATTGTAATGATATTCTATATTATTCTTATTTAAAATCTCTGTATATATTCATTTCAATAGATATTTATAAAATTAAATAGATTTTTTTTAGATTTGATTAAACATAAGACATTATAAATCCATAGTTTAGTTTCACTCGTTAATAAAATTATAAGTTTTTTCAAAACTTTCAACAAAATCTCCAAAGACCTAATATGATATTTACCTTATTTTTAATATTTGTGAGTTTTGAAAAATATTTTTTATATCAAAAAATAGTGTGTGTAATTATACTTATCAGCAAGTATAATCTCCCCTTTTTTTAAAAAAGAAAATAATTATTTTCTATCCATATCCTTTGATTAAAGAACTTTAAATAAGTGATTAGTAAATATATAATATTTTTTAATATAATAAAAAAAATTAAAATAAATAATATATATAAAAAAGTTAATAATTAAATTCCAATTGTGATCAATTATCTTCTTTTGTTTATCAATAAAATTTGTTTTCTCTTTTTTTTCTCGTCACTTTCGTAAGTGCCAAACACAATTTTATTAATGTTTTGATGCACAGCAAGCACTTAAAGCCATTTCATACCATAGTAATGACATCTATTGTCATGCCTTTTAAATCCATTTATGTTAGTTATGTATATTTTTGTTTTTAACAAGATTTATGACCTCTACAAAGGTAATAAAGTCATTTTTTTTGCACTGTTTTTAACATATTTATTTACATTTTTACTTTTGATAATAAATCATAATTCTTTATTCTTTAAAACAATAAATTTATTCAACTAAACGAAAAGAGTACTTATTTCTTCTTTGAGAATTCATTTTATTTTCTGTATTATTGTTTCAACTAATTATACCGCCTGCTAATAAAGGAAAGAAAATATTAAGCCCTCAGTGAATCTCATTGATTGAGGTGAACATCAGGACGGCAGATTCGCAAATCAAGGAGACTAAAAAACTCAAGAAAGTATTAAGATTTTTTCGCAATCTTTACAATTCACTTTTCCCTTTTTTTTAAAGAGAGTTTTTATTTTTATTATATATATATATATTTTTTTAAAAATATATTATTTTTTAATTTTTACAAATTTAAGAATACATAATTTAAAAATATAACCAAAGACTCAAATTTTATTTTAATTAATTTTTTTAATTTTTTAATATATAAAAATTAGTTAAAAATACAAAAAAAAATAGAGAGAATTCTAATTATTAAAAAAAATTCCCAGTGATTTTGCTTCCTATTTAAAGATTAATTTATTTCTTTTCCGAGCAGATCAGCATACATTGCGGGTAACTCTTTTCTCGTCGCTGAATTTTAGAATTTAACAAGAATCTCCGAAGGACTTACACCCAATACAAAAGTAAACAAAAATCTCACACGATATTCAACCATAAATACACAATTAACACTTTGTTCTGTTCTCACTCGTATAAATACATCCGTAATTTCTTTGTTCCATCAAAATATATAGCCTAAGCCTTTTTCTATTTCCCAGTCCCTCTATATCAATCACCATGAGCGGCAACGATGACAATAGCAGTGATAATCAGCACACAAGGAAGACAACGAAGGGCCGGCAAAAGATCGAAATCAAGAAACTTGAAGACAAAAGCAGCCTGCAAGTTACTTTTTCGAAGCGGCGCGCAGGCCTTTTCAGTAAAGCCATGGAGCTATGTGTCTTGTGCGGCGCAGAAGTGGGCATCATGGTGTTTTCTCCCAAAGGGAAGATCTTCCTCGTTGGACACCCTGACTTCGACACAATCTTGAATCGCTATCTCGACGAAAGACGCTCATCTGCCGAGCAAGTTGCAGCGGCAGTCCCGTATGTCCAGCAGCATAACAGGGAGTATGAAGAAGCCGTGAACGAGTTGGAAATGGAAAAGAAGCGAACAAAGATTATAGAAGAAGAGAAAAAGGAGAACAAAAACGTAAGGTTTTGGTGGGAAGAACCGATTGATAATATGGGGATAGAAGAGCTTGAAGAGTACGTGAAAGCCATGAAGAAATTGAGAGCCAAAGCAGAAATTAGGGTTAATGAAATTATGATGAATGAATTTTTGGTGCCCAATAATATTAACTTGTCTAATGATCATGACAGTGAAGATGGGTTTGCAAATATTGCTTCTGGTAATGAAGAGACGTGGCGGTGCTGCTGATATTGATTTTGCCAAGCTTTTTTGATTTTGCGTACGTAATTCCTTGATCATATACAACAAATAATGTATACGTTTAGTTCTTATTCTTGAGCTTATATCTTTTATTATTTTATATATTCAAGGAAGAAAACAATATTTTTTTGCATTCATGTGAAAAGAGCAACTTAAGTAAAAGATTTACTTAGTTATACGCGTATTGGCTGAGGCAACAAGCATGAATGTAGACCAAAAATATCAGTTTTCTTATCTATCACCACTGGTTCATCCCTTTCATTGAGTGGTTATTTTCCCTTCTTTTGGTTTTTCATCTTCGGGCAGTACCTCTTAAAAATGTCTCTTCATACGGCAGTGAAGACACTTCAGCTTCTTTGTCTTAGATGTTGATCTAGCATCATCTTTTTGCTCTTGAATTCTTTCTTATTTGGTCTTCCATTGGCCTTCAATCCTTCTGCTTACGGAGAATCCTTTACTTTAGCCCTATTGTTCAACTCAAAGTTAAAGAAGGGATTTAACATATCCGTCGACACTAAATCCCTTTCATACCTTACTATATTCATAAATTCTTCATATGACTTAGGCAAGAGGTGAGCACTATTAAATCTTGATCTTTATGATCAATCTTGATGTCAATTGTTTCAAGGTCAAGAATAATTCTATTAAACTCATCCAAGTGTTTAGATCCACCTTCATTGAGATTGAAATTATACAATCTTTTTTCAGAAATATAACATATAAGCCAGAGATTTTCTCACATGCCTTGTTTCCATCCAGCTTATTCTATATTCATAATGCTATATTTTCTTTTGAAATTTCTCTCAAAACTCCATCTTCCAGTGAAAGAACCGAAGCTTTCTTGAGAATATTTTTCTTGTTTGAGGCGCTCAATTTTGATGAGAGTTTATCTTCTTCGACTGGACCTTCTTTGTGCACCAGAAAAGCTTACATCCTATTTTTCAAAGGTTAAAGTCATTTTTGCCAAAAGCAAGCTTCTCGATTGAAAACTTAGCCAATACCATTTTTGATCTTATATGCTTTGACGCCGGTTATAGAGTTTCTAAGCTCAACCCGCGAAGGTCAATGATAAAAAAAAATGGTATGCTTTAATCAAGTCACCAAGAACCAATAAACACTAATGAGTAAATCTTAACAAGAAATGAAAAAACAACTCAAGAATCAATCAAGAACGTTAATCCCAAAATCTGGAAATAGAAAGAAAACACAAAATGCAAAATGAATTTCCGAGAAAGAAGAAAATGAATGCTTTATTGAATTTGTTAGTGGAGGATACAGTAAAACAAGAATATCTAACACACACTCTCCTTTTTACTTATTTTTCTCCCAGCCTCCCTCACTCTCAAGAAGATAAGTTTCTCTTTTATTTTTTATTTTTTACTATTTTGCTCCCAATTTAGGTAACTAAGGAATTTAATTATAACAACTTATTAATAGAGTTGTCAACTCAGCACCACAAGCTTACTGCCCCATTGGCTTCATTAAAGCAGCCTCGTATTTCCTTGTAACAAATGCAGAAGTTGAAGCAGAACTTCTCATATGGAATTTCGAATTTCCTTCCACAATAATTATTTACTTTTTCTTTCTAATTTATAGTGCGATGGCAATGTATAATAATTGGTTATAACACTCTGATGTCAGAAATGATAAGAATATGCTAATTCTAAATTCTATATTAAAGATAGTTTAGGGCATATTGATATTGATTTTGTCTTCTGTTTGTCAAAGTCGGTTGCCAAAAGTTCTGAACAGTATCTTGGATTTTAACTTTAAAATTACATATAATAATTGGTTATAACACTCTGATGTCGAAAATGATAAAAATATACTAACTGTTACATGTAATTAATCCAAAAAAAATCTGTAGTTTTGATTCAAATTTTCATTTACTGAAAATTACTAACATGTTAAATGATAATGTTTTTTTTTAATTTATTTTAATGTGATATTTTAAAATTCAAAAATTCTTTTATTAATTAATTAATTTATATAGTAATGCTAAGTACATAGATTTGGAATTCAAATTCTTTTTTCAATTTATTTTTATAGTAATAATTGGAACATAAACTGTATTCTAAATAATACTGTACCCATTATATCATGAGTTGTTGATTTTATTATGTTACACTTGTCAATTTGCATATGGATTAACATTTTTTTTCCTCAAGATCCTAGAAAGTAACAGAATCAATTAACTATAAAAGATTCTTCTTCTGCTATAAAAAATATCTTCTTCTTTTAATGGAGAAAAAATGGTGCGAGTATAAGAAGATTCTTGGAAATATTTAGCACGAATTTCCTCGACAAACATCCATTCCAAAGCAAACTTCAATTCTCGTGAAACCGTGTGAATAAAAGGCGAAGGCTAATACTCTTCAAGTTAGCCATCTTCTCTTTCAAGTTCTGAAGCAATAGAAAATGGGTTTTACGTTCTTGGGATTTTGTCTGTTCTTCTTGGTGATCCTCTTTCAGGTTCTTCTGGTATTTTCCCGGGAAAATCCTCTTCTTGCAGGTACTTTTCCTTTCCTTGAATCCTATTTTCCATACTAAATGAAAGAATCTCTCTATATTTTCATGTCTCTATGTATACATGCCACAGATACAATTGTATTCTTCTTAGCTCATCTTTTTATTGACGGTAAAAACTCCGTTCTTTGTTTTGAAAAATCAAACAACATAGAACAAATTCATGGCAAGTCTTGTTTGTTTTTAAAATGTATATTTAACTAATAATAATGATGATGATGATAAGAATGAATCACATGATCACAACATCCACCAAAATTGCTCGCTTTCATCATCCAAAAAGTAACATTCCTTGCTTGGAGAAGCAGCAGCCAACGTGGAAGCTTTTTTATTAAATTGATATTTAGGCTCATTGGGTCTACATGGACTGGGCCTTGATAAACCCGTTTGTAGATGAAATCTGGCTTGGGCCCATAGGACCATCTCAGTACGGAAAACAATTAACATGTTACAAATATCATGTTTGTGATTTTATGTCCAATTTGTTTTGTAGACATTGATCAGCAACAAAATATAAACCAAGGTATGCAAGAAAAGTTAGCTGTAAATAGGCGCGGCGGTGGCGGAGGCCATGGTGGTGGCGAGGCCCAAGGACACGGCAACGGGGATAGATCACCGTACACGCAAGGTGGAGCTGTTATTCCCCTTTATGCAGCCGGAAGTAACCATCACCGTAATGACCACGGGCATCATGGTAATAATGTTGCTAGCCGCTGTCACATCGGTCTCAATCACTTCGTCTTCTCTATTTTGATAGCTCTTGTTTTCGTATGATTTTGTTTGGTGTCATAGTTTGGATACACTGCATGAATTTTTTGCTTTTGCACCGTCAATTTTAATATTTTTATTGTATTGTTGTCAATTAATTTTTCTATTAAATATACTCGCATGATTTTTGTTAACACTAACAATAATATCAAAATAGCTGTATTGATATTCCCTTAATTTTTATTTATTCTTCGAATGAACTTTACTATACAACTGCAAGCGATGTCTATTGCTTGCCTCAATTTCCTTGCATATGTTTTACCATACAATTTGCTCCATTTAGAGAACATTAAAAAAAAAGTTATCTACATATAAAAATTTAAAATAATGAAAAAAAAATTGTAATTATTTTTAATTTTTTTATTTGCTGTTATAATTTCAAAGAATTACTTGATGGGAAACCCTTTTGAAGAACTAAAAATGTCTTCATATTGATTTAAACTTAATGGACTCACCATCAATGTTGCACAACAAGTTAAATACTTTAATGTTAGGCAATTTCTTTCTTTCTCACTCAAATATTTTTTAAATTTCTAAAACAAAGAAAAAATTAATATAATTAAATTAAAATTTAACAAAAAAAATTAAAATACCTAAATTTAAGATAATAATAATAATAATAATTAAATATTTTAACTAAAAATATTTTCTAAGTATAATTAGATTTGTAATCATTTTTAATGTAATATTTATTAAGATTAAATGATAAAAATTTCAAGGAGTAATTTTTAAAGAGGTTGCTATAATGCCAATCTTTTGTTTTTATCAATGATGTATTTATTAACTCAAAATCAGAATCAAGAATCCGAAATCAGAATCAATCCTATACTTGCTAAAACGATAATGGGAATGAGAATTAAATTAATGCGATCCATGTAATAGAAATGAGAATGTGATTCTCAAAGAAGTTTGGTAATGAGATTCTCATTTTTAGAATTGCTCCTTTTACTCTAACCCAAATAATAAATTATCCATTTTATTCCTAGTTTTTTAAAAAATATCAAAAATAAAAATAATTAATTACCCATTTTGTCTTTAATTTCTTTTCTTTTAATAAAATTATCTAAACTTACCAAAAAAATTAATAATTAGTATTACTTTTATTAATATTTTTATAATTATTATTAACAAAATTATTATTATAATTAATTATTAATAAAAACAATTTTTTGAATAATAATCACGATTATTGTAATAAATAATCATAATAATAACAAATATTAACTAAAGGCATTTTGATAAGTTGAAATAATTTTTTTTCATTCTAATTTCAATTCCAAATATATTAATAGGAATCCAATTCATTTTTATTCTGATTTCGACAATTGAAGAAAATAATTTATTATAATTGTTATTCCCCATTCCTATTTAATTCATTCTATTTACGAATTAGAAAACGCACCATAATACTTAAAGTGTTCCTTCTATCAAAGATTAAGGTTCAAGTCTAATCTCCCTTCTTCTTTTTTTTTAAATTTGTGTTTTGAAAATAATTTTTCTATTTATAATTAGTGATCTTTTATTTTTAAGTTTTGAGTTTTAATATAAATTGAATATAAAGTCTTTGGTAATTTGGCATTTTGTAATATAGAGTTGATCATATCAACTGATATTCTATTTTTTCTTTTTGTGAATCTATTTTGCTGTGGGGTATATAGAGCTATTCCTTGGTGGATGATGCCATTTTCCTCACAAAAATTATCAAATTCAATATGAAATTATATTCTACCTCAATCACTTCTCACAATTATCAATTTCTTTTTCAACCATATTGGTTTTAGTCAAATTCTCAATTTTCTACTTTTTTCAAAATAAAACAATTGATAATATTAAAGCTAAAAGTTTACCCTTTATATGAAATACACACACACATACCCGCATGCATGCACACATATATGCGAGTATGTATTTATGTGTGTGTGCATCTATATATATATATATATATATATATATATATATATATATAGATGCACACACACGTCATAAAAATACGTATTATCAATTTAATCTAAATCAATTAATACAACATACATTGAAGGAGTGCACCAATATCTATTTACTACTCCTACCTCGCTAAACTTCCACTCACCTGTTGGCTTCCAAAACCCATCATAGATAACGCTCTCTATCTACAAAAATATCTAATACACACACATACTAGCCCAAAGCCACATCACTATTATAATGATATATAAGTAATATAAAATATTTGATTAGAATTTGGGCAACATAATGCTAAAAAAATAAATAAAATCCATACATACTATTCATCAAAATCATACATTTTATATGTTTTTACGTCATGCATACAATACCCAGTTAAAATATTTAAATTAATACAAATTCGGCACATCATAATTATAAAATGTGCCACATAGGCTTTTAATTATTAAAAAATATATAATTAATTTTAAAAAATTTAAATTCAATTTGAAATCATAAATCATATATATATCATTTATATTTAAAAAAATAATTAAGTGATGAAATTCCTACCTTAATTGCTTTAATTTATGTGCATCTTAGTTCAAAAAACTGTTTGATAATTCTAAGCTCATGGTTAAATTTCTCTCGTCAAAACGAGTTCAACAAATACCTTTAAAATCAAAAGTAATATTTGAAAGGTCTAACACAGAAGGGTAGATAGAGAGTTGATCATTGACTGGTTAATTTATTGATCAACGCTAATCAACAACAATGGCAACTTAGAATTCATCAACTTAAGCATTGAGCCCTCATAAATCTTATAATTTTTGACTGTCTTAAATCTAATAATGCAATCTATTTTTTTATTTAATTCATTGTTTGCCAAAGAGTCACGGGTCTAACTACTTTATCTAGAAAAATTCAACAATTTTTGAATTCAAATTTTTTAATAATTTATTCTACTCATTGAAATGAGTTTATTATTATACTCAAAAATTTAATAAAAGGTCTAAGTTAGTAGAAAGTTGAGTTAAATTTTTTAAAAAATTTTAAATCAAAATTCGCTAGTTCATCAAAAAATCATATTGTGGTGAAGTTTGCCAGAATGAAATGACAACATCGAAAAGAGTGTATATTCTAAAAATGGTGTCAATTGGAAATCGAAAAGGGGAAGAGAAAGTGGCAGAGCTGGTTTGTAAGAAAATTTTTAAAAATTACAGAATGTCCTCAAAGCTTTTTAAAATTATATTTGAACGATAAGCATTTAAAAATTATATAATTTTGTCTAAATTTTCTTACAATTTAATTCTCACAAATATTCACATATTTTATAAATCCGTGTATTTATTGAACATTTTTTAGAGTATTATAGATAATAAATTTTATTTTCTTACATGGCTGTTCTTGTAAGAAACACCAACATCGTCAAATTTTTTATTTTGCCGAGACTTCGAGGCGCTCTTGGTCTTATTACAGCGGTACCACATACTTTTTTCAGCCAGAGAGAGCTGTATTATTGTGTTGTATTCAAGTGTATTGCTCCAGTCTTCAAGTATTGTATTGAAATTTAAGACTGACTGTTTGAATATTTTCTCTATATATATATCTTTGAAATTAAATTAAAATTCCATGTCCACTAATGCGTCAAGTCAACACCAATGATTGATTGATTGATGTTGTTATTACTAATCACGTTCGTTTGTTCTTCTGAATTTTGAACATTAGATGAAGGCGGCTTCTGAGATGAGAAGAAGAGATAACATTAATTAATTAACTAATTAACCAACTAACTATTACATCTTTGCAGGCACGAAATCTTTCTTTACTTGCTTGCATTCATTTTATATCCCATGTTTTCAATTCCTAAATGGTAGAAGCCGCCGACATCTTCAATCTTTATATGTTCTTGCCTGCTGCTTTAGCTTTCCAAATTTCAATTCTTCAACTCTTCTCTCCCCCTTTTATTTTACCTTTTTTTTTAATTCCATTTAATATCTTTATTAGACTAAAGCTATTCTGAAATTGAATTGTTCTATCTCATTTCTCACCCTTTATTACACATTCAAATTATATTACTTTCATTTATTTCTTCACGCTCGCTTGCGACGTATTAGTTTTGGGGATGAATGATCTTAAAATTAATTAAAAAAGAAAATAAAGCTGTCAATTATATTTATACACGTATTAGAAAAGGTTAGAAAATAAATAAATAGATGGGAAGTAGGCTAATTTGTTTGACACCAAATCCTGGAGTTTGCTTGTTCAACGATCAAAAACTTAATGATTCTAGCGTCCCATTCCCACTCCTTTTCCTTGAATCCAACTCCACCCCCAAATCTCTGCAACAAATCTTTGAAACCCAAAAACAAACAAAATCATTGAAAACACTTTCTCTTTTCTTTTTTTATTGTTTTTATTTTCATTTTTATATTTCAATAAAACTTCTCTTTCCGTCGGCAGTCATGACCGAGGTTCTCCATTTCTCTTCTTCTCCAACAACCAACTCTTCTTCTCTTCCTTTGTTTTCTTCTTCTACTGGCTTTGACCCAGAACAGGCGGAGGGCAGAGAGAGGGATCAGTTCTCTGTGTTGGCTTTGTTTATTGCCATTTTCAGGAAATCTTTGGTTGCATGAATGAGTGACAGAAGAGAGCACTGCGCCATGGAGATCAGCTGTCCATCCAATGTCACACACGTGGCACATGTTACCTTCGATAGGTTCAATGGTTTCTTGGGCTTACCTGTTGAGTTCGAGCCCGAGGTCCCCAGAAGAGCTCCCAGTGCAAGGTACATTACCTTTTTTACCCTGTAATTTTGTTTGTTGAAATTGAGTTTCAATTGAAATGCGAATGTGGAGTATTGGATTGGTTCATTCGATTTAATCATCGTTGAGTATTATTTTCCCAGTCTATGAAATTATAGGTGCTGTCGATTTTCTTTCTTTCTTTCTTTCTTTTGATGGGTTCTGATTTTTTTTCTCTGTTATGTTCTTGTTTATGTAATGAAAATTTTGTAAAACTTTTTGTTTTGGTTTTGGTGTTAAATTTATGAGATTTTTTTTGATGTTATATTACTCATATGCAACTCTTAATTGTTGACGATTAAGGGTTCTATTGGATTATCAGGTTCGTGAAATTTGTTGCTTTTGATAGATTGCTCCTTTTCGAAACAAAAACAACTCTTTTGCCAGAATAAACAACATTGAACTCTGAATTATTCGGTATTATGTTGGTTGATTGAAGGATATTTTTAGTTTTTCATTACATATTGTCAAATTCGTTCTGTTGTTTCTATTCCCTGGTTTTTGCCCTGCTCAAAACATTTTCCAATTTCTGTCTCTTTTATCAAATCTGAGATGGTGTATCTTCACAAAGGGAAAAAGAGATGACTTGGTCATTTATTGAATAATGCACGTTCAAGGTGCTTCTTGAAGGTTTTCCATCCAGAATTGAACCAAACTTTGAGTGGACTCTTGTATGTCTAGTCTCAAGGGCATGGTTATTACATAACAGTAATGTTTCACATGCAACTCTTCTTTTTTGAAGTCCTAAATTATGACTGCAGAAATTGATGGGCCCATGTTGTTGCAACGTGATATTCTTTCCAGCCAGCATTCTAAGACTCGTACTTCAAATGTATTCATGTTAAATTTGCTACCGGCTCTGTTTCATCCCTGGCCCTGCATCAATAGAGATTTACAAGTGCTTTATGCTTAAAATTGTCTGGCTACTTTTATCTGGCTTGGACACAAATCAGTGGAATTTGATGCTGAAACCATTTCCTCTAAAGCTCTAGGTAATTGTTCTGATGATTTGGCTATCCTAGCTGCCTAAAATCTATTACAGATTTATATTTGGTTCTCCCCTAATTTGAGGCTTCAACAGCTAAGACTTCCACATTTATTGGCCTAATATTGGATCAAGCCACATGGACTCATAACAGTGGTATAAATGATTCCTCTCCCATGTGAAAATTTTAGTCCTGCCATCTCAATATATTCGTAATGTCCTTTACCCGGATATTCTTTTGATGCGGCAAGCTAATTACATTTCCTTGTCAAGCTTCCATTGAAACACCTTGTATTTGAGTCATGACATCTTGCTCTTGTTCATAAGTCATTTCCTTTTTCTTATTTGTATCATCACCCTCTGTCTCTATGTGTGCACCACTCAAACCTTGCTGGTTGAGAAGACCCATTTCATCTCCCAACAGTCAATGCCATAAAGACAACTGCCAATGTACTAATATCTAATTTCTGCTGCTTGTTTGCAATTCGTAGATATTGATAGCTGGATCCCTCTCCCTGCCCCTTGTTCATTTGGTCTATAAATGGATCTACTTCTAGTCAGAGATATCTTGCTTCCTTAGTTTGTAAGATACATATTCAGTTTGGTAAACGTTGGATTCCGAGTGACAATCAGGAAGGGATTAATTCTCCATCGGGAAACTTGCATGAAAACTGGTCTGAGTGAGCATCACCTTAAAAATCTGCATAAAATTTTGATAATTCATATACAATTAGCATAGATTCTTCAAATAAATCTTGACTGAAATGTATATCATTCCAGATAATCAAACATTGGTCATCAAGGCTCAAAAACTTGGTAGCTAATATGTGTCTCTCATTCATACTTTATAATTTGATGGCTATCTTTCCAAGTTTATCTAATTATTAACTACCATTATCTTTACCTCTCTAAGTGCCTTTGTTATAAATCTTGTCATATGTAGTGCTACTGTTTTTGGAGTTTCCACAGAATCTATGCAGTTGTCATATGACTCCAGAGGTAACAGTGTGCCAACAATACTTTTGCTCATGCAAAGACACTTGTATGGTCAAGGAGGATTGAAGGTATCTCACCTTGTTTTCCTCTGTTCCCCTCCATAATCTATCTCATTATATTGGTTGGACAAGCTGTTGCTATTCAAGTTTTTTCTCTTACCCATATGATGGGGACTTGTTCTACTGGTATATTTTTTGGTTGAATTTGTTTTGTACATACTTGCTTGGCCTTCTGAAGTTGTAAACCTGTGCATATATGTATCCAGGCAGAAGGGATATTCAGGATAAATGCAGAAAATAGTCAGGAGGAGTATGTGAGGGACCAATTGAATAGAGGAATTATTCCTGATGGCGTTGATGTTCACTGTTTGGCAGGACTTATCAAGGTATAGATATGGAAGTTATCATCAGTTAACTATGCATTTACAGTTCACCGTGTTTGTCACATGTTTTTTTTGGGATTTGTGGCTTAACTAATGATTTAGGATGCAATGTAATCCTCATTTGTGAACTTTAATCAATCAAGTGCCAACTTGATGACAATTTTTTTCCCTACATATTGGCCAATGGGCCAAATGCTACCATAATGTTGCTGAGAAGGAAGAACAGATATGTCTAAGATGGTGAATGACTCAAGAAAATAATTATTAGGAACTTATTTTTATATAAAAAGAAGAATTTAATGGCTTAAAATGCTGTTGTATCGTCTGACTGACTAACAGAAACTAGTTTGTGGTTGTACGCTAAATTAAAGTAGCATAGATGCATTTATCATCAATAGGATATGTTTCTGACCGAACATGTGTGTTATTAACTAATCAATTCAGGAAAATTTTGATTTGAAAAAGAAAAAAGTATAAAAAAATGTAGATTCTTACTCTTAAGTTAATCCTGCCAAGATTGGTCTTGGAAGAGAGTATCTTTACTTAGTCTTGTCCGTATTTTTGTCAGAGGCGATTGCTCTTGATATTCTAAACCATGCATCTTTGCTTAGCAGCATGGCTCTTTTTTCCATTTCTGATCTTGGACTTGGATTACTTTTTGTGCTTTGGTCTATGATATTCTGATATGCTTTGCTGGAAACATCCTCGGTGACATTGAATCTTAATGTTATTTTGATATGTCTACCACAAGCCATTTCTACAAAAAGTAATCAATTCCCCAACTTTATCTATTTCATATTTAGCAGAACCAACAAATGAACTCTATGCTTACTCATTTCTTTGATAAAGCAAACAAAGACTGAACTGCAATCCTTGCATGTGGTGTATATACATATCTTTACACATTTATTTTGGGGTAAAATCATAGCACCAAAGGAAAATTACAACACCAAAGAAAATGTGTGATAAGGAAATACTATTATATCTTTGATTTTGAAAATGAATGATAACTAGATTACTTTTTGATCTACAATTAGATGTGATCTTGTTGCTGGAAGGTTGTAAAATTGTCATTAAATCCAAAATGTTCTCCAGGATAAATCATATCTATGCTTGCTGCCAAGCCCAGAGGCACATAAAATTGTGATTAATTCTAAGAAGTTTTATAAGGATTTTAAAACCCCATCCTTCTTGCCATTACTTGTATACCATGATTTACACTTACCCTTGATGCCAATTACACACTAACTATTGATTTTTGAGTAATCAATTGATATCTGGCAGGAAATTGTCTTTGGCCATTGCCTGGTTTAAGAAAAGAATTTTCTGATAGAGGATGTTTTACGTGCCTCTTTGTTCTTCTGTGTCCCAAAATAAAGTTACCATGCACTTTTCTTGCTTTCAAATTGGAATCTTTTCTTTCTGCATCAAATGTTTATATGTTGACTTTATTATATTTGTTTTATTCTTAGGCCTGGTTTAGAGAGCTCCCAAGCGGGGTTATGGATTCTTTATTGCCCGAGCAAGTGATGCAATGCCAGACGGAAGAGAACTGTGTTGAGCTTGTGAGGCTTTTACCCGCAACAGAAGCAGCTCTATTGGATTGGGCTATCAATCTGATGGCTGATGTTGTCCAAAAAGAACATCTAAATAAGATGAATGCCCGCAACATCGCAATGGTTTTTGCACCAAATATGACTCAGGTGACTTTGTTTGAAATTATTTATATTTTGCAGATTTCATCCAACAAACCTTCACAAAAGAATAAGATATCAGTTGTGCAAATAAGCATCTCAAAATACATTTGGTCTTCGTGGCATTTAACTCAGTCCTGCATTCTTTTACTTTTTGTAAACAAGTGCTATCTAGATATCAAGAAGGCATTCTTATCTTTCTTCTTTGTTTGTGGAATTTCAGTATGCTACATATGTGTGTAGCTAAAATGCCATGTATTAATCATCAATTGGTAAATATTAACCTCTGACGCTTTATTACTACCACTCCAATTCCACACACAACTGATCAAATTGTTTATTAATTATTTTGGATATGGCGATGCCTAATTTAGAGTGGGTGCTAGTTCGTTCAGCTGGTAAACTTGGGGGTGGTACAAGAGGTCTACTGTTCAACCCCACTCACACCAGGTGGGGGAGAAGATAGGTTTATTTTCTTGTAATTTGAAGGAATTTTTTCATTTTTTCCAGAAAATGCCCAATACAGATGCTTGTGCCAATATCTGGTGCAATAACAGTCTATTATTACTTAATTTTATTGCAGATGGCAGACCCTTTGTCTGCATTGATGTATGCAGTTCAAGTGATGAACTTTCTCAAGACTCTTATATTAAGAACATTGCAGGAAAGAGAAGATAATATGGTAGATCAAACTCATGCTCTGCTTTTGAAACCTTTTGATCAGAATGGATACCAGAGCCCCTCACAGTCTTGTGTGGAAGATGCTCAAAAAGATAATGAAGAGACAGATGTTGAAGAACCTGTTATTGAAGGCTCCACAGAACCTGGTCAGAAGAATGAGATAACTGATGAAGAATATCTTGGTCCTATAGCCTCTGTTGAGAAGCTGGCTCTCTCTAGTGAGGCTCCAGTCCAAGTTGACGCCTTCATATGTGAAACAGATGCTTGTGGAGTCAATGGTCTTAACACTCATGCAAACAATGGAAAGTGCATGATCGGTCAATCCAGTAATCCAAACTTAAAGGAGAAGCCATAAGATTTGGCAGGCAGCAAAGTGAGCTTCATATAAGAGGAACTGTTGAGAAGACAAAGGGAATCAATAATCTGAGCTGTGTAGATTAAAGAACAGAGTGTATTGAAGCTTGGCGATGAAAGAATCACAACTGCAGTTATACCCAACTTATTTGATGATGTGAAACTGTAAGTTTGGTTGGTTTTTCTAGTTGTGAGGAAAAGTGTGTGAACTATCATGTATGTTTTCTGCGTGCTAGGTGGTTTGCCTGACCTATTCTAATTCCACGGATGGCACTTCCTAGATAAAACTAACATATTCATATTCTGCTTTCAGAGCTACCAGCTTAACATTGAATTCTTATTGATGTGTTTCTTCTTGTGTTCATTTTCATTCCTCTTCTATGGCTATTTTGTTTCTGCCTTGTTTTCTCCTTTTCCTGTGATCTGGGAAAGAAAGAGACCCTTCACCTTTTGAGATTGTGTGAAATTTTCTCTTCAAATTTGCAAGGAACATTTTGTGTTTCTTCGTAGCGACGAGAATAGCAAACTGACAATTGGCATTACAAGTATTGTCCAATAAACAGTGGACCACAAAATGAAGAAAACTGAAGTGGATGCTCACTGCTGCTGATAGCCAGATACGTTGTTTATGGAGAAGAAAATTACACACGATTGTTTATGGTACCTATCATTAGCGAGATATCTTCTTTTCCCGGTGGCCTGCATCGATAACCAAATAACATACATTCTGGCAATGAAAATATCAGCATTAGAATAGCATATAGTGGAACTCAGCTGTGGTTCACTCTTTTATCTTACCTATGACGAAAAATTTAAGCTTTCTTTGTTATACAAGGTTAGCTTCTTTATCCCAATGACCTCCCATTAGTGTAAGTTGATCGTTACGATATAAAAAGTTCACAGATGTTAACAATAAGAAATTTAAAACTTAGAAAGTTGTGATGTTGGACGTCGAACTTGGGGGATTGGATGTTACAAAATATCCTCCAAGTAGCTTAAATTCATAGTATCTCCGAGGGTTAATATCAATTTTAAGTAAGTTTTTCATAATAAGAATAGTTTTTCATATAAGAATTTTATGATGGCCAACGGTTTCTCTTGTTTTAGCAATCACATCAATATCTCTGGACAGCACACCATCCAAAACACAACAGAGATGTCTTGTCACGTTTCGATTGAATTGTGCAAACATCGCCTTAAGAAGCCTTGACCTTTTTCACCATCAGCCATTCAACAATCGTCGTTATGGGTGTAAATGTAGTGTAAGCCTTTGTTTGTTTTTCCCTCTCCAGTAGCAGAGAAAATGCTTAAAATAATGAAGAACCCACCAGCCATATTTGAGATAAGAAATCTGCTGAAAACCTGTTAGAAAATTTACATACAATTTTGACCACTAAATTTGATACACATAGCTCTCCTGTCGTGTAATAAGCACCAATCCCTATTAAACTCCAATTGAAGAGCCAGCTACTCCCAATTAATAGCACCTCTCCGACTTGATTTTTTCAACCCAAACCCATGACAATCTCGTGCTTGCTGATTCATTTCATATCAATCTTTCTCTCACTTGCTACCAACAATACTTCTGCTTAACTTCCTTTTGTTGATTTCTTTCTTTTTTCTCTTCATCTGGAGCATCAATATCCAACATAAACAGAATCCTGGATAGCCAAGATATGGCTGCCTGTGGAAGCCTCCAACACATATTTGTAAACTCCTTAACAGAAAAACCAACACTTCTTGAATCCCTCTCACCATTGAACCAAATCAAACCTGTTGATCAATCCACATTCATTGAAATGTTTGGTGAACTTCAATTCGATGCAAATTCTCAATAGTCTTCTTCTTCCTCTACTCCTTTTCCCATGCCATCACTTTCACTTTCACTTTCTTCATCTTCCTCCTCTGTGCTTGACCTAAACCTGCAAAACAATGATGGTCTCGAAGTCAACAACAAGGATACCAAGAAGAGTTTATCATCAGAATCATTTGCAAGCATGCCAAAGATCTTGTGTCCCAGTTCTCGCACAAAAAGTGATAGTTTTTCTGCGAACTCTGAAACCTCAGTGCATAGTTTGAAATACACAGGTTGTCACAAGAAGAGTCATAGCTTTTCCTCGATGAATTCAGAAAGCTTACAACTATGCACTGAGGGACTTGGTTTTGAAAGCTTTGACAATGTTGAGGACTTAAAGAATGAGATTAATGAAGATTGGCAAAACCAGCAAGAGAAATTAAGTGTTAGAAGGCATTCACAAACAGGGAATCTATGTGGCAAATTCAGAAGGTCAAGGACATGCGGTGGAGGGTTTCCCCCTCCAATTTCTTGTATAGGACAGAGTGGTAAGCCTTCGGTTAGCTTCAAATCTTCCAGGCATGATGGTAGGTTTGTCCTCAAAGAGATAAGGATGCCAAGACAAGAGTTCTTGCATGTCTGTAGAGAAAATGGGCGACTGAAACTGCAGTTTGTTCAACCAAATGATGACATCCAGGAGCTGGAAGAAAAAGAAGATGATTACAAGAAAGATGAAGATGAAGATGAAGAATTAGAAGACATAGAAGTAGATGACGTTGAAGTAGATAAGGAAGAAGAAAATGGAAGCATCTGCAATGTTTGAGAAGAGGAAAGGCAGGCTGACACCAGGTGTGAAACAGGAAATGAATTGCAATAGTTAGCAGAATTCCAAGTTCAAGGAGAGTTTTCATCAGTTTTTGTTTCCCAAGGTCAAGGGATTCGCAAATAACTAGAGAACAAAAGAAATGAAATAAACTTTGCAATCCATAGGATAGTCTTTCTTTCTTCCTCCTCACTACTCAAAACGAGGAGGTGGGGAAAAACAAAAAGAAGGCATTGTTTCATCAAATCAATTTTAGTGTTTATATTCAGCAATTTTAAGTGATCAGGTGTTAACAATATTAAAAAACATTACATGCATAAGAGTATCGATCAAATGAAAGCACCTTACATATGTTCGACATGCAAAACTACAAAGAGAATTGCAGTTTAACCGTAGAACACGTTGATTCTTGAAATACTAAAAATTATAAGAAACCATATTTTTCCAGTGAGGCAATCTCATTTTTCATTCGATTAATTTTCTCACCACAGAGTAAAAATTCTCATCCTTATTTCTGCAGTGAAATCTCATGCGCAGAAAGGATGATGAATTGCCAACACTAGCGTAGAAGCAATTATGAGGACAACATCCATATCAAATCAAATCCGAAAAAAAGTGAGCAAAACATCATGCATGGCCCCAGATGGATATCTAATGTTCCAACATTCAACCTACGAGTAATATCCAGCATACCGAATCAAATCAAAATCTGCACGCTCACAGGCTATCATCCATGGCCCCCAGATATCTGAAGGTGCAAAAAGTTATACACTTGATTTTGCATGCCTAAAGCATCAAACTCAAGCAAGAAGATAAGAATAATACAGTACAGTAAATTATTGAACCTAGCACAGATAGTGAGCAAAATTGCATAAGAGAACTACAGCAAGATGAAGATGGTTTGGTATGCGCATAAAATATACCACAAAATTGAAGTTCCACCACAAAACCAGTAGTGGAATGAAGGTTAAAAATTGGCCGCTAAAGGTAAAAGCAGACTGAAGACCAAAGCAGTGAGTACGGATTATGAATAGTGACAAGAGTAGTGTAACTTCATGTGATTCAAAATCATAATTAGATCATGACATGTGAAACTACCAACTATACAGATTCTGTTTACACATGTAATGACCTGAAACACAAGATCGCCGTGGTCCTAAATCAATCTATGGCTAAAACACAATAAAACCACGAAATGAGTATATTTCATATTGAAACTTATGGCAGCACTTACAACATATGCGTTTCATTTAAGATCCACACTGGTACAGCCTTCAATTGACACAATGACAAGGAAATATTCAATTGTAATTCAGCAAAATAACATATCTATGTAACACAAAACCAATGATTAAAGTTCAACAATGTATATCCATCTAGAAGAAAGGAAATGAGAAGGCACAGGACGTCAGAATGAAATGACTCAAATCCCACTTAACTTACATTTTATGGCCTCAGACATTTTAAGCTCTGATACAGTAAAGATTTTTTGGCAAGCTTTTTTTAGATGGAAAGTAATTGCAATAAAACTCTTAAAGGCTTCTAGAAATGCTCACAAGTAAATACAGAAGAGATCTTCTATGAACAAGGCATAAAATTTTATCCAGACAAGTGGCCAGACATACATCCCAATAATTTAACTGCATAGATAAACAATAAAGCCATCCCATAGCTCACAATAAAAAATGCAACTCTAAACTAGCCTGCACGGAAGAGGGTCATCTTGGAACTGTAAGTACAAAAATAAGAAAAAGGGGGGCTAAATTGCTGGAAAAAAAAACGATAAAGAATGCTCCATCTACCTTGATAACTACAGAAGGTAGTAGTATCAAAAGTAATAATTTGTCTGATGTAATGTAAATTTCTAGCCTTGATTTCGGCCCTTTGTAAAAATTGACAAATTAACTTATATGATAATTAATCATTTGACATTGCCCCTACAAAAATTAGTTAAAATAAAACCTGTCTAATGCAAAAAATTAAAGGATCTTTTCTGTGTAAAGCAGTATTTTATATGAATGAATCTATATACAACCTATATAATTACATGCATGCATGCGAAAAATATGCTCAGAGACATAACCCTACATGTAAAGGTGTGTGCAAGCGCAGGAATGCTTACACATGCAAAGACATAGAGTCATATGAAGGATGAAAGCTTGAGTGGGTAAAGAAAATGAAACTGAAAACAGTCTGGGCAACTGGGATGTATGAAGAAAATATGTGGGATGTCCATGGCTGCTTAGGCACAAGAAAATAATGCTCTCTTATAAATCACTTTCAAATGATACGGTACACTTTTTCCACATCCTTCGGATAAATTACTTGGATCTAAATCATCTGCCATTCTTGGCTTGCCATAAGTACAGCTAACTAAAGTCAGACATCATAAACTAAGGAACTGACCGCCTCTGGGTTGAATATGCAAGTTAAAGTTGAAAATATTGAATTATCAGTCTAAGCAGAGGAATTTTGGGTCTTGATAGAGATTGGCTGGAGAATTCAGACGTCACTGAGCTTATTGACAAGCTCAATTATTGATCGGAACTTTATGGTTGGATAGCTCAAAGTCTGTATATTTACGAGAATTAACGAACAATATCTATGTTGTATTCATGAAAATAACATGGTCACAGACCAGCTCCGGTGCCTATTACCTTTCTTACAAGAGATGAAGCTCTTGAATGGGTTCATAAAATCATAGCTAATAATAATTTTGAAAAATGAAAATAGATAAACTTTCAGCAAAATTACTTATATTTGCCTCCATTTAATATAACCCCTAAACGAAAACAATCTTATGAAATTCCAAAGGTAAAAAGGATGTTTCTGGGTCTGGTTAACGATTAAAGCGAAAGGAAAAGTAAGCAAATATAACTTGGAGATGATAATTAAAGATACTGGAAATTAAAAAAAAATGACAAATAAAGAAGAAGAAAGCAATAGTGAGTGACACCATTCAGCAGTGTCAATGTCAGCAGAGATGAAACGGTTTCCATTCTCCATTTCCTCTTATTATTTTGCAGAGAATTTAGGAAGACAAGTGATGGCTGCCAAATTCGCAACTACGACTGGGGAAACAAGCTTGGTTTGTAGGGCAGCGGACCGGGGCTCGAACAAATATCGCATATCGTATTTACTGAAAAAAATTAATATTAAATTCGTACTAAATAAAGAAGTGAACTTTCACTGCCTAATTCGTGTAGACGAATATTAATATTTATCAAATCCTTATAAATATCGACTAGTTTTAATGAATCTTTTTTAATTTTTTTAATTATACTACTTGTATTCTAAAATAATACTAACTTTGCAAAAGTATTAAAATTTATATTATAAAATTATGTTTTATTTAAAATAAAATATAATTTTATAATTCAAACTCTAATACTTTTTTAAATATTATTTTAGATAAATTAATTTAACTATTAATCATATTTTATTATATTTTTTTTGAGTTATACCCTTAATTACATTACATTACTCTAAATAATCGAACTTGTATTTTTCTTTTAATCTTATCTTATTGTAAAATAATTTAAAAATTATACGTAGAATATGTGATAATTTTTAAAAAATAACCAATTTAAAAAAAATACATTTTAAAATATTATATAAAATTTAAAATAATTATATGTATATGCAACAATGATGTATAAATCAAAGTAATTTTTTTTCTATTTTTTATTACTTACTTTTATATAAATTACCTATATGTTGAGATAGAATAATAATTTTATAAAAAAATTTAAAAATTTTAATTTAAATTGATGGCTAAATAAAATAAATTTTAAGTAAAAATATATATTTAAAATAAATATAATATATATATATATATATATGTGTTGTATACTTAAGATGATATCTTATAAATATTTTTTTGTATTTATGCCCATATCAAACTTGTTACAAGTTTTAATTTTTTTCTCTCATATTTGTCGTATACTTATTGAAAGAAATATTAAACTTGTTCTATTATAATTTGATACTAACAAATTTACAAATAAAATTATTATTCTTATTTATGACAATTTTTTTTAAAAAAAAATATTACAATTACAAGAAATTTGCTTTCATGACAAATATTCCTTTTCCCCAGCATAATAGATTAAACTTTAATAATTAATAATGTCAATTTTTATACTTAAATAAATAATAACAATCAAACAAACACATGTAAACTTCAATTTGAGTGTGCACTTTAATTTTATTAATTTAAAAATTTACTTGAGCAAAATATATAGTTCATTAATCTTGTACAAAATTTTATTTAATATATTTTTTATAATTATTTATATACATACATATATATATATATATATGTATATATATATATTCATCCTTAAAGGCATGCGTTAATGGCGTTTCAATAACAATCACACTACCAGCCTGGAACTCCAAAATTTGCTCAGGCATTGGTAAAGATAAGTGTATTATTTGCAATACCTGATGCCCGGACAACCAAATGCAACACCAGTTTGATCAGGTGAAACAAATGAGGGTTTATACAAACAAAACGGTAGACAATAATATGATGAAGTTTTGATTTATTTCTAACTACTACATCAATTTAGTCGCGTGGCAATCCGTCGATGTCATGCCATCATACTTCTGTTTTCTTCTCGCTTGATTTCAGATACCAACCCAGAGCACCAAATCCGGTTACTACACCAGCTACAACTGCATAGTTCCGGTAATTGTCAGTTGATACTTTCTCGCTTGATGCTCCTGCAGCAGACGTTGGTTTGGCATCAGTTGCGGCCCCTGAGCTAGTTGTTGCTTCCTCTTCTGGCTTGGGTCCCTGAATACATTTAATTGATTAAGCATTTGCATAGGTTTTGGCAATTATCATATGATTCCTCCAAACAGGTCAGTTTTTAGTGGAAAGAAAGCCATATGTATAATATACTAGTGCTTCAAAAGAGCACAAATTCGTTCCCCTAGTGACATTTAAATAATTGCTTTGAGCACAAACACACACACACCGAGGCACAGAGACTATCAAGCAACTCAATTGGTCCAGACCTGGGATTCTGTTATTTACAAAACCATAACCCAAAAGGGCACCCCAAACCGAAGCCCTAATACATGCCTTTCTACCCTACTCAGAATCCACCACTTTGCAAATTCAGAGTAGATCAACATTTAATTCACAGATAGAACTTCACAAGAGTGTAGATCTCTCAATATTCTACCTGTATGGTCTACAAAGACAGACAGGAACACCACCCTTGGATGCATACTCCTAACATGCTTGCAAACAACTAACAACACAATTTCAGTTCCCCAGAATGGTAGGGCATTTGGAGGAGTCTGTCATCAATTCTTGAATTTTTTTTTCTTTGGTTTGGCTTAGGAGAGCTGTCATGGTAAGTATTTCATAAATAATTCAATAATACACTAGCACACATGCATTCATACGTGTATTTACCTGTACAACCCTCTGTAAAATTTATTTTTATTAATAGTAGGTCGCACTAATACTTTACATATAAGTGATCTAGTTCATACCCACTGCACTGGGTAGTAATCTAGTTCATACCCACTGCACTGGGTAGTGATCTAGTTCATACCCACTGCACTGGGTAGAGGAAATTGACTTGGCCATTTTTGTATTGGAAAAGTTAAAATGTCAATTAATACAGCCCTTAACATTTTGGGAGTCAAGAGGTGAGATAAACTATGTATGAGTGCCCTGAAATGCACCAAGTTATCTACTATCTTGTTTCTTTCTCTATAAGCAGCACCAGACTCTCTCCACACTGTCCTACAACATCATCCTGTGATTAAGCTCAAAAATTTAAAAAAAAATCATGATTAATGACAATGCTCAAATGCCACAACTTCTCAGATTTGGAATACATCCTACTAAGATCTCAAATTAGGTAACAGAAAAATAAATTGTGATCATACCTTGCGTGCCAGCTTCTCCAATTTCTCTCGCTCAGTTTTCTGCAATAATAGAAGTTTTTATTACAATGTTAACATGAGAAACCACTGGAATAAAAGCAGACAGATATTCCAGACAATAACATATATTCTTTCTGCCATTCGAAAGAGAATTACAGAGAAGACAGTTGGCCAAACAAACATTTTAAAACTAGTGTACACCATCACTATCACACATACACAAAGCAGTCTCAAAGATAATTGCTTGATAAAGTTGGGTAGTTCCTGTATATCAAATCTCTGAGGTACCACAAAGAAATATCCAGTTGACTTGAGTAGGCCACTATTCTGATACAACAGAATACACAAAACAGTTTATTCCAATTGCAGTATAGCAAACCTATATAGACTGATTCCAGGACCATAAGTTATGGAACATTTCTGAGCTATATCACATTTGCATCAACGGAGATTCCCACTTACAAGATTCCTAAATTTAAAAAAATGATGGGAAGTTATTACTACTAATAATAGAAAGTAGATCCATCTATAGAAATCTATTCACAATGTTAAGAACCACTTAAGCGAAAATATAGCTTGTATAAGAATCAAATGGTTATCTTGATAAAAATTTACCATTTTTTTTTAATCATATACAAGTTCTCATTATGCCTTATTGTCTGTTTTAAATAAGAAGGCACATTTGCATCATTGATCATCATCAGGAATAATCAATTTAGGATGTGCTTTGATTAGCTTGCACAGTTTTGACTAATAAATTACTTCAAAAATTTTGCTAGCAGCACTCACACCAAAGACTTTTTGGCTTCTTTCCTGTAATTTCCTAAAAATTTGAAGTCTTTCCCATGAAGCTATACCAAAAACTGTTGAACCATCAAGAGACTTCAACCAAAAACAACCTTTGACCTCTATAGCAAAGCTACCCTCAAAATTTAGAAACTTTGAATCCCTTTCCCAAATTGAAAAGGGGAAATGATACACCTTAAAAATCTTTTGGCCCAAAAAAAGAAAAGGGAAAAAATAATTTCTTTCTAAATTGTGCATAGTCATTCAATTGCAGCCCGACAGCTAAAGAGAAGAAAAAAATATTTTATATCACACGCATGCAGTCTAATTTTTTTCTCAACAATCAACAAGACCCACAAAGACATTTACAAGATCAGACAACAAATCAACTCCATTTCCTTCAGCCAAGTTACCAACTTCACTAGACAATAATCCAAAACAATGTTGGCTCATAGACCCCTGAATTCTGTATGAAACTTGAAAATCTCAGGAGGACAAAAGATTCAACCAACAAGGAAACAAAAAACAAAGAGAGAGCAGAACACAGTAGCAAAAGGAACTAAGAAAAGAATGAATATCGCCACGGGAAAATCAAGGTACAAAATATTAACACAAGTTAAATACTGAGCTTGTACTGGGGTAACAGCACCCATGTAAAAGTGAAATAAAAAGAAATCACAAAAGAAGCAACAAAAAACTGGTGAACAAAAAACATGTGTACACAACAAAGGGAACATGACCATTACTTTGATGTAAACGTTTTCTGCTGCTTTTTCCTCCTCACTAAGTATTTTTCCACCACTTGAGAACCTTCGTGTTATCTGTCTAGTTCTTGCAGCAATCCTTGTTGCCATGATGATTAGTTATATAAACCCTGCCAAAAAAAATGGCGCACAATAAAATTCCAGCACCACTATAGTCACTTGATCAATCATAATTCATTCCAAACTCCAGACAATGTGATGTTGCAACAACAGAAGGAAAAGAAAGGAGCACATTTCTGCAGAACCAACCATCTAGCTCATTCCATTCGTTTATTATCTAAAAAGAAATTGCTTATGAACAGTATTTAGATATTCTTCAGCTTGTCTCGAAGCAGTCTCTAAAAGCAACGCAGGGCATCTGATCCTTCAACCAACAATATCACCTTGTCTCCCGTGTCAAATGTAAATTAACATAATTCTGTGATTGTGTTCTTCCATAAATCAAACAGACGGATAATGAGAATCATATGAATCCTTCACAAGCACAATTGACCTCCAGAAAAATAAACTTCAGATTACATGGATAATTATATCTAAGGAAACACAATGTCAAATCATATTGAAGATGGTCTCATCGTTAGCAATTCTAAAGGTGACATCGACATTGTATATCAGAATCTTGTAATGGCAAAAATAACAAAACCCTAATCCATCAAAGTATCGGAAATCGACACCCCAAATGAGCAAACATCCATGAACCAACCCCAACAGCTAAATGTTAAATAAACGAAATAACAAAAATTGAATTCATCGATACAACACAAGAGAAAAATTCAAGGAAAATCAGATGTTAAGAAAATCCAAGGAAAAAACAAGTCACCACCACCACGACCACCATCACTGTAATCAAGATTCCGACCCGAAAACAATAACATTAACAGCCGTTGTGAAGCATGCAGGCTCATAAATTTGAGAATAAAACCATGAAATGGAAGCAAATTTGATACATTGGTTGAGATAAACTGCTTACTATGGCAGATGAAGCGATGCTAACGGTGAAGAGAGAGAGGCTGATGACTAGAGGAGTAGAATAAACCGAAATTAAATAAAATGGTGTTGGTTACTAAACAGTGTAGGGTTCGATTTTGATGGATTTTAGTGTGGACCCGGTTGGTCTGATTAAAGGGAAGAAGATATTCACCGTCTGATTCACGAAAAAAAGGAATAATTCGGTGCAACTGTATGCATTAATGCAGGAGAACGCTCGGGGTAGAAGAATCGAATAATCTTCCGTTGGTCAACACTCCGCCCTCTGGTATAAAAAAAATTGATGAATATCATGTCACTACCTCATTATTTGACATATATAATTTTTTTAAAAAAACAATTTTAAAAATTACAATCAAAACCTATAACGTTTCCGGAAACCCCTCTTAAATTTTGATTCCAAAGTAGCTTTCAATGTTCCAAGATCATAATCAACTCATCTTTCAATTACCATACAATCCAAATCATGAAACAAGATATATTAAAATTAAATTTAACATGTACAATTAACAAAAATGAAATATATAGAATATCATTGTAAATTTGATACATTGGTTCCCATATTTCACAACAATTTGTATAAACATTGAGATGCCATTGACCTTTCCCCAAAAATTAAAATTTAATTGATATGGGGTTAATGATGTTAAGCCTTTTGACTCTTATTCACTAAACTAGATTTCAGCGCTGAATTACATATGCAAGGTATGCTGATTTACTCTTATGCAAATGTATGCCATTGATCTATTTAGTTCCAATGAATTTTTATTTATTTATTTATTTTTATATTTTATGAATTGATGGCTCGATTTGTATGTTAATTTACTATAGATTTACAACCAAATTAGTTCAATTTATTTCTTGAATTCATTATTTTTGGATCCATTTAATGTAGAATTCAAATGCAACTTTTAGTTTTTGAAAATAAAGAATACAAAATTCTATTGAAAAAAAAATAGGTTACAATTTATTTTCAAAAATAGTACATAAAAACATTGAACAAAAAAAAATGGAAATTTGATTTTCAAAAATTATTTTTAAATAAAAATTAAAATTTAGCATAAATTTAAAATAATAAAATTATTATTTTTTATATTTTTTTTATTCATTATACTCAAAACTTTTATATATAAAATATACATTTCTTTCTTTTCATGGCTATCTCTTTTAGTATTTCTCTTTAAATATAAATACATCTCTCTTCTTTAATATCAAACTCAAAATTTCTCAATTTGCAAATCATACTTAGTTATTAGAATTTGTTATTTTAATATAAAAAAAATACAACGAATCTTATTGAGAATTAAAAAAATAGTATTTCTTATGTTGTCAAAATGAATCAAAAAGATTTTTCTTATTTGTATATTTCATTAAAATGTTGATAACATTAACTTGCAATTCTTAATTAAAAATATATTCAATGTTATATAATCTATTCTTTGTAATTAGGATAGTATGTTTATTGAAAAATTAGTTTTTCATGAGTAAATAATATTTTTATATACTATATCAAAGATTTATTTTTAACTCTTTAAAATTTGACAAAATAATTTTTTTAATTATATTTTTAAATATTTGATATATTTTTAAATATAAAATAAAATTCAAAATTTTGATATTTTATTTTAAAATTATTTTTGATCGAATATGAAATGACCCTTAATTGTCAGAGAGAAAATTTTCAAAATAGCCTTATTTTGAAGGCCATGCATATAAATTACATTTAGAGCAACATTAAATAATAGATAAATACAAGTAAATATTATTTTATGAAATAATAAATTTAGGATTATTTTATTCCAACAAACCAAAGCAAAACCTAGGACTAATTAGTTATGTAGATATTGGTTATCTTTCTGATCTCCACAACACTCATTTATAAATAAGAGATATGTTTCAGTTATAACAATGCAATAATCTTATAAAGATTCACAAAATAGAATTTGTTGTACTTCTTCTAATAAGATTTTTGTACTACACAAGACAAGTAAAGAATATATATATAGTTATGATCTATTATCTATCATATCTAGAGTATATATAACTTATCTTCTACTACATAAATTTCAACAATAATATACAAAGAAAGTATTACTTATATTGCTTGAACCAAACATATATAACCTAAGTTCTTTTACATTCACAAATTCTAACAAAACCAATAAATGTTAAGCAAATATGTTTTTTTAATAACATTACTAATTTTTTTATTAATAATTTTATTTACATTAGCTTTTTATAGAAAAATTGATATACAGTATTAGTAATAAATTAACTAAATTATATTTATAATCTCGAAGGATAAAAATCTTATCAAGGGAAGCATAGTTAAACAAATAAATACTATATTCTTTTTTTTCTTCAAGACTATGATTTACCCTATTGAATTTTACTGTTTAAATTTAACAAAAAAATATTATACATACTTGACATTATTGAAAGTGGTGTCTCTTAAGGGAAATTTATTTCCATGCACAACAGCATAGGAACACATACTCCATTGTCATTAGCCAAGTGAGTGGTGTAACTCATCTTACATGAACTCTTTCTTAGTATTGTAAAAATTCCTATTTTACTAGCATGTGTTCTAGTTGTAAATATCAATTATCTCCTTTATTTCATATCATTTATTCTTTGAGTTAATAGTAAAAAAATCACACTTGTTCTTTTTATTTATTTATTTCCTAATTTACACTTTAACTTAATATTCACAAAATAATATTTAAGTTGTTGTTTTTTTTATTACATTTTATCATAACTAATAATGATTTGTATGGTAATCGATTTTAAAAAAGAAAGAGTTTTCATTTTTTAATATATTATTTAAAAAAATGATAATACATTTTTTTCTTGTTATTAGTTGCTTTTAAGCTAACGATAAAAAGAGGGTTAATTAAGTAATAATATCCCTCAATAATTTTTAATTAATTAAAAAATTCTCACTCAGCAATTTAGGACAAATAAATAAACAAATATGAAATAACTAGGACAAGATAATTCCCGGTCCCAAACACTCGCACTAAACAATCACATAGCACCCTGCGCACGTTAGTCTAATCGAATCAAAACCCTAGCAACCGAACTCTATATTTCTTTCTTTTACGTTATTCCTCTTCAGTGCCGCCGCATCGTCTCCTTCACTTGGAAGCCTGTCTGCTACCCCATCGATCACAATGGTAAGGCAACTTCAAGCCCCTCTCAACTCTCCGTTTTTTTTTCTGCGAAAATCATAGGCAAATAAAGAAAATAAAACGAGTAAAAGCTGATATTCTTTTGTAGATGTGTTTGGTAGGGTTATGTAGATTGCAATTCTAGTGATTTCGTGCAAGTCTAGATAATCAATTTTGAGAGAGTTACTGTTTTCTTCATACGTTTTAATAGAAAATCATTCTGAGAACGGTGTGATAGATTCTTACACTTTCAGTGATATAGCATAGACCAAAGGCATTGTTTTCTGATTTGGGTGTCTAATATTTTAATGATGGCTTAAAGAACAATGACGGCATCTTGAAGATATGTAAGATTTTCTAAGTTCGATGTAACACACTGTTCTTTCGCAGATTTGTTAGTCAGCATACAATTTTCATTTTGTGGCAATGTCTCAATGTTTATGCTGTTCCTTGTGGCAGGCACCGAAGAAGGATAAGGCCCCGCCTCCGTCCTCAAAGCCTGCTAAGTCCGGTGGAGGGAAGCAGAAGAAGACAGGTAAACAGAGATTTGGTTTATGGAGTTGTTCAATTTGTAATTTTGCGCGAGCTTTGGTATGGGGCTTTAGTTCATTGTGGCAAATATTTGATATCATCTGAATATGAAAATGAAAATTTTATTTTGTTTGATGATTTGCAGAAGTGGAGCAAGGGAAAGCAAAAAGAGAAGGTGAATAACATGGTTTTGTTCGACCAGGCAACCTATGATAAGCTTCTTTCTGAGGCCCCCAAGTACAAGCTTATTACTCCTTCCATACTCTCTGACCGATTGAGGGTACATTCCTAGTTTGTAGCTTTTTTTGTTATCTGGATGAATTTCTTTATTATCATGTGATTTATTAAATTTAGAACATTCACGTATTGTATGGTAAATAAATAACATCAAGTCTATGTTATCATTTTTTTAAAGAATAAATGTCCGTATATGTAATTAAGGATTCTCTTATATTTGTTTCATTATAGATTATGCTATTAAATGAAGTTGTGCTTGTGGAATTGATCTACTGGTTAATATTTTCTTCTTTTAACTTGTTACCTTGACTTTGCATGGGGGCAAATATTTCATTTACAATGTCTGGATTACTTGTTAATTTGGATTCCTAAATGGTCCAACATGAGTCCTATGCAAGCCTACAAATATGGGGATTTTTCTGATGTATTTATTTTAGGCGGTCTCTCTGGGCATAAAACAATACACAATTGTTAAATCATTCTTAGGAACTGTATGGTTCTTGGATCTTTATGAAAATACAATATATATTTTTTTTGGATAGATATTGGCATTGTCGACTGTTTTACTGCATACCTTTTAAACTTCTTTTTCTTTTTTCATCCTTATTGAGTTTTACCTTTCTTCTGTTACTAAACTCAATAGATTATGGTTTTACTAGTAAGCAATTGATTAGGTTAAGGAGTATCCAACTTTTGCCCAATGATGGATAAATCAAGAGCATTGAATGGCAGTGTGGTTTTTATCCATCACTAATTTTTGCATACCACCACACACACACACTCCTTCTTTCTCTCTCTCTCTCTCTCTCTGTCTCTTTATTTCTGTCTCTGTCTCTCTCTCTCCCTCTCTCTCTCAATGTGTTTGGTGGTGTGTAAAGGTTTTGATGAATGCCATGGCATGCTATATATGATGTGTTATAAGCTATGAGATCTGAGGGCAATTTCCTTATAGTATGTCCTTTATTTCTTTCTTCTGCCTTGCAGGTTCTAGTCGTTACTACATTTTATTCCATTTTGAAAAATCTGTTGCAGGAGAAGTGTGCTTACCTCTAATTATATCATTTGTTTGCTTTCATATTATTGATCCATTTGAGAGTTGTTTCGTGCATTTTTGACTAATTGTGGAATTTCTTTGATTGACATTGACATGTTGATTATAAAATTGTTTAATTTTCTTCTCCACTTTTAGATCAGTGGATCATTAGCACGTCGGGCAATCAAGGATTTGATGGCAAGAGGTTCTATCAGGATGATATCTGCTCATGCTAGCCAGCAGATTTACACAAGAGCCACCAATACCTAGACGAGAATAACCTCGCTATTACTTTTATCATGGATAGATACGCTATTTATGCTGTTCATGCGAGGAGCTAATTCTTAGAATCTATTTGGTGATTATTGTGGTGGCCTGGAGTTTTGTTTTAATGCATTTAATACTCTTGTTCTGTTAATGAAGTCGCTTTTGTTTTTTCCCACCCATTACAATCGAGAGTTATTAGAAACATATGATTTTATCGGCGAGGTTTAACCACCTAGTGCCAGACATAAGTGCTGTCGTTTTGTTCTTTAGTTTGCCCTAGTGCTGTTTTTGGATATTTATTGTGTACGGTGATAACCACCCTTCTTTGAAAGTGATAATGAATTGCATGCAGTGATATTTTTGTTTTGAGTTGTTTCGTCATCTTCGCACGTAGCAAAATAATTGAACTATGGGCAATCCCTTTTTGGTATTATTCATAAATCTTTAGCCTAGAAAGTCCGTTGTGCACGTGTCCTAGTTTCCATCCAAGTATTACTTGCACATTTTGTAAAGGCTTTCTTTCACCTTCCGCCGGATAAAATAAAGGCCAATTAGCCCAAAAAAAGAGGAAATTGGTACTCTTGCAGGAAAAAAAATTTTGTATATTGGAAACTTAAAATAAAAAATATTAAAATATATAAAATAAATAATATTTAAAACATATCATAAAAATTTAAAAATATGTCAAAACAATTTAAAAGATAACATTTAAAAATAGTGTTCAATTCATTATTAAATATAAAAATACATAATAATAAATAATATATAAATTGATAATATCATTATATATAAGAAATAAATATAAAAAATTATTAAATTTAAGAATTATATTAACAGTCATGAATAATACTTAAAATATAAAAGAATTTTTTTTTAAAAATAAATGTATATACCATAGTCAAAATCTACTATACAATATATACATAACCATTTAGATATGAAATTGTAATTCACAAGTCAAGTCAAACCCAACCTAGGATAATATTATGGTAAATCAATAAAACTATGATTTAATTCTAGTACTCAAGAAATAACTTAAAAACTATAATATTAAAAAAGAAAAAGGAACAAAATGATAAAAATAATTATTTCATCATTTACTTAAAATATGTTTGTTTCAATCCAATAATAACTGGAGATACTGAAGCCAGCCAACCGATTCCTTTACCGTACGAGTGGCTAACAGTGAAAAATTGAACCGCCAGGGGAGGTTTAACAAGTTTTGCATCAACCTGTAGGGTATTTCATTTTGTCTTACTCTTTATGCCCTTCCTATGGGAGGTCCCGACGTGGTGCTTGGTGTCTAATGGCTAGAAATGATCGGTTCCGTCACTTGCAATTGAAAGTAGCTTACCATGGTATTCCAACGGGAAAGTGCACCACGAAGATTTTAAGGATCTAATCACCAATCGGTTCAAACTGCTTCTCTCAAAGCAATGTCTAAGGAGCTTCACTAAGGCCCTTTGGCATTTGCCATCTACTTGCACTCATTGATGGACGCAGCGCATGAAAACACAAAACAGGACATGCACAAATTATTAAAACAATACGCGAATGTCTTTGCAGAACCTTCCACATTGCCACTTGTGCAAGAAGTAAATCACTGCATTCCTCTCAAGAGTGACACAGAACTTGTCAACGTCAGACCTTATAGGTACGTTTATTTCTGAAAAGCTGAAATTGAGGACCAGGAAATGCTTAACCACGGAATTATAAGGCCAAGTACTAGCCCTTTTGTATCCCTGAAACTATTAGTAAAAAAGAAAGATGGCAACTGTCAATTCTGTAATGATTATCAAGCAATTAATACGGTTACTATCAAAAACCGCATCTCTATTCCTAGAATAGAAGATATGCTGAATGAATAACACGGAGCTTCATATATTACTAAACTATATATCAAAGCGGGACACCATCAAGTGAGGGTTCATCCTTCTGACATTCCTAAAATTGCCTTCCATACTCGTAACGGTCACTAGTAATATCTTGTTATGCCCTTTGGCCCGTATAATGCACACTTAACTTTTCAAGTTATTATAAATTTTATTTTTCAACCGTGCCTTAAAAAATCTATCTTAGCTTTCTTTAATAATATCTTAATATACAGTCCTACTTGAAAAACACATTTGCATCGCGTGGAAAAGGCTTTAGAAGTTTTACGAGACCATAAGTTTTTAATCAAGGCAAAAAAATGTGCTTTTGGTCGTGACACAACATGGGGTTAAGGTAAATGAAGATGAAATTGAAGCCATGATAGCATTGCCCCGTCCTACTAATATTTCTAATTTGCGTCATTTGTTTGTATTCTGCAGCTGACGCCCTCTCTCGCAACCGAATAGCGCAACTCTTAATCATTTTGTTTGTACCAAATGTCAACTTATGGGATGAAATTCGAAATGCCTCATAAGGAGATGCATACATTGACCAAATGCGCCACCAAGCAAAAGAGAAACAAGAAGGTCCTATACGTTAGGTAGTGGGTTAGATTTTTACAATAATAGGGTAGTGATCCCTCATGCACCTGCAATCCACCAGAAATTGTTAGCTGAGTTTCATGATAGCAAACCTGTTGGCCACTCGGGAGTATTGCGCACTTACAAGAGACTAGCTCAACAATCATTGGCCAAACACGTATAAAGAAGTCCATAATTACGTTTTGTCTTGTGAAATCTGTCAAAAAACTAAATCACAAGCTATCTCACCAGCAGGACTTCTCCAACCCCTACCCATTCCAAACCAAGTCTGGGATGACATCACTCTTGATTTCATTGAAGGATTACTTACATCCCATGGCAAAGGCACAATATTGATGGTCGTTGACCGACTAGGTAAATATGCCCATAGCAAAAACACAATATTGGTGTTCGTTGACAGACTTAGTAAGCATTCTCATTTAATGTCCTTAACTCATCCTTTTACAGTTAAGACAGTGGTCGAAAAGTTTGTAGAAGGTGTAGTCAAACTTTATGGGATGCTTCAATCAATAATTTGCAATCGTGATCCCATTTTCATTAGCAAATTCTACAAGAGTTCTTTACCATGTCTGGGACTGAATTAAAGCTTAATTCAGCCTACCATCCACAAATAGATGAACAGTCTGAAGCGGTGAATCGTTGCCTGAAGAAGTATCTTCGTTGTTTTGTCCATTAATATAAAAAAAATGGATTAAGCTTCTACCTTGGGCTAAATTATGGTATAATACAACTTATCATAGCTCTACGAGAATGACACCATTCCGAACTTTTTATGGTCATCTACCACCATGCATTCCATTCTATCAACCTAGGCTCTCGCCAGTGCATGAGGTGGATCGGACCTTGCTTAGTAGAGATGAATTGCTCCAACAGCTAAAGAATAACTTAGGGGTCGCTATTAATCGCATGAAACAAGTGGAAGATTAGAGGCGGCGTGATGTCGAATTTCAGGAAGGTGATATGGTTTTTTTGAAGTTACAGCCTTATCGTCAGCATACTGCTTTCAAACGTGCCCATCAAAAGCTAGCTAGCCATTTCTTTGGGCCATATCGAATTATCCAATGGGTTGGAAAGGTTACACATAAGCTGCAGTTGCCTGAGGGAGGACGCATACATCATGTTTCATGTCTCATTGCTTAAAAAAGTAATTGGAGAGCACACAGACGTCAGCCCAGAATTACCCGTAGTCACGGATGAGGGAGCCCTAGTCTTAGAGCCAACAAAAGTTCTTGATACTCGTTGGGTAGCAAGGACATCAGTTCATTGAGGAAAGCTTGGTACAGTGGCGTCGTTTACCAGCAAAGGATGCTAATTGGGAGAATACAGAATTTTTGAAACAACAATTTCCTTTTAATGGCCCTTGAGGACAAGAATCCACTCGATGCGGGAGGTGTTGATAATCCACTACGAAGATCAATAAGACGTGGCAAGAAGAATCCCAAGTATTCTGGAACCACTTGAAGATGCATAAAATGGAGAAGAATGTGCAAGACATTAGAGACCAAGTATTTAGGAGCTTTGTTATTTACTTAAACTTATTTACCGTTGTAATATGCACATAAACTTCTGCAAGTAGTTGAACTCTAGCTCATTTGTAGCTTGCCAGCATGAAAAAAAGACTAGGCATAATTTAATCCAAACAATTGTGGTTTATTATGACCATAAATGAATTCTAATTACTTAGGACTATAATTGAGCTTTGACTAGGACCTATAATGATGTTTATGCAGAAGGATGTATTCTCTTAAACGACGACTAAGGATCCGGACCATGCAAGCCGCTCAGAATATTAATGAAGTCTATGACAGTGTTGGACCTGAAGTAGTTTTGTCAGTACTTGTTCACAAGGCATCTTTCTTCCTCCCGCCATTCCTATTGTGCTCTCATATTGCATCTGTAAATTAAGGTAGTTGATTATCTTTATGTTTTATCTTTGTTATTTAATCTACTGGTAGACGTCAGTGGAAAAGCATTAACTGGGAGGATTTGGCATGAATAGAATTCCGACCTTTCTTTAGAGATTGGGCTCTAGTAATTCCTCAAAATATTAAATAATTGTGTGTAAAAATGAAGTTTGATGGAATGCCCTGAAGTAATAGTGGTAATTTCCTTTTATTTTTCTTTCGATGTTGCACGAGCTTATTCTTAGGATCATAGGAGAGCCTAGAAACTTAGTACATTTGTTAGAATTTCCGCCATAAATTCCTGGAAACATTTTTCAGGACAATGGCATTTCATTCTTAAACTGACCCTCACATTACCTGCCATAACAACCTTAAAACAGGCATCTGAGAGAACATGAAAACTTAGCGGACAAGAAAGATTTGAACGCATAATTCGCAATAATATGTTTTAACTAGCTTTACCGTAGTAGTTGAAGATAGAGTGGGAAGATAAGAGAGAATGGCTGCCTAATTGGAGGCCAGCTAAGTAAATTTTTGTGTAAAGACAGTCAAGCGAGCTTGCCTCTTCTCAAGGGTAGCTGCAATTGTGAAGCACCTTACTGTAATTGCCTTGCCTTGAGGGTAGTACCAGTGCCTCGCTTGCCAAAGTGCTGCCTTGCCTTTGACAACACTTATAATAGGGCTAATTTATCTTATTTTCAAAATGATATATTTCTTGGGAAAGCAAAAGAAGAGAAAATGTTTTGCTAAGCATTATAGAGGAGATGAGTTACAATGCATTGATAACATGTGACTTTGGCCTATCAGTTCATTGTCGAAGGTTAAGGTATATTATAGCTTTGTTGATGATTGAAGATCCTCCAAGAATTCAAGGTTGCAATTCTTTATGCATTCAATGATTCCTATCTCGAATATGAATGATTAGTGATGGGTATTCCTTTTTTTCTTAAGATTGATGATACGGGAACTTGTGTACTGTATTTGAGCAATAATAAGAATGTTCTAACTGTTTTGAAAAGTCTTGATTATCGATCGTTATTTTTATCCGTCTAGAACTGGCAGGTAGGCCTTTTGAATACCAATTTTCTGAACTGATTGTGCAAATCATGCCCGTAAGTCCATCCCAAATTCCCAATCTTAGTTGTTATGTGTTGATCTGTACCAAATAGGGCAGCAGATTAGTACCTTAGTTTAGAACTGGTATATATATTTTTGTTGTGAGATTGGATAATGTTCTGGTTTTATCTATTTTTTGTTGCAGCAGTCTCATTTCTTTTATATAAACGACTAATAAAATCATGGATGCTGCTTTTTTGTGTTTTCTTGCATTAACTTAAAGCATTATAGTTGTGTCCATACTTCATTTGTATCTGTAAATGAGCTTCTTGATTCTCAGATGTCACTTCTTCGTTATATGCATTGTCAAGGGGTTATATTCACCCCTTTGAAATGAAGCTGGTTAAAGCTTAACTAGCCAATATCTTTTGTTTTTGGCAGCAGTCTTGTTCTATTTTCAACAAATTAATTTCTTGATATCTTGCACCACCTTCATAAGCCTCATAATTTTGTCACTAAGCAATCTCTTCTTCCTGTCTCTTATACAACTGCTACTAATTTATCATAACACCTTCAGTAAAAAAGTCTTTCACATTGGAACTCCCTTGGGACTTTTCACATTACACAATTTCAATTCAGATTCATGCTCTGCAACTCCTTTTGCCCATTCTTATTGTTACCTCCTTTCAATATGTATATACTTCTTCCCATGAATTCTTCTGGCCTCTGTACCTTCTTCACAGTTGCCTTGCAAGCTTGTACAATCAACTGTGTGTATATAACCTTGATTTCTTTGGTGTTCTGAGCTCAATTAATTGGGACTGGGGATTGAGAAATGACGTGTTGAGGAAATTTATTGCACAATTCTTTTGTTTTAATATTTTTTTCATTATTTAAATTTTCTGATAGAAAACCTATCAATTATATGTTCTTTTACTTGGTCTTTCTTTTGAATTAAAAAAAAATAATTATTTGTGAAAAAATACCAGATGAATGATTTAAGTTTACAAATGCAGTTTTATGATTGCAAACGTAATCTTCTTCTTCTTTTTTTTAATTTTCAAATTTTAAAATACAAAACCAATATTAAATAGACAATTGGCTAAATTAATATGTTAGAAGGACATGTGGAAGGAAATGAAGTTAAATTAGTTGGATAGAAGTGCATGAATTTAATGGAGGTACATGAAATTAAATTATTTAAATATTAGAATTAGGAAATAAATGTTGAAAATCATAATTCTATAAATATTAGTAGCAACACTATTTATTTAATTCTTATGTCTGATAAGTGTTCAATATCAATTTTTAGGTTAATGATTACAATAGTGTACAATTTTTCCAATCTCTTATTTGTAAAGAGTATAAATTTTATATTTTTGATAATTATATTTTGTTAATCTCATAATATAGAAAATACCGTCATTTCTTATAATACACACAAACATTATCAGCAGCATTTAACTGTATAAAATATTAAAAAATTGACAAACATGACTGCATAATTTATTTATTGTTACTAATTAATTTTCTCTAATATCTTAAATGAAAAATAAAAAAAAAGAATAATTTATGAAAATATTTGGATAAATATTAATTGGATTGAGGGAGTGGAAGCTTCATCAGACTTTATATAATGACGGGAATATCATTTATCCATAAGAAACTCAATTTCACTAATAAAGCATATACTGTATATTCAAAGAATTTCACACAATTTAAAGATTCACGGGGATTTGCATTGCGGGGTAAGACGATGCATGTGATAATATTACTTGGAGAACAATATTGAATTATTTAAATATACATATTTTTTATTCGATGCAAATAAAAAAACACACACTTAAATTGTGAACAGAATTATTTATGTGAATTTTGTGATAATTTTATTTCAAGATAATTTTATAAAAATAGACATCTTTACTCTAATTTTAAATTAATTAATTAAAAATAAATATATACTTAATTATTTTTATAAATAAAATTATATATTTAATCTTATTTAATTTTTTAGAGCTAGCAAAATGTATTTTAAAAAATAAATAAAATAAATTTATCTAACAAAAATTTAATTCTATAATAATTTATACACATTAAATATCTGCCCAATTAATTTTAATTTATTTATTATTTATATAAAATTTATAATTTATATTAAAAAATAAATTTTTTTATATAAAATTTTTAAATGATTTTAATTAATAATTAATAATTATTTTAATTTTATATTTTTTTATTTTTTTTTATTTTTTTATTGTAAAATTTTAAGAGTTTTAATATAAATTATTTATTAAATAACACAATAATATATTAATAATATTTATTTTAAATTAATTAAAATTTATATTATTAAAAGTTTATTATATAAATTACTACCTCATATAAATAAATTCAAGAACAAAAAAAATTTAAAAAGAATGAGTAAATAAGAGTTTTAATTAGAAATAATAAACAAATTAGGTATATATTTATCTTTTAATTAATTAATTTAGAAATTAGAGAGGAGGTAAAAATAATTACAAAATTTATAAAAATAAAAAATTATCATAAATCTCATAAGGGTATCTATAAAACTCTTTATTTTTGTGCATTCAAAGAAAATTTTCAATAAAAGTATTACGTTCTTCCATGCCCAAGATTTTATAGGTGTTTGCGTGCTGGTAGGATTTTGTTTTTGGTAAATGGTCGTCATATTTGCTCAAATCCTTAATAGTTTTCTTATTCTTGGGCAAGAAATTGGAACCTATTCATTTCATCTTCATTTATAATTATTGCTCCAAACAAGGAAATAATTTCAATTGCAAATTGATTATTCTTCCAATCATGGAGGACCATATGGCATTTATGGTGTCGTTAATAATTCAAAATCAAAATCATTGAAGTGTTTACTTGTTAAAATGATGATAGAAATGAGAATGAAACTAGTGATACTTGCATAATAATAATAAGAATTTAATTTCAACAAGGTGTGAAAATAGAATTTTTATTTTTAGAATTGATCCTTTTATTCTCGTTGATACAATATTTTATTTTGTCCATTTTTTCAAAAAATTATAAAAATAAAAAATCAATCAATTTTTTTATTACTATTCAACAAAATTACTTTTGCTATTGATTAGTAATAAAAATAATTTTTAAATAATAATAATAATCACAATTATTATAATATAAACAATAATAATGAAAATAAAAATTAACTAAAATGCATTTTAATAGCTTGAAATAATTTTTTTTATTTTAATTCTAATTTATACAAGTGAAATAAATAATTTATTTTGATTTTTATTATAAACATTTTTATATTTACTAAATTATATTTAATTAATATGTTATGAACATTTTTATCCTAATTAGATATGACTAAAATTTCTCTAAAAGTCAACTTGATAACATGCCATCTTAATTATGTAATTATTTTAAAAGATATTTTAATTAATAGCGTTATATTATAATTTACATGTAAATATATGTATATAAATTGTATTAGAATAATCTCTCTTTTTTTCTTAATTTGCAAAGGTTTATTGACATGGGTCATTACTAAAATCGAATGGCCAAAATTTCATTTTATTATTTTTAAGCTAATCATCCATTAAACTCGCACTATATTTCATGCACACTAAATTGTTTGACATTAATGACCTTCGAAAATCAATTATATCTTGTCTTTTTAATGGATGCTTCATCACAACTGGCTCTTCCAAAAATATCCCCGCAGATAAATTTTAAGAAAATGGTTAAATTGAAGAATATGGATGTGCATTGTTATTTTGAGTTCAAATTTTGTGAGTTTGATAAGAAGAACATGGATAATTATTTTAAGGTTTATGCTCACAGTGAGAAAATATGAAAAAATAAATAAATATAAATAATTATTAATTTTGATCAACATTCTCGAAAATCAGTAAAATTATCGAAACAAAAAAAAAGAAAAAGAAAAATACCAATCCAGATCCAAGCGGAGGAGGAGGAATAGAGGAAACACGTATAGATATAATAACACTCAAGCATTCATGCTTACATGACTTCTAGTAGAACTACTGCAATAAGGAGGTCCATAATATGTATACAGTATGATACTAGACTAGTGCCAAAAGCACATTGTGAAAATAAACTAGTTGAACTCTGTAAAAATCTTAACCAAATGCTATTTTATTAATTAGAATATTTCTTAAGGAATTGTACAGTAAATTAGTAAATACATTATTATGATACCTCTCTAATGTGCTGGTGACTAATTTTGGAGATTATTAAAAGTAATTAACCACTTGACTAAACTGCTGCAGTCACTTGGCGCCCATGTACCACTCATAAAGGCCCCTGCACATGATATGTATACAGCAATACATCGATCACATTATACTAAATACTTGCTGAACCATTAAAAATAAAAAAAAATTACCCAATCATAATAATGTGATCCAAAAGTAATACCTAATATTATTATAACGTTTTAATTAATAAATTAATGTTTAATGTTGTAAATATGTTGTTTAATAACATTACGAATTCTAATATTATAATATTTACGACTAATATTTTATCCCGTAATTGTAAATATTTATATTTAGATTACGGATACTTACTTTTTTTTTAAAATAAACAAGAGTCGAGTTATATATTTAAAGAAAAAAAAATGCAGCATCATTTAACTCAAATCTTGATAATAACATGCTACAAGAAAATAAACTTATATACCTAACTGGCTAACCACCTTGAAAAAGGGGTGGTCATTGGTCCACGCTGATGTCTTTGTGAAAGGAAAGTGTCACCCTATTTGGGACAGTGGAAGAAGACTGTCTAGATGAAAATACTATTTGATCTATGAAGCCAGTGGAGGGATCAAATGTTTGGGAGTAGATATCATGTCATATCACGTCAGTGCTATTGTGCTATGTTGAAAAGTGATGCGGATTCGCCTATCTGTAAATCTTATCCTTTATGTGCCAAACTTGATGAGGTATGATTTGGAATACCGTAGAAGACAAGACAATTTCCATGATGATCATATCCACCGCTCCTTCCGCCACCGCCACTTTTCTTGGCCAAGTATCATATGATAGTTACACATTTTCAACATAATTTAAACACAGTTATTGTACTATATTCGTTGAATTGTTAAGAGTTATGTACAAAATGTCATAGAGATGTGTGTAGCGGCGCAGAACGACAATATGGTATCATAGCATATACACTGAAATGAGTGGGGGTAGACAGAGAAATGGGATGAGTGCCAAAAAAAGAAGTGATGCAACAAATTCTGTTTTGGGGAAAGAGACAAAAAAGCAAAGATAACTAAAGAGGTTTCCATTTGGGGAAAATCATGGCGTTGAAAGGGTGGGCTGCCGAAAGAGAGCAGGAGTCTAATCTTATGGTTTCTTGTGGGATGGAAGCCGATTCGGACTTTTGTAAGGCTCAAGACAAGAAGAATTTTGTTCTCTGTTCTCGAAGATTCAATTGCATGACTGCAGCGCCAGTGAACGCACCTTTTCATATCTTTTATTATAAACGAAAAGTGCAAGATTATATTTAACTAAAGCTTAATATATTATATGTTAAGCATCACTGGTTGTATGTATGAAACGACTTTGAGCAAAAGAAACTGAATTCTCTGCCGTCTGATTTGAAACATGCTCGGCAAATTAAAGAATTGACTTCAAAATACAGTAAAAGAATGCATTGTCATTCTATAGATAAAAAGAATGGGGTTTAAAATGTCTCGCTTCTGTCAAAAATGAAAACTGTATTTCTTTCTGATTTTGTTCAGAAATTGGTGTCATATCACTAATCTAACAGAAAAGAATAGAATTCCTTACCTATAACAGTTTACTCTTTAACTGTGATCTCTATCTTCCACCGTAAACGAGTTCTCAAGCTTTTATGCACAAGATTAAATATGCTACACCATAGATCAGAAGATTGAAGACCCGGAAAAATCTGCAAAAAAAATAAATAAACAAACGACAATAATAATAATTCAATATGCAAGACAATATTTAATATCTGAATGAATCATGAAATTAATTTCTCAGAAACAATTCACAAAGAAAGAGAGTAATCTTACTTTTACTCTGGATGATGCTGATGAAACTAACTCTGGAAGATAACCTTGCAGTCCAATGTTGTAAACTGGGTTACCATTAGGGTAGAAGAGCCCGTAATTTCTCTCCGATGCCGGCCCAGGTTTTAAATTCTCATTAAAAAGTGCAAAAACGTATATGTCAATTGGTACTGATGGTTTTCCAGGAGTACCTTGCTTCTGTTCTATCATCTTCAACAAATTGCCATTATACAATCCAGCGTTTTCTGGTGTAGCTCCAGCCTCATCGGCGTCTCCCCTCGACGGCCAGCCTGTCTCCGAAATCCTGACCTCTATATCGGTGTGTCCCATTGCTTTAATTGCTGAATAAACAGCATCAATTTGAGCAAACAACATGTTATCATAATTCAAATTAGTATTAGGATCCGTCATCCCTTGGTTAGACTGGAAAAGCACATAGTCTAAGGGCACCTGATTCGGGTTATCCTTGTATGCAAAATATGGATATGCATTGATCAAAAAAGGTGACTTTACTTGAGCATGGAAATTGAGAAGGGGTTGAATATATACTGCAAGATCTTGCCGAAAAGTTCCAAATGAAGGAGGATAAGAATTGCCTAAGATGTCAAGTGAATGTGCTGATGTAACTGTAACTTGTTTATCAAGTCCAAGATCAACAAGTGTTCCATAAATTGTCTGCATTGCTGGGAGGAGATTGGAGTAAAGCTTCGTGTCATTGCTTTTGAATACTTCATTTCCAACAGTGATGCAAGTGATTCTTGTCTGTGGAAGATGGGGTTGAAGCCGTTGTTGGATCCAATTCTGTGCCTTGATTGGATCAGTCATGTTTTCAAGATACTCATTTCCAAGACCAATTATGAAATCTACATCTGAATTGGAGAATGCAAACAGGACATTTGGGTCGGCGTCGTATAGTTTCACTCTACTGATGTTCAGAGATCTTAAGAGGATGGCTACACGAGAGGGAGACGGCAGATTATTTGCTATCTGACCATAGTTAATTCCAATTCCGAGGCTAAGGATTTGGAATGCTGATTCTGGAACAGAGTGAGTTAAAAATGAAAATCAGAACACCGGTAAAGAATAGTAACTTAAAGAATTGAATTGTTTAAATTGAAAATCGAAATTGTTTCTTTGTCGAAATCTTGTTTAGAAAGAGAACGTAGGAATAAACAGTATACACTATGCATGATACTACAGAGATTGCTCAAAAAGAACTAGCAGGTCTGTCCGGTTCCTTACAATTTGATAAGAGTCCGATTGGGTTGCAAGAAAAAAGTTGAGTGCATGAAAAGGCAATTTCAAGAAAGCAAAATCAGATCAGAGATTGGTAAAACTCGAAATAAAAGAAGCAATAAATAAATACAAGATAGAGCAGAGTAGATGTTGAACCTGAAAGAGTGAAAAAGAATAGAAAGAATCTAAGGAGGGAGTAGGAGCTGGAGCTGCCCATTAGTGATCTGATCTTGAGCGTAGTGAAGACAGGGTTTGCCGTCTCCACCACAACAACCACCTTGTTATACGCACTAATTTATTTCAGGGACGACGTACCTTTTGCCCAACTAACAATCTCTCTCTCTCTCTCTCTCTCTCTCTCTTCCCCTGTTTATATAGCCCTCTGTTTTCTCTATTACTCGCACACCGCACTCTCTGTTTTGCAAGTTTTTGACTGGTTTTGGAAGTTGCCTAAATTAGTTTAAAGCTTGCCTCATGAAGATTTACTTTCTTTTTTCTTCTTAATGCCTCAATACAAAATTGTTTAGGGAATAACACAGCTTTGCACAACAAATACAAAATTCGAATTTGTATTATTTTATACATAAATTATAAAACGCTTATTTTTATTTTATTTTTTAAAATTAAAGACTATTGATTAAAGAGATGCCAAATTTTAACTAGTTTATTTATTTATTTATTTTATTTAAAAAAATTTTTAAAAATAATTTTTATTTTAATTTTTTTAAATATTTTTAATCATTTCTAATACATTCATGTCAAAATAAGTATTTTAAATAATTTTATTCCCAATAACCACTTTTTATATTTATAAATATAATACACATACTTAATCTTTGTATTATTAACAATATTTTGATAACTATTGAATTTTAATATTTATGCTTTCAATAGGTCAAGTAATAATAGAGTAAAAATTCTAATATTTTTATTTATGAATTAAACGAGAAATGAGTTTTTATGTTTTATTTTATTATTAATTTTAAAATATATAAATATAGCTATCAAATTTATTGTAAACTTGCAAAATTTAATTTGAGTTCTAAATATAATATATTATTTATTTAATCTTTTATTATTACTTTTTGGTTGAAATTTTAATCAGAATAAATATTTTTGATAAAGATAAAAATAATTATCCTAATATGATAAAAATATAGTCCGTGTGACCACACTAGAACACTATTTGTGCCCTAGTAAACAATGTTTTAGTGTGGTTACACTAGGGTAGCGCACACACACACACATATATATATATATATATATATTATAAATAAAATAAAATAATAAAATTTTAAAAAATATATATTAAAATTAATTTTTTTCATAAGATGTGAGAGGAATTAAGATTTATAAAAAAGTTTCATAGAAATTTAACTAAACAAAAAATATAATTTGAATTAAGATGGGACAATGATATTGAAAATAAAGAGAATCCCTAAATCCATTATCATATACTAATCTAGCAAAAAATATAAGAATTAATAAAAGAAACTTTTAAATCTCTTTTAAAGGGTTAATTTTATTAAAGAAAATACCCTTTTAAATAGCAAAGCAAACAAAGGGTTGCATTCCCTTTTAAGTCAATTGCATAATAAACTCTATAAATGTCAACTAGTGCTCTTAAGTCTGCATATAAAGTGGAATCCAATATGCTTTAACAAAAGTGAACTCTTCTAGAGTTTAGAATCTATTTGAAAATGCTTAACTGCAATTGATTTCAAAGTTTAATTGAGAATGCATTGGCAAATCATAATAACAAAATGAGGAAAATGATTCACTTTCATAAGAAACATAAGGTAAATTGTCAACACACATTGTAGAACATAAACAATTTTTAAAAATGTATTAATAATAATTACATCAAAGTGTAAAAAAATCATAGTTGAATCTCCAGGGAGTTAAATGAACATTAATATAACCATACCATTTAGATGTAATTATGACAAACTTTAAGACAGGTGTGTAACAGTTTTCCTCCTTAAAATTCTAATGAATAATGTCCAATCTCCTTTTAACACTTAACCATTGCATATTAGCACCACATCATACACCCCAAATAGTAATATAAAGAAATCAACTCAAGAATTGTATTTGCACTTGCGAATGCTTTCCTAGAATAGCCAATCTTTCATTCCGAAACCTATAATCTTCCATTGGAATCAAGTTATATTTGCATTGCTCAGCTGTAGCTAAAAATTAGTATTATTAAATATTTTAATTCATATACTTTTAAAGTTTGGTAAAAGCACAACAAACATACTCAAAGACCATTAAAGTTTAAATTATGTAATTTTTATTTTATTGTTTAATGTCCAAGCAATATTTATTACCCAAGCATCATGCCTATTGCTAATTTTTTGAAAAATTTTAAAAACGACAATCTTATTAATCATTTATGACAATATAATAATATTATAATAAAATCATTAAATTAGCAAAAAAAGAGTAATATTAATTGATGATAAATAGAAAAAATTAATGTTAATCTCACTATATAATCATTTTATTATCTCATTTAAATAAAATTTACTATTATTATTTTATTCATTACCAACTAATAATATTCTTTCTCGTCCCTAGTCATACTGTCCTCCCAATTACTTTTCCTTGAGAATTGCCTTACGACTTGACTCTCTCACCTTTTTAGCAAAGGAGCGGCGTCAAGAAAGTCGGTAAAATAATATTAGAGTTTATTTCCTTTTGTTGTTAAATTAAAAAATGAAGGTCCCTGAGAGAGTCAAATGGAGAAGTCAACGAGAGTGCATTGCATAGCAAGAAATGAAGGTCCCTGAGCTTACTCAAAACACTTGATGACAGATTCTAAACAACAGAGCTCAAGAAGCAAGAAAACCCCATTCAAACCTCATATGAGATAGAGAAAAAGGCACTCAGTAAAGGTCGGCTTCCTTGTGAGTTTCAATCACGCAGTCTGCAGTCGGGTATGAAACGCAAGTCAGCAAATAACCCTTGTCGATTTGAGTTTCGTCGAGGAAGGAGCCATCAGACTGGTCAACAGAACCAGACACCAACATCCCCGCACACGTTGAGCAAGCCCCCGCCCTACAGGAATAAGGCAGATCAACTCCTGCTTCCTCGGCTGCATCTAGAATGTATTGGTCTTCTTGGGCTACAAACTCGTGCACTTCACCCTCAGGTCCACGCAGCTTAATCTTGTAGGCCGCCATTGATGCTCGGTGACTGGGGGAACATTTCAGGCCGAAAGACTTGGATATGCTATTTACAGATCTAAGGGAGGATGGGCTCTTGAATAAGACGCTTGACAATTGATTTCGATTTCGGTGAGCAGCATTAACCATGCATGGAGAGCTAAGAGTCACAGATGTCATCTTTGCCCTGAATTTGAAAAGCAACAATCAGCTTGTTCAACAACGTGCTTTCTGAAGTTTGATGAAAACTTTCATTTCATTTAATTTTCATTTGAATCATCGACAAACTCCAGTCACTTTTAACATGTACTGCAGCTTGTATGATGTGGTCACTAATGACTAAGAATATGTACACAATATGGCAGATCAACACAGTGCAGTGCAAAACATTAGATGCGAACTATGCATGGCACTTTAGAGAGCATTAATGGGTTTCATAACACAGATGGTTGGAATATTCAATAAAAGTTGTTCTAATAAATGTCATTCTAATTATCTGCCATGGTTGGAATTTTCAATAAAAATTATTCTAATACTGGTCATTCTAATTATCTTCCACAAGTCAATATTTAACAAAAATATGTTTACCAGTATAAGTGAAATAGCACAATAATGCATGCAACCAGTGCCACATCAACACACATCCACAGAAATGGTAGAAAATATAAAAAGGAAATAGTACAACCGCTTAATAGATGTCAAAAAAGTTCAAGGAAATGAATATCAAGAGGTTACTTCATATTGGTTTAGTAAAATATTACACTTAATTGATTGAATTAGTAGGGAGATATAATCCTCTACCATGAAGCAGGGATAGGATAAAACTCATCCTACAAAAATTTTTATCCTGCCCACAGAGGATAAAACTATCACATGGAGTAGGGTAACCACATTTTATGCAGATTGGACAACAAGAGGAGACCCATACATGAGGGTTTCAAATGGATAGAAATATCATCCTTGAAAAAGAAAAAGAAAAAACAACATTCCAGCACAGTATAATGCAAGACAACTTTTGTCCTATCCTAACCCTTTTGCATACTACCACTGCATCCTGCTTGAAATCCAGTGTACTAGAAAAAGCCTCCTAGACCAACATTCACAAATATTTTCTTTTGAAGAAATAATCACAAAATGGTGAGAAAAATTCCAGGTCACTATGGTTGATGAATCTATCACTATTCAGATTTCCATGTGAACTGGCAAAAACATGACTGTCAGCTACTAGCTTCTACTCTTACAAACACCCAGACCACTAACAAAACATCTCCAGTCAATTTAGTAGCATTTGTATACCACATTAAAATTTCACAAAAATGGAACCAAAACAAACCATTTTTGCAACAACATGGCAGTTCATGTTTGGAGCACAATGAGAAGAACAAGCTATTGGCTCTCTGCTCTTCACTCGAGGCTCCATCTTACCCAAAAAAAAAGCTCTTATAATGAACTCATTAATTACTAACTGTTGTCTGGATAAAACTTCAACAAGTTTGATGGAGGATGCTAAACAATTCATAAGAGAAGTCAAACATCTTGAATAAATGCCTGAACCGAAGAACAGAGATTTGATGGAGGTTGCTCATATTTATGGCAATCTTGTGTTGGCTAACACTACTAATATATACAGTTTTTTGAAACATCTTTAATATGATAAATATTACTGCAAAGGTTCCAAAATGGTGATGGATAGAAATTTTTCTAGAGAGAATACTGTGGTATATTCTAAAAGTTGGCTAAACTTTCTAGAAACAAGAGATAGAGACAGGGTTTTGTTAGTGCTTCACTGCTTTAAGTATATGCTTTGTACAGTCTTTAACCATTTTGTTGTAATCTTGAAAATGCTTCAACAATGGTCCTTTATTGGCTCAAACTCTCAGTGGCACCTTGATAAGGGTCCCTAACTATCAATAAATAAATAAACACACCACTTTTATTAGTAAAATTCACATGTACAATATGCTATGCAAACATTTCTACAAATATTTTGGCCACTTGCAATAAACTACTCATATTTTAAGACTATTATTAGGTGAATAACTTTGCCAATTTCTAGAATATACCATCAATAATATCTTTCTATAAGAATCTCTATCCACTACCATTTTAGAAACCTTAATGATGTTTACTGCCTTAAAAAAAATTAACTACACAATGTATTTCAGCTTCTTCAGCTGAGATATGATCACTAAATAAAAGCCTTGGCCATTAAAAGCAAGCTAGGAAGAGAGAAAACCAAGCTAGATCAGGAGACAACCAAGCATTGAGCTCGTGATGGAAGGGTTAATAAGTGAATTGTGAGAACAAGCATATAAAGCGAGTAGTGGGTATAGTATTAAAGCCCTGTGCATGAGTGGTTTATAGATAACAGTTAAAAGGGTTTGTGTTTCTACTGGCATTCCGTACAAGTGAGTAATAACAATAAAGTATAGTTTTTTACACATAGTCAATCCACAACCATTGGATACTAAAGGCAGACTAAAGGTGATCCTGCAGTTTATTCATGTTGTAGAATAGTGGGCAGGTCCAAGAATTTCCCTTTTAATAGGTTTTGCCCGAAGAATTGAAGAGAGCTAGTGCATTTAGCAGTCCACAAGAACAACTCGATATGCCTCAAGGGACCCAAAAGCAGAAAACCATATGAAAAACCAAGACTGACATCATCATTCTGGCTTTAAATGAAAAAACGAGAAACACGGGGTCAGTGACAGGTTAGTTCCATATTGACTGCTGACACCAAATAACTTGAAAAGTATTATCCCTCTCATATTTCTTTTATAAGCCGAGAATGCCAGCAGTATAGAGAATATGGGTTTTACATCAACTGCAACGAAAAATCCCCAGCCACATAAAGCCCAAGTACAAGTAAAACCAACTGATAAAAGAAAACGTGATAAACACAACTAAATGATGTTCATAAACAAGATTCAGAGTATAGCTACTGAAAATGGCTACTGAAATGGCCTTAACAGTTCGAGAATAACTCGCCAAACTTTAAAAAGAAAAAAAAACGTTTGCAAAACTTTAACCATGAAAAAGCTTCCGAAAGAAGTTCCTTGGAACCTTTAGAAGATTCTAGAAACAGAGTTTCCTAAACTGGACAAAAAAGATCAAACCGCAAAATAATTTTATCATCACTGTTTCCTTTATGTATTTAGAATAAGGAAAAAAAACAAAGGGAATTAAAAGGGCGTCGCATATATCAGCCAAATATTGATGCAAAGTTAACAACTTCATACACCCATAAGAAAAATAAATGTGAATAAAACAGATTTTGAAAAGGTGAGAGAGAAAGAGATCTTACAGACGAATAGAGATCGGAGAAGAAGAGGTCAGAGATAGTTGTAATTGAGCGGAGAATGCGAGGTTGTCAAGTGCAGTTAATTGTGTTAATATTTAAGGAGAAATAAACCAGAGAAAACTCCAATTAGCTTTTCGATGTCGGCTTGCTTACGTTGAATAAATAAATAACCCAAAAAATTTGTCACGCGCCAAAACCAACCCTACTGCCGCCCATAGGTTTCTCCTTTACATTTTCTAGCCGCCAACCCAGTGCTACTTTTTCGTAAAAGAAAATTTTAAATGAAATAATAATAATATAAATAATAAAAAATAATTTTATTACATTAATTATATTAATATAATAAAATTACTCTAATTAAATTTAAATATATTTTAATTATTATTTTATATTAATATAAATGAAATTAATATTATATTTTAATTTTAAAATATTTTATTATTAAAAATATTATTATTGACACTTTACGGCAGCCAGCCATTTAATAGTGACACCAATAGAATGCCGATGGCCGACATTTAAAATGGGAAACCGCTCTTAGGTCAGACAATCAAACGGCTATACGAAAGAGGTTGCCCTGCAACGACTATAAAGATTTTATCAAATCTTTATTTTACGGGCAATTTAACAACCACAATAAAATGTTATTTGTTAATTTTAAATTTTAATCATTAAACTTATTTTTTTTTGGACTTTTGACTTTAACTGCTAAATTACATAAAATCAATAATTATAAATTTATGTCTAAAATTAAGTCAAAGAATTTATGCATATATCTTAAAATCGAATCATTAAGTAAATCAAAATAATTAATAAAAATTTATATTTCAATACATATAACAAAATAATCATTCTTATTAACAGAATAAAAATTTATTAAAAATAATAATTAGTAAAAATTAAACTAAATGACTAATTACAATCATTAACTTAATTTTTTTGGTATATTAAAATAAGATCAACAAAGGAAAAATCAAAAAATGTTTAAAATTTCATAATTTTCATATATGAAAAAATATATATATTTTCTTAAAAAATTAATAAAATGCATAGAATTAAAAAGTTACAATTTATTAACATGTCAATAAATTAATATTTATATATAAATTAAGATAAATAATTTATTACCCTTCATTTGATTTTGTTAATATTTTGTATTTTATTTTTTTATTTAATTTTTGCTAGACAAGAATGGGCCGGATAGGGGTTACAGATGGAATAATTATTATCTAAAATGGAAACAATCTGAAAATGTTACTCCCAGAATTACAATGCGTAAATTTTCATTGAGGGAGAAATTTGTAACAGAATAAGACCCAGCATATGGGTAAATAGGTTACCTAAAACAAGCCTAATACATGGCCTAACAATAGGCCTTGGTTGCCAAAATAGGCTTAATTTCTAGAATGCCTTGTTTCCAGAAATTTCAAGGCCACTTGCAAATATTATTCCCAGTTACAAGCCAATTCCTACCAATATCCATGGAGAATTTTGAGGCTTAACCGAAGCAGACCAAATCCTAGCCATTGATTCTACCCAATAACAACTATAAATAGCCCCATCCCATTGGCCTAGAGCGGTACCCAAGTAAAGCACAATTAGTCTAAGCTTTATTGTAAACATGTAGTCTTGTCAATTTTGTCTATAATTAAAAAGCTTATTCTTCCTCTAGCTCTCTTGTGCTCCTTTCTAAATTTGTATTGAGTCGAGCGTTCAAGTGCCTTAGCGTTCCCGCAATAAGCTTTCATGCATCAATCAAGGGTTATTTAGCATGGCGAGGTTGAACGCTACTTAAGTTTTGTAAATCACATAAGACAATTTAAAGTTACGTTGGGCATAACTATCATTATGTCAAGCAAGAAAATCGAACCAAGCCTTATCACCAAGGCACCACAAAAAGAGCTTAATTCTAGCAATGAGCAATGTGCTTAATCGCTTTAATATTCTCAACTTCAGACTAAACCAGTGCAAACATAAGGCTAACATTATTGATATGGAAGGCAAGTTCCGTAATGAGCTTAATTCCTTCATTGCAGCATAAATAAGTGCCAATGACGCAAGGTTAGATGTTATAAAACAAAAGCCATATACAAGACTACAATAGAATTCGAGTTCCTAATCCAATGAAGTACGAAAGCAAGCGGGCTCCACCGACCACCAACATCTCACCCAAGGAAATGGACGTTTCATGATTTTCATGCAATCGTTCTTAGCAGGGACCTTGAACAAAGTCGTTAATAGACTAGACAGCAGGCTTTTCACAAGGATCAAAATAAAACATCTCTTTTTTAAAACAAAGAAATATTAGGACATTCAATTCAAACAAAAAAGCTTAATTTGAGTTTTAGTATTAAAGGATTACCAAGCATTCATCGCCTGGAAAACAAATATAAACGATGCAAACTGTGTGACCATTCATTCAGAGAGACATTTTGGGTACACCCTAAATTAACCTACACAACTCTTCCGACATCAAGCAAAAAGAATCTCAAAAGATGCGGTTTGAAGGACCCATGGTACTCTTCAGATAGAGGCACCTCACCTGATATGGCAAAAAATAAAAATAATAATAATAAAATTAGAGATCATTGACAGCTAACACTGGTAACAAAATCCAAACATACAAGTCCAAGATAATAGCCAACCAAAAAAAGACTATTAAACCAAATAAAAAGTCAGATCACAAACCTTATCACATCAGAAGTGGAGAGATTAAAGGCATTATGAGCAGCATAACTTGAACAAAAAAAAAGTATCTAAAACAATGTCGTTTATACCAAATGGGGAAGATGAAATAATCAAATTTCAGCATTCTTCTATGTATCTTCCTATTGGGGGAAAACATCAATCAGACCTCCAAACCAATTTACAGGATATACAAGAGATGGGATATTTCATAGCAATAACGCTTCACTTAAATAGCTAAATGGAAGAAGAGGCATGAGAAAATTCAGATTGCAATCAAATTAGAAACAAAGAAAATACAGGTCTATGAACCGGTAGTAAATCCATATTTGAACTATAACCCAAAATTGAATGCAGAACCTGCATGTAAGAATCAGAATAGACCAGAAAACTTACGTTTTGCCAGTTCTTCTTCAACAATGAAACGAGGAAATTAACACTCATTTGGACATTTTGGAAGATCTGCTTCTCCTCCATTGCCAAGTTTCCAACAGCAACTCCCATGCAAAGTACCTTCTTCAATTGAAACTTGACTGTTGCCTTTGTCTCATTGACTTTAGACTCCAAAGATTCTTGGTGAGTAACGAGGGTGGGGAACTTCCCTGCAAATAAAGATATGAACCAGGTCAGGTGCAAGAAAAACATGACAAACACAACACTCACAATCCACATCTGGTATGCAGTGTACTTGCCTGCCTTGTTGAGACCAGGGCCCAACAAACGTGGAATTTGCTTGATGACAGATTCTGATGCCAAAAAGGCATGGTATTTCTTGGCAAGTTTCTTCACCAATTTTTTGTTCTTGTTCAATTTCTTTAATCCTTCAACATCCATGTAGTCCAAACCTATCTTCTCTGCCTGCCAGACAATGTAACAAATAAACATCAATGCAGAACTCAACAGCAAACATGTACGTAAAATCCTTCATTAAGTGTTTCACAGAAAAAAAAAGTTCATTCTCAGAGCAGTTAAGAGTTGTAGACAAATTTAAGTCAAAACAAACTCACTATACCATAATGTAATCATCAAAAGATGTTTGAAGGCAGATTTAAGTCAATTGGCTGATAACCAACAATAATTTCAAAATTTAATCTCAAACATCAAAAAAGGTTTAAGTGACACGAAACGATTAAATATGGATCTAGACCACTGAAATAATTACCTCTTCCACATGTTGAGCATCACCAAGCATGCAAACCTTCATCTTGGGGCGAGGAATGTGGGGCAGCTTGACAGAACCACTGAAACGCTTGTCCTTCTGTGGATCATAGTTCTTCAGTCCAATCTGGAGTTCAATGGTCTCAGTGAAGTTCCTTTTTTTGGTCTCTTTTGAGTATTGCACAATATTTGAGATAGCTTCTCTCAATGCATCACTCTGAAGCTTACTGCAGTACAACAAAAGCGATTCAGACCAGGAGATAAATCAAGAAAATCCTAGCAACCATACTCTAAAAGGAAATCAAAAGACTGCCATCTAGGAAGTAGAATTAGTGAAATTCATATTCAATAGTAGAACATTTTTTAATTATGGAAGAAAAAAATTCAACCAGAATTGCTTTGCAAAGTTCATGAATAAATTTTAAAAAAAAACAAGAACTATAAACTACAAAAATGATACACAGAGATAAAACAGAATGCTTTCAAAAAAGTCAAATTAATTGCCTAAATTAGCCACATCAGTTGAAACGAACAATAACTGGAAATATCAAATGCACAACGCACAAATTAATTGACAATTGCAACTAAGGAAAGGATTAAAAAAAACTATGATTGAAATGACCATATGTGAACATGGGTATATCTATCAATAAATTACCAATCCTTCTGAAATTCACGCTTGGACTAGCCATGTACGAAATCAAATTAATCAACTTAACATCTCCGATAGCAACTATAATACCTCAATATTTACACATCAAATGATAAATGGAAAAAAAATAACGAAAATAATAACAACCATAATACGAAACAAACTAAGAATTAACACACCTCATGGCTGAAGCGCTAGAAGCCCTTTATAGAATTTTCTTCTGAGCACCAAAAATAAAATCGAATAAGTTCGTAGCATGAAATATATAAAAGCTAAAAAAACCAAACAGACAAAAATTTCAACTAAAACAACATTTATTTTTTAACATTATTATAAATCATTAAAGGGACACAAATCTGAGAGGTTTTTATAGTAGGAAGAAGCGGTGCTAAGATCCAGAATTTTCTCGGGAAATAAACAAAGAGTTACAGACCTATGAATGGAAAAATAACAGAAGATCGTCGTAAATAGAAGAAGAAATGAATGTTACTGCCACAGATAGAGAGAGAGAGAGCTCATACCAGAAAGACAAGGAACAAAAACCTGGCTAGAGGCTGACTTGAGTGGCTAAGAAAGCGTTATATAAGAACGTAGAGAGACATGGAACTGATAAACCCTAATGACAATGCACACGTGGGCGTGCCCGCTTTCTTCATGTGGGCTTGGCCCAGGTACAAAGTTGAGTTGCTAAAAAATGGGCTGGTTTTTGAGAGCACCCACTAGGAATCTTATACAACCCCTCTTCTGTAAAAATCCCTTTAAACGATTTTTCAATAAATTATATAATGCCTAATATAGTTCCTTGAATAACCATCCTTTTAGATATTTTCTTGAATTTATATGACTACATAATATACATTTTTTTTATTATGGTTATTATATGTTTACGATGATTTTTTAATGCTTTATTTATCTATCAAACGTATATAAAAATTATTTTTTAAAAAAAATAGTGTTATCACAATAAATAAAATTACAATCAACATTTTCAAGAATTCGATTCAACGTTCAAGAATCAAACATGTAGACATTAGATACTATTTTATTAGAGAACTCGTTGAGACTAAAGTAAGAGCTCTAGAACATGTGTCAATTAAAAATCAACTTGCAAACCTATTTACCGAACTATTAGATTCTCTTAGATTTGAATCACTTACAGAAATTTTATATTCCCCCCATTGTCACCATAACTAATAATTCTTAATTTTTAATTATGAAAAATTAAAGTCTAAGAATCATAAATCAAGTTATAAATTTTTATCTTTTATGCAAACATATATAACCATAATTATATGCTAAATTCTTAATAATTAGCATAAAAATAAGAATACAATGTTGAACTTATCTTCAATCTCTAAATCTTCTTGTATGAATTTTATGAGAAGAACCATTCTCATAAAAAATATATATATATATATATATATATATTTATAATGTGTGGTTTTCCTTGTGATTTAGAAGAATAAATTTATTAATTTAACAAATTGTACTTTCCATACCATAATATTATTTATGATTTGTAGGTATTACATTAACAAATATTTGTGTCAATTTTGATGAATTATTTATGATTTTTATAGGCTTCCTGTTATTTTGAAGTTGCATTGTAATCAAATATAACTCTTTGATGGCTTAACACATTTGGATGAATTTTTAGTAGAAATAAAACTCTATTGTTGTGGGGTTGAACGGTTCTCTTGAGCTTTTAGGTTGGACCTGTAATTTCTTTCACTAACCTAAATTTAGATATAAATGCATTTACTTTTGGTGATTAGCCTTTTTAAATGAACTAGATCAAGAGTTTATTATGTTGAACTTCACATAAACTCACTCATACATTTCAGATCATGATCCATGAACTATCTATTGTGGCAGTGATTATGAGTTTACTACCATCTTTCATACTTTATGTTATGCATCTCGTAATGAATTGTTTTTTTAAAACTAAAGTTCTTAGAATTTTCATCTATTTCACTTAATATATAGTTTAAAAAATTAAAGAAATAGGCACAACAATCTGACATTTAAAATCAAATAACAGAAGTCTCTCGAGTAAGTTGTTAAAATTTCCAATAATTTGATTTGAGCAAAGCAATTAACACCATTAGTGGTTATTTCCAAGCAAGGTAGATTGTTCACACAGCACAGCTAAGCATATTAATTGTTTTGAATTCTTATTTATTTTCGAAATTGATGACTGGTGATCAAGCATGCGATTAGATCTGATACAAAAGGCAACAGAAAGAGCTAATCAAGAAGCTCTTGCATTGCATGCATAGCATTAGCATCTATGCTAGCTTGCTTAAAGAAATCAATTAACCAGTACACCTACTTAATTTCTATCTTGAGTTGTTGCTGCTGATGATGATGATAAGAAGTGGGTCTACTAGCTCTGGTGCCATCAGCGACAAGGGCTTTACGTGCAGAAGCAATCTTGCTGGGAACCAACAAAGCCTCAAAAGCTGAACAATCGATCCAATCTTTAAGAAGATCCTCCTGCCCCCATTTATCTGGTATCAATACATTACCCGCCACCTCTTCTTGATATCTCTTTAGCCTATCACGTCCTCCTCCATCTGTCTCATTCTTAACATCTTTCACCTGCTCTGTACACTCCATTAACGATCCATGCATTTGCAAATGGTTGGAAATAGACTTTACTGAAGGGGAAGGAGAAGACCCACCTTTGTTAATGTTATTGGACCTGTACTTCGGATTCCGGCTGTCTCCTGCAGATTGTGAAGAACTCTTGGGATTCATGCTGCTGCTGTTATAATCTTCTCGAGTGACTGAGAAATGAGAGGAATTCTTCTGGGTAGATTGATAGCAGAGAGCTTGTGATTGTGTGATTGTATAAGATAATATATAGAAAGAACAGCAGAAGTAAAGAAACACAGAAGAATTATGGAGTGGGTGGGAGGTTTGATTACACGTCGAGTGCTTCTGTGTTTGTATGGTTGGTTATGGGCCTACGTGTCGAGCTTGCCGCTTGGATTCAAGAAGATTGTGTGGTTTAGTTTTAGTCGTTGTTTTGTCGTATTTTGAAATTACATTTTGAGAGGTGGACATCAATTTTTGTGTGTGATTTTTTATACATGTACAAAGTAACAATCAAATCAACGGTTTTGGCGGACTTTGCTTTTGATTTCAATTTCCGGCGGCTGGAGCTCAGGTGGAAAACTCTGGCACGTAGAATCTGATCAAAGAAGTGGACGAAGTTCAAAACTAATTTAGATATTCTTCGGTTCTATAGCGAATTCATTTATTTTAATTTTAGCTTGAAGTCATCTGCATGCAATTTAAAAATTATCACATCAATACCTTCTCAGATTTATAAAAAAAAATTCATCAACCTTAAGAAGGTATATTATGTAGTTTAGTTAGGCATGAGTCACCATGAGCAGTAAACTAGACCCAAAATGAGCATAGTCAAGATGCTAACAGCTAACCTTAAAGAATGGGTAAAACCAAATCAAACCCATCCAAATTATTTAAAACCAATGGTTTGGATTGATTTTGATTTTTTTTTAAATTATCAAATAATATTAGATTCAAATTATTTTGTTTCTCAAAGACATGATCAACAATATTATCAAATATAATAATATCTACAATTAAAATAAAATCTCATCTAATTTAACTAAATATTAGAATTAGACTGTTATAAATAAATAAGTCAAAATATTTTCTTTCGCATATCATAATTATTTAAAAATTAAAGGTTTGCATTAATTTTTTACAAACATTTAAAATATTTTACGATAAAAGTATTAATTTTCATAAACTAATTTATAAAATAAAATTTCAAAAATATAACTAAAATTATTTGTTTAAAATTAACTTAAAAATAAAGATGAGCTATATGTTTAAAGGCAGTGTTGGACTGCCTTTAACAAAATTTTTATCTCCTAATTTATTATTTGGATTAAGATAAAATATTACAAAGTTGTGTAAGATTTCATAAATATTAACATTATGCCAAATAATTATATATTAACAACATAAGGAATTCAAATTTTATAATCTTTCACACATTAATATTAGTAAAAGCGATTAAAAGTACCATAAATCTTCCTCCATAAATGAAACTATGTTGCTTGAATAACAGAACTATAAAACACAGGTTTCTCTATTTTATACTTTCTCTTGCATACAATAATATGTATTCATACATAATGAAAAATGAAATTACTATTATTGTTTCTTTCATAGCTAGAGAGAGGACCGATTCCTTTAAAAATTGAAAAGACATATCCCATCAATGTGCAAACAGATTTTAACTCTTCTTCAATTTTGAGCAACAAAAAATCAGTAATTATCTATGTAACAAAACCAACATAATAAAAGAAATTAATTATGAGACTTGTGCCAAATAATTATCTTACAAGTTGTGGGGGATAGTCATAAATGTACATCTACAATAAATTTTGACCCAAAGTAAACTATCCAAAAGACTTCAATTTGTGGGTTTTCATTTAAAGATTTATGACTATTTTTGTAATGATTGAAAAATTACGAAAAGAACGATAATAAAAAACGTGTAAAAATTAATACAAAAATTTAAAAATTTTAATAAATATGAATCCACCAAATCAAGTTTTAGTAAAAATCAAACTTTTAGAACAAGTCAGTCATAGCATGTGTAGTTATATATATATATATATATATATATATAAAGGGCAAGAAAAGAAAAAAAAACTTGCATTATAATTTAGGCATATTGTAACAGAGTTACCTGCAAAACCCGTGCCCTTGCTTCTCTATTGGAGGAGACTTTTTTTATTTTTTATTTTTTAATCTTTCTTTTTTTTCTGAATCAAATACTCGTCAGTGTACAGGTTGGCGGATCCCTCTGAGTTCAAGACCGCGTTCAAGTTTCTCTTCGTCACTCTCTCTTCCCTCTATCAGATGCCTCAACTTTTAATTCTGGTAAGTTCTTCTGTACCCATGTTGTCATTTTACTTGTAAGCGTAGTTCTCTTTGCTCTTTAATGGTTTCTCCATTTTGCGGATGCCCAGACGTTCAATTTTGAGTTTACTCCTTTTTTTTTCTCTGTAGTTCATGTTTCATTTTTCTCCAATCACGATAGGGTGTTCAAATATGAGCTTTTATGCAAAATTCAAGGACCCGTTCATGTTTTTGGTTTTTATTTTTCAGTGGTTGGCTGGTTTGTTCGGAATTATTGGCAGTTTCGTTACATGTGGAAACTCGGACTAAAAAATTGAATTCTGGTGGCTTTGATTGAGATTTCTTAAATGGTTTGCGGATTTGTTTCGAAGATCTAATGGGGCTTCTCTTTGTCTTTGCGGCTTGAATCAACCTTTTTGTAATTATTAGGCAAGAAGATATGGGCAATGGGTTCTTAATTTTTTATTTTTTGTGAAGATTTAGATTATTCTTATTGGGGAGATTCATTATCTTCAATTTCATTGACATTTGGTGGGGCAGAGTGTCTGGTCGCTTTTCTGTAATGGAACACCTTCCTGTTGAAGTGATCGGTGACATATTGTCCCGTCTTGGAGGTGTCCAAGAGTTGGTGATAGCTTCCGCAACATGTGGGAAGTGACGAGAAGCTTACCGAAGTCACATTCACACTCTCTCATTCAATTCAAACGATTGGCCTGCTTTTCATGATTTGTCTACTACTCAACTAGAAATATTGATTACTCAAACAATATTGCAAACCAGTGGATTGCAAGGCCTATCAATTTTGATGGATGACGCTGATGAGTTCTTGGCAGCCACTGTTATTGCTTGGCTTATGTATGCTAGAGAAACTTTGAGCTGGTTATCTTATAATGTCTGGACCAATCCAAATCTTAATATTCTTGAAATTTGTTGGAGGCAGAAACTGGAGATGTTGGCATTGCCACAAAATTGAATTACAGGGATTGGACCAAAGTTTCAGAGATTTCCTAGTTTGCAGTCACTTTCTTTGTGTTATATCCATATCTCAGCCTTGGATTTGAGTCTTTTGCTAACTGCATGCCAGAAAATTGAGAACTTGAAACTTGTCAGTCCAGAGATTGCAAAGTCAGATGCACAGGTGACAGTTGAACTGAGCAGTCCAATGTTGAAGCAATTAACTTGGACAAGTTTATTTTGGAAGCTGATAGTATTGAGCAATTGCTCTTAAAAGACTGTGCTCTTGAACTTTTTTGAACTCTTTGGCAAGGGCACTTTGAAGCATTTTAAGATTGATGATGTTAGTGTTATACATCTTGATATTGGTGATACGGTAGATAATCTCAAGATTGTAGATGTCAGCAACTTCACAATAATTTGGCCAAAATTTTCCCAGATGATCTCAAGATCATCAAAATTGATGAAGCTTCGGCTCTGGGATGTGGTGTTTGATGAGGATGAAATTGTAGATTTGGAAACAATTGCTGTTTATTTCCTGCTACTAAGCCATCTGTCATTAAGTTATAACTTGAGAGATGGAGTGCTTCACTATGGTCAGCAAGGGTTGTCTTTTTTGGAGTATGTGGTTGTGCTAGAACTTGGACGGCCTGTCATTCGTGAACTTTTCTCACATTGGGTTGAGGGTCTCCTAAAACGAAGCCCAAATCTTAAGAGATTGGTCACTTTTGGGGTTGTTTTGGTGATAAAAACCCATGAAGAATGTCTGTTGTTGGCCAACTTTTCTTCATCCATTGTTCAGCTCATGAGGAAATATTTGCATGTGGAGGTGCAATTTGAGTATGAGTAAAAATTGTTTGAACTGCTTTTGTGAAATAGTTAAAGTTTTGCTTTTAAGTATGAATTGTGTTAGCACATGTGCAGGTAAGATTGTCTGATTTTTTTTTGTCATGCTGATTAATCTTTTTTCCCCCTTATAAATGATAATTGAAGTCTCTTCTCTTCAATGTTGTTTCTTCCTCTCTCTCTCTCTCTCTCATTCTCTGGCACATATGTCATGTTGTTCTTTGCTATTCTACTTCACTTTCTGTTTGCCTTTGAGGATATGTGATCACTCTGGATGATATTTAGTGTTTATTTTGGAAAAATTGTTTTAGAAGTTGTCATCCATGATGCTTATATGCCATGTTAAAACAAAATTTATACAGTAGTAAATTGCTTAGACCCATTGTCAGTTTATCCAGGTTACAGTTATGATTGGTGTGAACACCCTTGTGAGACTGTTATAATTGGGTGGTGTTTGACTCAAAAACGATTATGATTCAGTATTCTTGCTAGTGGAGGCCATTTGTCATCAATAATTAAAAATTTTCATTCTTCCAAAGGAATTTTTTTTTGTCCGATTGTTATCAATTTGTAGTGATCATTCATTTTGGTGCTCCATATGCTTTGCCTTGATAATAAAGTCCAATAACAAGTTTGTTTCTAGGATTATTATTTTGTCGGCTGAACGCTGCATTTGGCCATCACAGGAGTGTCCCTTTTATGGTTCTATTTTTATGAAATGTGAGGAACTCTTTTCCGTGGGATCAATGACTCCCTCCAAAGTTTTTTCTGTTGTCTTAGTCTGTATCAATTGGCAATTGCCACGATGACTTAAATCAGTTAAGACCATCACCTTTCTGGCCCAGTTGGGATCTTGATTGCAAGATATTTCATCAGCTGATGGGAGCAGTGAGGCTAAAATAAATAGAAGATAAAGATTACAATGGCATCAGCATGACATATCACATTTCCTTGTAATTGACTGACATCAGTTTTTGTTTTGATCCACAAAAATTCTTCCCAGGAGTAGGTTGGAACTGTTTTTTTGTTGGATTTCTGGAAAAGAAAATGAAGTATAATAAACAGACATCTGAAGTCAATTTTGTATATTCTGCTTCATATTTTGACAATGGATTTATACTTTTCATCCTAACAAAAGAAAACAAACCTGAAGATTGAATGTGTATGCTTCTGTAAGATCATGGCTTCTGGTATTGCTACAGATAAATTGTGGAGCAGTGTTTGAGTTGTTCAATTCCATTTAGCAAAACCATAGACAGTGTCTCAAATATGATACAAATTTTTTATTAGTTTACAAATATGGGTTAAGAAGTGAATAAGCATTGTTTGATAGAAAGAAAATGTTATTAAAATATCTCACAGGATATTGTTATGCTTCATGATTAAAATTTTACATGCTGCAGTCTTGTAGCACATAAGCCACATTTTGTTTGTAATTTAAGAGAATCATTGAGGCTATTGAATTCAGATTGGCAGGTTGGTTATGTATGTTCACGGGAACATTTAATTTTGGGAATCTTGTGCAGTGCTAGCCCCTTTAGGCAGCAATAATATCTGGTTCTTAACATGATTTCTTATGTACACGCACGCGCGCGCGCACACACACAAGTTCTTGTAATTGTAGCAGGATTAGATAATGGTTCAACAGGCTCCTTGTGTGTGGAAGCTAGTGCAAAATAACGTATTTTCTTTTCTTTAGCCGGTGATTGTACTGTTACTTTGCCTGATACTCTATATCGATCTCCTTTTCCATTAGAAAATAATATTTTTGATTCATTTTCATCTTGCATTTTGAATATTCTACATTTGGGGAATTGAATTTGAGATCTCAATTTTGGAGCTGATGATAATCTTAGTAGTGAGCAGACAGCCTAATATCACACGTGTCTATTATTTACCTATTATCTATGTCTATGCATCTAATTTCCTCCTTTTATATTGCATTTTGTTTTAGTTGTAGATCAGGAATTGCATTTGCTTCTGCATATTATCGGGAGCTTGTCATTGTGAAAGTTACAATCACTATTACCATTATCATCTTCTCTTTTAGCTATTTCATTTAGTTGGAATGTTGGCTGGCACGTCTAGTTTTTTGGCATGAATTTAGTTTTGATTGTACATTAGCCTAGGTCATCTGCTTAGTTGCTGGGCTAATTACCCTGGGGTTGGACCAAAATATTATCATTGGGGGTAGCTAATTTATAAACATGCAAAATGTTTGTTCATAGTAACACAATGATGAATTTGTGAATTTCATCTCCTTAGTAGAAAGAAGATCATTTTGACTCAAAAAGATATAAATATAAACAGTTATGTATGGTAATATACAGTTTCCCTGCAATTATCTCTTTAATTTTTAATCATGTCAGTATATTCAGCTGTTCAAGCCAATTGATTAATTGTTTTAATGCAGGTTTTAAAGAATATTGATACTGACACTTTGATATTTCCACTTGATAATTCATTTCATTTAGTTTTGAAATTTGTATGGGTGTGTATATTATTTAATGGCTGAACAAGGAAGAAGTTGATCTATATACATGAATATTCGTGTAGCTAACAATTTTCGACAAAATTCAACAACCAAATTTCGCGGTGGAGAAGCCAAACTCGTGCCTTCTGCATCAGTAATCAAGCAACAGATAAGATTTGGCAAGTTGGAGTAGTTCAAGGCGGACGCATAATATAAAAAGTAACAGTATGTTTATCTGCTGCTTTTATTTTGTTCCATCCATGCTTAAAAATGACCGGCAAAGCAATGGCTTAATCAATGTATGCCAAATATGAACAAAATCTTACAGAAGCATAATTAAGACTAGGCTTTGATTCAGACCAAACACCTTTTCCTTCATAAACGCAAGTAATTAATTAATAGAGGGAAGGAGTTTATAAAGAAACTATAGGAGTTAAAAAGAAAGAGTGAAAGAATTGCAAGCAATTGCCAAGATCCATAGAATCTATGATGTTTTCAAAATTTTCCATATGAAGAACATGTTGTAAGGTTCATTGGCAACCAAAGTTCTTAGAATAAAACAAATATTTTACCTAATCCAATATGAATTATTGACTTATTGAAGCCAAACCCTTTTATTTATTAATTTTTGATTTTGATTTTAGGCCAATCATTTGGGAATAATTGGTAGAGAGCATATTACCCACAAAAGTAGCAGATGAGCACAAAATTAATAAATATGTTTCCTTTCCATCTATCTACCTGCCTATTTGTATAATGAATATTAAAAAGAGATTATGGGTCCATCACCTAAAACTTTCTTCGTATAGATCTTTCTCCTCAATAATTTGATAATGGAGATAGAAAAACTAATTGATTATCATTGTTGCTTAATTTTTCCTCTTTCTAACTTTTAATTTAATAGGGTAATTAGGGTATATAATTTATGGAGATAATATGAGTAATTAAGATCCTAACAAGAAAAGAAAAATGGAATATGAAATTCTGTAATTGAGAATTTAGCTAGAGAAGAGTGATAACAAATTTTCTAATAAAGGAAAGGAATATTGATGTGGCATGGTTTTAGGTGATGACAAGGAATGGATGTTGACCCATCAACAAAGGCGATAACACCAAACAAATCCCTCTTAATACCACTTATTAAATTAAATAAACAAGTTGCTTTTGCTTGTGGGTTTATTATTATAATGTTTTGGTTGAAAATTATGGTATGAGCAAGCAAAAACCAAACTCTCTTTCTTTCTCCATCCCAGTGGCCCTCCCTAGCTGGTTGTCATAAGTAGACCAATAGAACAACACCCTTTCAATCTTTTTTTAACCATCTTTAATGAATGACATCCTTGTCTCATATCTCTTATCATATTAAATGTGGAGGTTACTGAATTTTCTCTTTTTTTTAGTTGTGCAATGTAATAAGCACCTGCATCTGCATAAAGAGAGCCAATGAGAAACCACTGGCGGTTACGAGAGAGAGAACGGAGTAGGACTCGGTGATTCCAGTGGGTTCCTGCATTAAGACCCCACCCTCTCTGTTTTTGTACATTGTCAATCTCTTTTTCTAATTTTATACGATTTTGCCAATTTCTTTTCAAACCCCCACGCAAATACAGAAACAATAGGGCCCGAGACAGGCCTGCAAGTACAAAATTTTGCCGTACCGACTTTCAAAGCCACGCCGAAGCCTAGTAGTCTGATCCTATTTACCACATAGAGAGAGAGAGAAGAGATCGGTGATAAACAAAGCAAAAATAAAAGACAAAAAAATTATTAAAACAGAACAGGTTTCTTCACGGAGTAGTAGTAAAGAGAAGAAAGCAAGAGAGAGAGACAGACGAGACACCCATGAAAGATCAATAGTTGCCAACAGCAGCAGCAGGAGAAGAAGAGAAAGAAGTGGAGATGATGATGACTATATATGTTTGAGAAAAAGACTGGTCCCTCTTTGTTGCTACTTGCATATGTTTAATACTTTGACAAGAAAGCTTTGTTATTTTGTCTCTCTTTTCTCTCTTGTGTATCTTTCTGTCAGTTTTTGCTCCAAATTTACCTTCTCAGAATTTCAAGGCAAAACTGAGGTACATACACATGATGAATTCTTCGATGAGATACTTTCATTTTCATTTTGGAAGTCCGTTGATTCTTACTTTTTTAACCTTTTGTTTAGTTTTCACTTTGATTCCGAGGATGGTCTAAATAAAAAGACTCTTGCATGGCGAGCCACAGAATTGGAGAGACCGATTTGTCTGACTCCGGTCCTTCGAATCACCATCATCATATCCCTTATGCAGCTGCTCTTCATGGGATCAATATTCATACCGGTTTCATGTATGCCACAAGCACAGTCTAGCTACTCTTTAGTCCTCTACAACAATTCAAGATAGATTACTTTTTTTTAGAAAAAAATTTTATTTTCATGTATTTGTTCTGTGTTTTTTCTTCTGTGTCATGATTCATGAGTTCAAAGACTGACATCGGAAATGACATGATTAAATCTTCTTGTCTCTCTCTCAGTAATCAAGAAGGATCTGCTTTTGATATTGGGGAGCTAGAGGAAGCAATTGTGCTGCAAGGAGTGAAGTTCAGGAATGATGAAGCTAAAGCACGTATGCACTTCTCTCTTTCTCTCTTTCTACTATCATTTCTTCTGTTGTGACGTTTGATAAACATAACCAACTCCCTAAAAGCATCAAGAAAGAAAAGAGAGATTTTCATATTTCAAAAGAGGAGTACAGTGAGGGAGCTTACCATTTCCAATAGGGTAATGATTCTTATGCAAAAGACTTGAATGGTGTGAAGCTACGAACCTAGAAACTTAAACCTCTCTCATTATACGATTTACCGACTCCATAGCTGCACAAAAGAAAGGGAGATTAGGTTCTTTCTCCTTTTGAGACACTACATATATTTTTTAATTTCTGTTGATCCTCTGACTGAGAGATATTGCTTTTGTGATTCTTTGGCAGCTTTATTCACAGCAGCCGGCAGACCCGCAGCTACTCTGGAGATGTTCCCTTCTTGGCCAATGAGATTCCAGCAAACCCCAAGAGTAGTTTCCTTCCTCTACCTTCCTTTTATCTACGCTCGTTTGTCCCTTTCTTTTTAGTATGAGGAGTACCATACTTGATGAACTAAAAAACTACTGTTTGTTGAAAGTACAAGGTTTCAAAATTTTCTTTTCACTTCTTAAAATGAATTTACTGATTAGTTGAAAAATGATTGTCTTGGGATTATTCTTTGATATCCAACTGAGAACTTTTGATGGGTTAATGATCCAGGGATGTTCAAAGTCGGGCGGGGAGAGTACGGACTCAGGATCAGCAGTGAACACTCGACCAAGCAAAGCTGATGCGCAGCTTGACCCAGAATCTCCAATCAGTAAAAAGGCATCTGCTTCAGATCATCAGGCTTTTGAACAGAAGCATCTGCAGCTCCAACAGCAGCAGCATCAAAAACAAGTAGTAGAGATGGCAAATGATAATTCAAGAACAGGACCGTCACAGCAGCAGAATCAATCAGAAGCAGCAGATGCAAAGCCATTCCAGGAAAAGGTTCTTATTTAAACTAATACTATGCTCTTCCATCCGGTTCTTTCTTTGTTGCGTTTGCCCATATCCCAAAAACTCAGGAAAAGTTGGTATCTTTATTGTTATAATTATTACTGTTTTTATTTTCACACTCTCACTCTCTTCTTCTCTTCTCTGTGCTTATCTTCATAAAAGAACATAAACAAAAACAAAGATCCCACACCCACCAGGAAATCAAAAGCACACAATGGTGGTTAGTTTTTTTTAAAATTTTTTATTTGGAGGATTTTCTGATCAATACAATAGACGAAGAGAGAAAGAAAAAGAGTTGTAGAGAGAGAATCTCCACAGTGTTAAATGCATTATAATAATTTCCATCGCTGCTCAATCCCCGTAACTAGCAGATAAAACTCCTGTTTAGACTTAAAAATCAGTTTGGTACTAGAAAGTACAAACTAGAGACCATCAAAAGAATGGAGATAATCATTCCTATCTCTATCGTGATTGCCTAGGCCGTCTCAAAAATGTGTAATGGTTTTTATTTTGATTTAATCATACAACATCTACTCAAGAATGCTGCTGCTACTCTAGATTACAGACTTGTTCTCTCCCCCGGACTAGGGTATATTGCTCGCTGGATAAATTACACTCAAGTTGATTTTTCCATTTTGAATCTCTTTCCTTGCCCCGATTCAATCTTTATTTTCCTGCCCTTTCTTTCGTTTCCTCTAGTTGCTCGACCACTAAACTGGAATAGAATGTCCTCGTTTTCCTCACCAACCACATGTCTACTCTTTTCTCTCTCAAAAGATTTATATCAAATTACAGGAAATAGTCTCATATTATATTAGGAAACATATCGGATTATACATGTAATGTTTATACGCTTCGAATGTTGCAGAGAAAGGGTCCTGGTTCAACCTCCGAGAAACAACTTGATGCTAAGGTGTTAAATTTTTGTTTTAAGTTTCCGTGTTTATTTAATTTTGAACGTTTTGCGATTATAACTTTGAGCTAATTGGTTTCAGACAATGAGACGTTTGGCGCAAAACAGAGAAGCTGCTAGAAAGAGCCGTCTAAGAAAAAAAGTAACTTTAGTTAATAGTCAAATATATCTTATTTTCTTCAAAATTTTGTTTCTATAGGAAATCTATTAATGTTTTTCCATGTGTGCTCGTGAACAGGCCTATGTGCAGCAGCTAGAATCAAGCAGAATAAAGCTCACTCAGCTAGAACAAGAGCTTCAAAGAGTCCGGTCTCAGGTTTTTTATTTTCTTAAAATTTATGCTATCCAAAAAGTTTAAAAAAAAAGTAATGATCATAATTTTTTTGAGATGGGATTTATTATTAGGGACTGTTCTTGGGAGGATGTGGTGTTGCAGGAGGAAACATTGGCTCCGGTAATTTTCCCTTTGAATTTTTCTTGGTTTTTATGAGGGAATATATTACGAAGAATGGGGGCCACTTGTGGTACTTGGACAACAGCGTTACTTGTTTCTTAATTCTGATAGAATTTTATTTTATTTTTCTCACTGTTGCCTGGAATGGATGCTGATTTTCCAAGTTAGAATATTGACTCACAAATTATTTGTCTTTTCTTTTATAAGATTACTCGCATGTTTAGTCAACATTGGCACACATTACAATCTTCATTTTGGCTGAATTTTCTGGACTTGACCAATTTCTCTGTCAAAACTCTTTGCCTCAGTTGGTAAATTAATGAGAATAATTCAAACGAACAAAAACTTTCTTATTAGTTTTCTGTGGGTAATGTTTGGCCTTTTGCAAGCATAAAAGCTATATTCTGTATGGTAAATTTGTGCATTATTGATCCTTGCTACCAACTTCACCATCTTTAGCAAAAGTAAAATGCTCATAAAACAACGTATTTTGTTTGTTGTGGTCCATCATATCGTGTGTAGTATATCAGCTAGACTGCTGGTTGGTCTTCAAATTTTTTTTTCTTTTAAGAGACAAAATTTTTACCAAACCGCAACGATGTTAATTCTAGTGTTATTAAAGTTAATTGATAATTGTTGTCTAATTGTCTTATTGTTTGTGTTTAGGGGCTGCAATATTTGACATGGAGTATGCAAGGTGGTTAGAGGATGATCACCGCCACATGTCGGAACTCCGTACTGGATTGAATGCACTTTTATCAGATAGTGATCTTAGGATTATTGTAGATGGATACATTTCACATTACGATGAGATTTTCCGGTTAAAGGGTGTAGCTGCAAAATCTGATGTGTTTCATCTTATTACTGGAATGTGGACAACTGCCGCCGAGCGTTGCTTCCTCTGGATGGGTGGTTTTAGACCCTCTGAGCTTATCAAGGTAATTTGAGTAATACTAATTCTAAAGGGGAGGAGAAGATTTACATTTTCTTTCCATTATCCTTTATTACTTTATCCCTAAATGTAAATTCCAGGATGGGAACTGACTCACTTGTCCTTGTTAAGTTTGCCTTGTAAACTTACTGTAAATGTTTGTTTTTCAGATGTTAATATCGCAATTAGACCCATTAACAGAACAGCAAGTGATGGGAATTTACAGTCTCCAGCATTCATCACAGCAGGCAGAAGAGGCTCTCTCCCAGGGCCTTGAACAGCTCCAACAATCCTTGGTTGAAACCATCGCTGGTGGCCCCATCATTGATGGTATGCAACAAATGGCTGTTGCCTTGGGCAAGCTTTCCAATCTCGAAGGCTTTGTTCGCCAGGTAATATCCTGATAATTCCAATCTGCAATTCAATTAAGTAGTACATTTGAGATTACAGTTAAATTAGTATTTGATTTCTTCTTTGGATTTCTGCTATATAGTTCAGTACTAAAATAATCGTAGGAGGCATATATAGGCAGGCAGATAATTTCACTGGCAGGAAGGAGTAGGATCAGATATTCAATTCAGAAAATGAGCATTTAATTTCTTTCCAAGTTAAGATTTATTAATTTTTTTGAAAATTGTATGTAGGGGAAATACTTAAGACTCAAAAATTATTAAGGCTGATATATTTGAGGCCTCAAGTGATGACTCATACAGGTCTGCCTCAGGTGATTTATCTTGAGAAATTTGTTGTTTTCACTAATTTCTCCATTCCTAATTTGCCCAGTAGTAGGTTAGGTGAGGCTTTATGTAAACTTCAATTGTCAATGTAAGATCATGTAATTATTCAATATTCTTAATTATATATGTTTTGACCTGTCCACTTGTCAAAATTATTAATCATTGAAGTGGTGTTGTAGTGGTTGGCTCACCATTAGATTTACTCACACATATGGGTGTGGGTGAAAAATAAGATTTGAACTCTAAGATTAAACCCTGATATAAATACACAAGTGCGCAGACAACAAACAATCAATTGATTGAGTAGTTCACCAATTATATTCTTTCTAGTTTATAATTCTTTCACTCTTGACAAGTGTCTTGTAGCTTGTTTTGTGCCGCAATTATATATTACAAATGGAGGGCTAAGAGCCTGTAGCTTTACACTTGCATCAGCTTGATTTTAACATGTTATTTGACTTTTTTTTTGGCTTAGTTTGTTTTCATGTGGAATGATTTGCTACCCTGCAAGTCCATTATGTTTTATATACGTATATTTTGATTGGAACAATTGTGAACCGCTTAAGGGTTTTGATCATCCCTAGTATTTTGTTTGACCATGTTGTTTTATTGGTCAGCCATCTCTATCGATCACATCTTGGTCAACTTTTGAAGATGCACGTTTGCCAGATGTACGATGGATAGTCTTGTCTAGTCCAGTTCTATTTGTGTGTGTAATTTTCTGGTGAATATATATTGCTTGGGTTGAACGCTAGGGGATTTGTATATTTTGATGTGTGTTTTTTATCTAATAGGGTTTCTATCAAAAGGTGGCCTGATGGTGATTTATGTTGAAATGAAAACCCTGGCTAGACCACCTATGAATGAAAATTGTTTAATATTGAATGAAAATAAGACTTTTACAGATAGATAGATAGTGAAAGAATTTCAAATTAATGTTTGATAGAATGGTCCAAATTCCTTGAATAAAACAGACAACTTTTGTTGAGTTTCAAACATTTTTGAAATGAATAGAGTTTTTGTGTCAAAATGCCATTGTGTTGGGGACCCATTTCAGTTTATATATGGTGGGTGGTTCTGCTTTTCTTTCTTTATTTTTGTCCTGTATTGATTCACATGCTTGGATTATGTTGAACAAGGAGATTAATAATTTAGTAGTTTGCATTATAATATTTAATGGTTAATGTCTTACATATTTCTAACATAATGTAGGCTGATAATTTAAGACAGCAAACCCTTCACCAGCTGAGGAGGATATTGACGGTAAGACAGGCAGCACGATGTTTTCTGGTGATTGGAGAGTATTATGTCCGATTAAGAGCACTTAGTTCCCTTTGGGCATCTCGTCCTCGAGAGTAAGAATTTATAATTGGATAGATATGTGTGTGTGAGTGTGTTTATCAATTAAATTTGTTTAATTTGCATGCTGAGTTCCCAAACATATGTGCACATATGGTCATGCAGGAGCATGATAAATGAAGATACAACGACAGATCTCCAAATTGTTCAAAATACACAGAATCATCATTTCTCCAACTTCTGAGGATGATTAAGAAGAACCCCAATGCATAGATGGAGGGGTGGCTGCAGCCGCAGTGATCAAATATTGATTCCTTCATGCTGATGGGACGATCAATGTAACAGTGTTAGATATATATATATATATATATGGATGGGGGGGAAAGTATTTCAAGCAGCTACTTTAGAAGAGTTAGAATATGCTTCTTTTTATATATTATATTCTGCTTTTGAATATATATAACGTTATATCTACACGCGCACACACACACACATGTTAATTAATTATGTTACCTTGTGATTAAATGTATATCAATTTTAATTAATAGATAATTTGGATGAAGCATATTCTACTTCCTTCAAGATCGATCTTTTAATGAGTAGAAAAAGAATTAATATTAAAAAAATTAATTAATAGATAACTAAATAATAGTACGCATGAGTAATTCATACATACAATGCATGAATGAAGAAAGTAGGTATGCTGTCTGTTCTTTTAAACGGCTATTGAACAATGTCAAAGGCCAAAGAAAGAGAGATGAATATTAGAATAACGCTAGTCATTTCGTCTTCTATTACCAAAGCAAATGAAGATATTTTTTGTTTTGTTTGAAAGGCAAAGGAATGAAAGAACAATGCTGTATTATTTTTTTAAATATATTAGGTCATGTTTTAATAATAATTATAATTATTAAACAAAGAATAAAGATGCAAATTGGTGGAGAGACAAGTGGGTTGCTGTTGTTTATACGAAATGGTCAGGCAGAAACGGGGGGAAGAGAGAGATTAGTTTTGCTGCATGAGAGAGAAAAGTTGGTGATATTAAATTGAGGGTGGATGGCTCTTCGTCTTTGTCACGAAGCGCTTTTTTGTTTGGTAGCCATATAACAATATCTTGTTATATTCCAATGCCGAAATAAGACAGGCAACCAAAATAAAAGAGATGATGGATTGTACGTGTGCGCGCATGAGGGTGTGTATATGCATGTACAAATTAAGAGAGACGAGGAAAGGAAGAAAAAGAAAAGGGAGCAAATTGCAGGGATGGTGGACAATGCTGGGATTGGATTACAATTATTTATTATTTATTGAATGAAATTTTGCATGCATAATCTCCGCAATCAATCCAGGTGACACCTATTTTGTGCATCGATCTGGTGTTCAATGTCAAAATATATGATGAATCCATCACCTTTTATTTTTTTTACAACATATTAATCAATTACGTTTTGGAAAGAAGTTGGCTAATAATCAACCCTTTTGTGTTAATATATATATATATATATATTAATCAAAACGTTTGGGTTTTGTCTGTAAAACAAATGTCTAATGTCTAATTCTGCTGCTTTCGTCATTACTTTTTAGTATTCCTTCCGTGTATATGTTATATTCATACTGAAGAAAATTATAAACAAATTTGAACTACGTGTGGGTACTCTTCAGGTAATCAAAATTATATACCTCGTCGGCTGTAAATTAAATTTTTCTTATTTTTATTTATTATTTTGTATAAGCTGGATTAATCCATCATGAATATCACACGTAGGAGAGGATCGAACTGAACCGTTAAGTCGTTCTTTCTGGTTGCTAATATGGTGCGTACGACATAAAGAAGTTAAACCAACCCATTCATTTTTGTCGGTTATTAATTATACTTGATGAGCTTGTTTTGGCATTAACTAGCAACCATGATTGGCTTGCTGAAGCTGCACTAAACACTAAAAGAAACAAATAGCTAATGAATCCTCCAACTTGGCACATAAACAAAGAAAAAGCCGCTTGACATGTCAGAAGCCAAGTTAAGCAAGCACAGCCTCTCGCCTTTCTTTGCATCATCAAATGTCAAAACCAGTTTCCATATTCAATTTATTTCTTAGGTTCTGCTTTCTAACTAATTCTTGCAAGTTCCGGGATTCTCTCCCTCCGTTGCGAAATCAGTCAATTTTTAATCCCAAATAAATATGTTGTTGATTGAAGTGACTTATTGTCTTGAAGTTAAACCCAAATAAATACACCATTTGCAGTCTCAGTTTTTCTTTAATAAACTGATAAGCAGTTTGTATGTATCTAAACAATCTGCCAATGGATTTAGAAGTTAATGCTATGTCATTGGTTTTCATATCAAAAGGATTTCTTCAGATCAATCTAACAACAAACAATCGTCAGTAGAAAGGATTGCCTTTATACACCTATACAGCACAGTGCAGCCCACCCCATCCCATCCCAGCCCAGCAGAGCAGAATGAAATTTGTGCTTCCAATTTCCGCCTTCATTTGATACAATACATTGCACAAACATTGATATTGATGTCCGTATCGTAGATGATTTGATTACTTTACAGCCAACCCCCAAAAATGTATTTGAGTACAGAGAATAAGAAATTGTATTATGTATGTAGACGAAGAATGTGAGATCCACATTCAAATCAGCATATTCAAATCTGAGAGGTCATCCATGGGGATCTCCAGACCCATTGAATCATGGTCTTGCAACCCATTAAACCAATTATTCAGATCTTCATGCAGTTCCAAGTTTTCAAGTTCCTCTGCTTCTTCACAGGTTTCCACCACTTCTCTGCCTTTTCTATTACTGCTGCCATTGCCAATGCCATCACCTGTATTTCCTGAAGTTGATGAATTATTAATATTCTTGTTCTTATACTTTACTTTTGTTTTGCGTTCACCCTTCGATGGTTCACCAGCTGCAGACGCTGACATGCTTTTGTTCTCTCTCTCGCTTCTCTTTCCTCTTGCTCCTCCTGTGCCGAGTGTTGATGTTACCCTACTAGAGCAAGAAGCACTGCCAACCACATCATCAATCACTTCTTCCCGCTTCACCTTTTTCAGCATAATACCACGCTTACGGAAAGCAGCTGCGTCTGAAGAACCTCTGTCAATATTGTCACTTTGTATATCACATCGTTCAACACTACTTGAGACTGCACCTGTGCCAGCAAAACCAAAAACCAAGAAACAATATGATAAATGAACATCAAACTGGATAAAGATTACCAAAAATACTGTTGAAAGAAAGTGAAAGCCTTTTCTCCAGGCCATAAATATAATCTATAAATTAGATAAAGATAAAAACCTGATCCCCTGGCTTCTGTTTGATTGTTACAAGCTTCATTACATGTATTACTAGCAGTTCCTGAGCCAACACAGTCGGCAGATTTTGCATCATTGCCACATGGAGCAGCAGAAAACAAGACATCCTGCATTGCAGGCTCAGTAAAGCAACTTCTACCCATTTTTTCAAATTTCCGACATCTAGCAAGAGTTCGCTTAATGAAAGCCAATGCAACTTGTTTTGAAACCTTACGAACTGCACTTTTTGAAGACTGACTTCCGTGACATGCCTGAATAAATTCATTAGAAAATTTTAATTCCAGAATACATACACAAGCATACAAATATCATCGCGATATATATATATATATTAAAGAAGACATCTCCAATCTAAATCCATTTTATGATGAAGTCCAATAATATACTAAATGTCCGGCCATTTCAACCAGCCTTTTTAATGTCCCATACCCAATAATATAAAACCCCAAATGCTTGTCCCAAAAACAAGATCTATATGAGGTCCATTGATTGTCAATTCTTTTCTTGAAATACAGCTTCAAACAAAGATTTTTCAGTGACGATTCTAATCATCTGACAGAATAAACGTGCTAGATCAACCAAATCAGGAAACAATCCCAAACATCTTTATTTGATAGGTTGAGGAAAAAAGAGACATTCTTCTGGCTCCAAAATCAATAACTATATATACAAACAAAGAACATTACCAATCTTTTTCTATAAGCCATCTCAATAAGTTGGTCCATTGCACAAATCTCAATGTTCCTGCAAATTAAAATACATTTACTCCATTTCAATACTTATAAAGTTCAATGTCAGTAAGACATCCAAATCATTGTCAATCATACCTCCTTTCAACATCTCCCCCTTTCTGGATGACTTTGTCAATTTTCCTCAAGTTATTCTTCTTTCTTCCGATCTATCAATTAAATTGTATGTTTGGTCAAGGATAAGATACACAAATTCAAAAAGAACCAAAAAAAAGTTACAAGTCCTTCATGATGAAATCCAAGAGATTTTAATATGTAAACAAAGGACTAAAGAAGCAAATCATTACAGACTTCACTCAGACTTATGGTTAAATACTGTTATTCATGTATGCTCATAAAACACCATAAGTTACGAAATGCAACCTGTTGGTAGAGCCCTTTCTTAAGGTCCATAACATCTTTGTTTATCACTTCTTCTCCCTCTGACAGACCCGGCTGCAACAAGGCAAAAGAAAATTGATATAAGTTCTTACAGGAAGCTTTTGAAGTGGATCAACAAAGCAAATAAAATCTTACCAGCATTTCTGGATATAAACCAATACTCTGTAATTCCAACAGAACCTTTTCATCTAGACACATCAGCTGATATTGACAATCAGAGGAACAAAAGCCAGGAATAGTTGTTTCCCTAGGTTGCTGCTGAGTCAGATCATTTGAACATATTTCGCTAGCAAGCCCAAAATCTGAATGAGCAAAATCATCCTCTCCCAACCACTGCCCATTACTATGCAATGAACTGGATGTGCTTGGGTTCCTAAATGTATTTGATGCAACACTCCTATCACATGAAAGTCTGTCCAACAAACAACTTTTCTGACTGAGAAAATCTGCCTTCGATTCAACTTCAGATTCCATTCTGTCTCTATCTTTAGGTTCAATATCTATCTGGTTACATGAACCACAATGGGAATCATCACTTGCATAGTGAAGTGACAAGTTCTTCCCTTCACAGTGATTGTAGAACTCATCACTGTCATCTTCTTCAATCAAAGCAGAAAGCACCCTTTGGTACAATGGAGAAACCTTTCCTGACTTCTCCACGTTAAATCTTCCATTTAAAGCATCAGAGTTGGCATTTTCCTGACTTGAGTGGCTTTCTTGACCATCACAAAGGTCAGGCACTTCTTTATGAAACAAAACAACCTAAAAGAATTGAAGATCAATCAAACTTTCCATTGTCACAGTTGAAATTAATTTCAAAGTCATGATTTTTCTTCCATTGAGTTTGCCAAAGAACACAACTTGGTAGTTGAAGATCCAAAATTAATTTAGCCAATTAATAGAATTTCCTTCTTTTACATGCATATGTATTATTTTGGGAAGGAAAAAGGTGCAGCCAGGTGAAGAGGAGAATCAGTGGACAAGTTTGGAATTTTTTATTTTCCAAGAAAAAGGATATTGATGAGATACACTGCAAAGAAAATACCATAAGGTTATAGTCATGCCCAAACATCTGAGACAAACTCTCTTCAAGTTCCTCTGCAAAACTTAACTGCAGTATAAAAACATGAAATTATGTGCCTTGGAGCCAAAAATATTTAAGAAATCATTAACATAAACATGCATGCCAGTTGTTACCTGCTGCTTCAAGTAAGTCATATTGTCTGAGCTAAGAGAAGCAAAAACAGATTCCATTTTCTGCCAAAATGGACCAGAACAGGCAAGATCTAAGACAAATACCAGCATATTAGTTATTTAAATAACATACATATAAGGAAAAGAGCTGACTTATTGGGGTAAATGTATAATCAAAAAGAGAAACTCAAGATACATACTACTGGCATTACGAGCAGAGTTGGCAGCTGCAAATAGTTCTTCGTGATCATTATCAGACTCACCTGAATTTACTGCAATAAACCACAAAAAATTCATTAAGTTCCTCCGTGCCATCCCCCCACCCCAAAAATAAAAAAAGAAAATTCTAGCATGAAAACACTGAAGCTCCAAAACAATGGCCACCACAATTGGTAACAGACTGATCTCTCACTGCGTGTTAAATGCAGACAACAACAGTCAAAGGCAAGGAAAGTGGTAACAGCATGCCACTCAATTGAAAAATAATACGTGGCTATAAATTGGTTCAATTGGCTGGGCCTCTAAGGTGGTAGCAGAGGTTTAGGATTAAATCCTGCTTACACCTCATTTTAGATGAGAGTTGGTTTATAGAAATATATACATGAAAAAAACAAAATCCACCAGATCAAAAGCGGCAGTGTAGTTTTACCCTTGCCACACCATTCCAGAAGTAGCATTTATGATTCACTGTAGGAACTCTTGGGAAAATAACAGATGTTTGTGAAGTTAAAGCCCAACTACAAATTCATTAGATAGAGGTACCTGTGAAATCTGAAGTGACACTATTCAGTATCTTCCCAACTCGAATCGAGGCTTTGCGATCCTTCAACTTTTTGGAAGGTGGACGCCCTGATTTACTGATTAAAGGAGAAGTAGATAATCCATTTGTAAGAATTTCACCATGCATGAATAATTCTGTAGAACTTGTAAAGGGAAGAAGAAAGGAAGTTTAATCACCTTTTGTTCTTATCAGAAGCAGGGCCCAGACTCTGAAGTGGCCTGGTTGTTGGTAGATTGTCTAACTTCTCCCTTGTCAGATGAATACTTGGCCTTGTCAAGGACAAAGAACTACAACTCCTCCCATGTCTCCGAACACCATCTCCAACTTCATTGGTCAATATCTTATTCTTCCTTGTTGGCAATGTAAAAGGCCCAACTTTATAAGCGACACCATCAACACTATCAACACCTTTCTCTTTCAATTTGGTCTCCCCAGCACCTGATTCTTCACTTTCAGATAACCCAAATGGAGATGAAACATTATTGAATTCTCTCTTTATTTTTGGAGAATCATTATCTAAGGTGCCAGCACGTAGTGATGCATTGGTTCCAAAAGAAGTTCTAGCACTTGCGTCAGGTGTTGAAAAGCTTTGAGACAGAACCTGAGTTTCATTGCTTGTGACAGGAGAAACTAAATTTGTTCTCCTTGTGCGAGAGTTTTTATGCGGTCTCTGACCAACCCACTGAGCCATAGCATGTGAAGCTGACGGTGCAGATATTGGACGCTTTTGATTATTTGTCACACCCAAGATTGGGATTTTATTTCCACTTGTTGGCTGTTCCCAGCCCTGAAAAGCACCAGATGATGGGTGAACTTTAGAAGATGAGTCCAAAACCATGATGGAACCAGTTCGTGGGGCCCTAGATGCCTTTCCTTTTAACATTGTACTTGGACCACTTGCTGGTTTATCTTCCTGAATATTAGGCCTGACAAAGAGGGGCAACCAAAAAAATCAATCAACTTAAATAACCACCAGAAAAAAGAACAAGGAAAAAAACAAAAAAAAATTATATGCTTATGAAAATGAATGTCAAACTTGACTATATCTCACTGTATGAATTCTTACCCAGCAGACTCCGTTACAATTGAAAAGAAAAAAATAAAGTGCATACCTATTGTTTCCTTTTGCTACAACTCTCTGCTCTAAAAGAGCAGAGCAGTCCCTCGAAGGAAGGGGACTCTCCATCTCGTTCCTCAGTACCATACCAGCATCTGAACTGGCAGGCTCAAAAGTACCATCCAACTTGTTAATTCCAGAAACACCAGGGGCAGATTTAGATCTGTAACATACAAAACAACCAATGAGATTTCTTCTATCAAGACAAATATTTTGACCTTTCTTACAATTCCTGAAACAGCCAAAAATAGAAATGGAAGAGTTAACCTTCAAGGAAAGGTAAATAGCAGTAACAAAGTCTTATTGATACAGGCAGTCATATGCAAGAAAATTAATTTCAGTACTAAGATGGGGCCAATTCACGTAAAGCTAACGACAAGTAAACAAATACATAGACAATTCATATATCCAAAGAAAACTACCTTTGTGACCTAAACTCATAACTGATAATGTTATTTCAGCACAAGGAATCAACAATAACTTGGTAAAACTCAAAATCCAAATGCAGGAATAAACCATAATTTCATGTTGCTAGATATAGTTATCTGTCATGTGGTGAAATTAAATGTGCACACATGGGCACCAACCCAGAGGCAAGTAACAAAATCCCAGCATCAATGAAAACTGATATCTTAAATGAGCTGGGTAAAGATGACTTCATGATTCTGTTTAGCTCATATTTGTCACATTTTAAATCATACATTCACAATCTAAATTATACAATATACCAAGCACATACATAGCAACCAATCTACAGAAAATAATACTATCCCAGGCATCAATAAAATTTCCTATCTTAAAAGAGTTGGGAAGAGAGTAGCCATGATTCTGTAAAAAGTTCATATCTGTCGCTCATTTTTGGGTTTTATTCCTAAATGGCCCAAAATCAAAATCCATTCCCAATTTTAGCCCAGCCCTCAATTTCTTCATAATCTCAACCACAAACTTAACTTTTGCACAAAATTTTTCTTTTGCAAGAAGTTTTCCTTCAGTAATATTTATGTGTTATTAAGTGGTTGTTCAAGTAACAAATGCTAGCTGATTGACATATTCTAGCCAACTGATAGAACTGCAAACCAAAAAAAAATTCTTGGACTAAATTGATATTGTTTTTTCAGGTTCAGGAAACTGATACAAAGCCCACCCATTCTTAAAATCAAGAAAAAAGAAGTAACACTTCCACACCAATAATATCACTATGTTCAGATTTGAGAATCATCATGCAACTCTACAGTTACCTTAGACTGATAATCACATTTCAGAAACTGCGATCCAAATAGAAATCAAATCTAGTAAAAATGTAAAATCACCTGAATGACTGTGCATCACATGAGCGTAACTTGGAATCTGCATTCAGCTTTGGTTGCAAAGCTTGTTTTATATCTCGATCACCACTCATAACTCTATTGCCTACAGTTGCAACAGAACGTTTCCTTTTCATCTTTTTATCCCATCCTTCACCTCCAACGGGCAACCTGCGAATCTTTTCCTCAGTCCGAACACTAGCCCCACTAACAAATGGCAGCACATCTTCATCCTTTTCAGTGACCATCGGCTGACTTGACATTGCAGCAGGCCTGCCATCCGCCTGGTGATGTAAAAAATAATAATAATAATAACGTTATAAATGACAAAGAGGAACCATTTTTAATACATCATCAGACAACACAGAAAGTTCAATTTTAAAGACACAACAAGGACAAAACAGAGAGATTATGCGTGACTCAAATTTAACTATAAAACACTAAAATACATCCCATAATAACTTGTGTAACCATCAATATATAAAGAATGTAGAAGTTCGACCAAATCCTAGATTTCCAGTCCAGCAACTAAAGAGAGAGGTCAATGAAACTCTACTTTTTAGATTGCTTCGGCAAAAAATTAATAATTTGCAATTTACACCCAAAAGATGTTTATTTTTTGGTAATTTAACTGGAACTCTATTCATTTTACAAGAATAATTCTCTGAGGAGATCAATGGCCAAAATAATGAAGAACAATAATATTTAGGCATTGCACAGTAAGTCATTCACAATGCACTTTCTTTTCAAACACAAGAAAGTTAGAAGGTGAAAAATGAATAAGATGTAATCATTAATAGTAAAATACATACCCGCACATCAGGTACAGATGTATAAACATGCTTATTCAGTCCAAAAGTCTTTGTCCTCTCTTCCAATCTTTGAGTCATCGAGTTTTTTGGATTTCTATGAATCTGGCTTATTTTTGCTAAGTTTGCCCCCCCTGACCTATCACTTGGTGACCGCTGCCGCTTCTTCGAGCTAACAGCTTCCCTATATTTTTCCAATTTGAATATAGATTCCCGAAACTTTTTTACTCGATCCCTGTAGTAAGTAAGAGTCACAACTTCAATAATAGACCAAACATATCTTGTGAGTAGTGAGAACAATAATGCAACATGTCAAGGCCATTGAATGAACCAGTTTTCAAGAAAAAAAGGATCAGGCATCCAGCCATGGACAGAGAGGATATATTGCCCAAATAGAGTGAAGCATAAGCAAGCCACAAATTATCATTACTCCTGATGTTAGGCCAAAGTGACAACATCCATCACATTAACTTCAGCAATGCTATTCCCACCATGACCAGGATCACAATCCTTGCACTTTTTTTTCGTTTTCCAATAGATAGTAGAAAGCAAGTTTCCATGGAAAGAAGTTTTCTCCTCTCACCATCATTATAATTCAATAATAGCACTAAATTCAGGTAAATAGCATTTGACAATCTGGTAAGACTGACAATAAGTAAAGGCAGCCGCAACAGAATAAACAAAACATACCTGGCCTTTCTAGAGGCATCTTGCACACTTTCTTTAAAGTGCTTTAGCTCCTCTGTCGCCACAGGAGGAGTAGGTTTATGATGGGTAACCCCAAAAGAATGCTCTTCTGATGTACTTCCATGAGGAACACCCAGAACTCTCCTTAGCTCTCCTGAACGGGTATATTTCTGATTACCTAGTGTAATTGGGTCTAGAGGCAAATACCGGGGCAGGGACACCATATCTGATGGCAAAGTTGCACTCCCTCGAAATAAAGTATTCCCAGCACCAAGCATTTCACTTCCTAACTCCCACACAAGATGCCAATACCTGTCTGAAATGGATCCAAAATCCTTTAACCAAAACACCAAACAAAAAGACAGCCTAATCCAAAGTTGATTAATTCTGTTATAGACAGCCATTATAACCATGAATGACCCGTTAAGAGATAAGCGTGATACCAACCACACATCTAAGTATTTTGCAATGAGTACCAGTTGGTTCAACTGGTAAGATCTCTAAGATTATTACAACAGGTTGTCCATGAAATAGAAGGGTTTGGTTTTCATTCATTCGACATCCAAAAAATTTTTTAAAAAAGTTTTGGAGTATTCTTCAATAACCACCATTATAGAAAATGGATCCAAAATATGCACTAGAATAAAGCACACTAAGCACCTCAGTTCATTAGCATCAATAATATCATGTTACTCTTCTCTAGAAACTGAAAGTTTCATTTTGAAGAATACAAATTAGTGAAAACTTTAAACCCAAGTTTTTTAGTGAATTTCTCTGTAACCAGACAAGAAGAGTTGTCTTATTACACATTAAACTTTGAGCATAATCGTAGTTGTGCTTCTGCTTAATTTTATATGCAAAACAACTGTGGTTTTGATAAACACCAACTTTTACTTGGCAATCAACATTTACAAACTACCAAATCAACACGTGATAGCTATTAAATAGAACCACAATACCTGTGGTTCAATCGTTAAGTCACAACACTTCAGTCTCAAGCATAAGGCATCACATTTGACCAAACCTACAGCCTCCGCATTTTAACAAACCCATAGATTATCTTACATTTGATCATATCCACAATTATCATTAAAGCTAACTACAAAATTACTTCCACAAAATAAACCGAACTGCATAAAAATTTCAAAGAAATCTAAATAACTAAACATAAGAAATTTTAGATATCATGATAGTTTCCATAAATTTAAACACAAAACTCTCTCTCTCTCTCTCTCTCTCAGAATATTCTTACAGAATATTCTTAAAAATCCAGCATAAAGTAAGGCAATTCGAAAATTTAAATTGCATGGTTTTTTACCTCAGTGGAACATATAAATCTAATAAACCAGGCGAAGTAGATAACATTTCATTCAAAAAAGAAAGAGAGAGAGAGAGAGAGAGAATGAACAGAAACGAAAGAAAAACCCTATGCGAATAAAGAGGTTTAAAGAGTTGAATTGAGAGTGAAAAGTTATGAAATTGAGAAGACAGAAGTTGAATCTAGGGTTAAAGAGACGAACTCACCCGAGATTGAAGCACGTCAAACGCAGATCCCACGACCTAATTTCATAGAATCAGAGACGTATGTAAATTTATAAGAAATGCGGGAGGAGGTTGTTGGATTCTGCAATGCGTGCGTACTAGTAACATACCTTCAACGTGTATTATTTAATTTCAGCAATTTCTTTAGGCTTAATTTCAGCCCACTCCCGTTTGATCTGTTACTCGGGCTTTTTCTTTTTGTTGTCTGTGTGCGTACAACATGGCCCATACGTTAGTGCAAAAGCACAAAATGCTACTCTAATTCTTTATTTAATTATGCATACTAATAAATTATATTTATAAATTATATAAATAATTTATTTAATCATTAAATAAGATTATTAAAATCTTTTCTTGTGGAAGTGATATTGAATGGACAACAATATCATATAGTTAATATATTGAACATCTCTAGTAAATATTATGAGATAATATTAATGCAGGTAACTTAAAAGTTATATTATTATAATATTAATATGAACTAAATAGTTAGAGAATTATTTTTTTCGAATATAATTACATAATAATAAATTATATAGTAATATATGTAATTAATTATTTATCATATAATAGTATTAATGTACTATATTATCCTTTAACTTAAGATATTATGGATAAATCTAGTTAGATGCATATAATCATGTAGTATATAATTAAGAGACTAATCATGTCCTTTATGATAAAACTAATTTGGTTATATATTATTTACATTTGAAATGAATGATGATTAGAACTAGATCTGTTGACTTGATCTAGATTTGAGTTCTTCAACGAACTTCGATAAATGGTTAAACCATTAAATCTCTTGGTCAAAGTAATTAAATATGAAATATTTGTGATGATGAATTTAATATTGGTATAAAATTTTGACATACCATAAATTTTAAATTGTTTAGGATTGGACAACAAAAAAATTTTACCTACATGATATATACAATTTTGATCAGATTTGATGAAGTATTATTTCATTGAGATTTAGAAGTTATGACACAATATTAGATGTTAATAACAGTTGTTGAATTTTTAAATTGTTCAAATATCAAAAAATTTGGTGTGAGTTTACAGGAAAATATTATTGATAAGAAAGTTAATACCTTTGAGATAATTTATCAATCTAAATAAATAAATATATATATAATTATTATATATTTTTATAATTTTTTAAAGGCATTTAAAGAATTTTTATAACTTTGCATTGTCATATAATTTAGTGTAAGTTATATGTGGTCATCTCTCCATAATCTAAATAAAATAACAAAAAAAAATTATCGTTTAATTAATTTTACGCACAGACACACACATACACATATATATATATATAATATGTAACATTTGCACATTAAATATTTGATGAAATGCATGAACGATTTATGTTTTTCATTATTGCATGTATTTTCGTAAATCATTCTTTCAACAAACCAAAAAAAATCAAAACATATAAACTAAACATTAAACAGCAGTCATGAGCACTGTAGCCAAAGCCATATTTTTTTACATAATTTTTATTTATAGTTTCAGTATGAATTTCATAACAAGAAAGAATATTTTATTTGTCTCCAAAAAATTATTATGTATCTAATAATTATATTATGTTAAATAAGCACTAAGATAAAAAGAAAATATTCCATATAGTGTAATAGAGTGGGGAAGAAGTAAGTAGCAACATGCATTAGTGAGTAATCCATGTGGTAAATAAAGATCCACTAAATACTAACACGGCGGCGGCATGCATTCTTTTTATTTATCTCCAACCGAAATGGAAAGATAAGGCCTTACATGTTCTATAGCATATACATGCGTATGTAAATTCACTTATTAAACATTCTCGTCTCATCACTTATTTATATACATCTAAGCTGACAATAAAATAGAGAAACTAATAGTATATTTTTACACACACACACCCCTCACACATATATTCATGTGGTGTTACATGAACTCCGTTCACCAAGCAGAGCTCGCTGTCCTCCTAAATGTCTTCAATTTCTCACCCTTCTTTCTTGCCATTTTTGATTGTCTGATCCTTTTCAAAATCTATTGTCAGAATATGACCAACTAATAATGACAATGAAAATGTCATTTTCTTTCATTTTAGACAATAAATAAATAAATTGAATGAATAAGGTCAATTTAATTAATTTAGTACAAGCAACTATAACTCAAATAATGTCATTTAATTAAAAATACCAGACCAATTAATGACACAATTGAAGTTAATTTTTATATTCTTTATGCAAACTAAATTGACATAAAAATATATACTGTGATCTTGCCTACGATTTAATAGTGTGGCATGTAAATTTGTATAAAAACTTTGTAATTCTGCGTTTATCATCAGAAGTAATAATTAAACTATTGCTTCAACTCTGTCAGACATATAGAATGAATTACCTCTTGTGCTCGCTTTTTCTCAAGTTCCGTCTGTAGTCAAAACAAAATCAATATCAGTGCTCATAACTCATGGAAACAAGCGAAAAACAAAGTTAATCCTTTCAATATTAAATAAAAAAAAAGATGAGAAAACTTGTGTTTAATTACCACAGTTTGTTTCAGCTTTTCATTCTCTTCTTTAAGCCGAGTCAACTCCAGTTCCAACTCTACTGTGTATGCCTGCAGATAGTAGGCATGCAGGAACAATTTGATGACAACGATACCGCATAGAAATTTAAAGCAATTTAATTAATTAATGTAGAATATTCATACAAAGAATGCTAAAAGTTGTAGATTACGTTAACTTTAATATCAAATAATGAAAATACCTGTTTCCTTGCACGAGATCTTGCCGCAGATTCCCTATTCTTTATCATTCTTCGTTGCCTCCGCTCGACGACAACCTCTTGCAGACCATCTATCATTCTCTTTCTGTTGCTCTTATTAACACCGCCACCATTACTCTCTGACATGCCGTGACTCTTGTCATTTTTAGCTGCATTGTTGTTGTTATTCTTCGATAGTTCCCCCATTCCCACTCCTACAATTTTAGTTGGTGTGTATATTGGATACGTTGTATATGCATTGACCAACAAGTTGTTTCCCATATTTTGGGGAGTAGAAAACCCTAATGCCATCACAGGATGAGTCCCCATGCCGCCGCCGCCGAAGTTGGCATCCAAACATGCTGCAGGGCTGTTGTTGATTTGAATTGGCGTCGCAAATTTTTGCTGACGAGGAAGAGCAAGAGTCTTTGTAGCTGCTGGTTCTTGCACTACCCCGGCTTTGATAAGAAACTCTTCCAAAGTCATCTCTCCGAATGTTTGTTGGCGCTGAGGAGGTTCATGGTTACTAATAATAATGTTGGGTTGTTGTGTTTCCTTTTGGATTTCGGACCATACCTCCTCTACTGTTTTCTTGCAAATTTGGATTGGGATGGAAAATGAATTTTGTCTTGTCAATGCGGGCACTGCTTCGGTTTGTATGATATTGTTATCGTTGATAGGTTGCTCATTTTGGTTTTGGTTTTGGATTGGTTGTGAGGAAACTTGATTTTCATCAAAATTCCACAAGTTTGTGAGGAATTCATCCATGTTCATCGATCCAAAACTCTTCCCACTTTTGAGTTGAATTTCTTCGAGAGTGAGTGAGAAGATTGAATTGTGTTTGTTTAATGGGGAAGTCGACAGGTCCTTTAGTGATTCTTCAAGCTGTGTTTGTGTTTGTTGATGATCGTGCAGTGATTCCGCCAGCTCACCTCCGTAAGCAATACTTGCTGATTTAGTAAGTGCCATCAAAGCTCCCGTCCTGAGAGAGAGATAAAACTGGCCTTACAACACAACACAGGATCAATCAAGAAATTAATCACGCAATTTTGAAATATATAATAGTTATATGTAATGCTTCTCTCAAGGACCAAAATCTAAAAAGAATTTTTTTTCAAAAAAAAATTTCTCGACGTTGATAATATATGCGCCAATTGTGGTTTTAATAATATCGAGACAACTGTGTTTGTGTTGGACCAACATTTAAGGACGATAACATAACCTAATGGACTAGGACGTGAATCTTCCGTGCATGAAAGCTGACCAAAACAATAATTAATTATGATTAAAAGAATTAACTTTTAAAACAATTTTAGAATTTTTTTTAATAATACTTACAAAAAAACCAATTAAAATTAAATTGAGTAAAATAATTAACTTTTAAAACAATTTTAGAATTTTTTTTAATAACATTTACATAAAAACCAATTAAAATTAAATTGAGTAAAATAAGGAAAAGGCATCAAATTGACAGCGCGTGTTAAAAAAAAATAGTATAAAAGTAAATGGGTTGTGTTGGGAATTTAGTAGGACGTTAAAGGGTAGTTGGGCCTAATGGTTTGGCCCGTATCATCCGCTCGTAGCAGGGACATGAAGACGCTTACCGTCGTTCTTTTTTTTCAGATTGGGAAACGATCGGATGATTATATTTCCGGATCGACCCGGTCAGCCATCTAAGGTGACAAAAAAGGAATTGCTTGCAGTAACCCAAGTTAGAAGCATTGGCATCACCAAAATAAAAATAATACGCAAATTATGACACAAAGAAAAGCAATAACCATCGCCCCCCTCCTTTTTTGCTGAAAAATAAGAATACATAATAAAAATTACATGCGATAATACCATAGTGTTAGATTAGATTTGATTTGGACAAAAGAGAAGGAATTACATGCGAGGGGACATGCAAGATAAAGTAGAGGAAAAGGGTGGTGAGCAAATTGGAGAACATCAAATCAGCAAAACGAAATGATTAGGAAAATGCGTACCTATGATTAGGAGCAACAAAGGGAAATCCGTGAAACAGCTAGCACACTTTCAGACACTGGAGAATGGAGAGAGCGTTGGGCTGGGTTGTGCAATGTAACTGCCATGACCATCACTAAGCTTTATTGCAGTGGGGAGGGGGGGTTGTGTTTTTTAATTGAGTGGTCCCCACTTGAGTTTCTTATATTTTTGACACGTATGTGCCACTTGGCTCTTTTTTTCTGTCTATTATTTTCTTCCTTGGAGTGAAGAAAAGTCAATTTCATCATTCTCTGGGAGTTGGTGCATGCATGCATCATAAAAAAGCAAGGTCGATGACTCTCACCCGTCGATTTGATGAAGGCCCGAAATGAGCTCAGCTCAGAACAGTCCACCTTTCTTATTTTTATTTTTAACGTTACTTAGATATTTTATTATATATATGTATAAATGTTTTATATGTTATGTCTAAAACTCATGAACAATGTAATAAAATCAATTTTAATTTGCTACTCCAACCTTTACCCCTTACTTCCAAGAGTGCAAGTGATTTACTAGGCACCGCCTTTTTTTTCTTTTGTTAATTTTAAATAAATAAATAATTAATTACATTTGACTAAAATTTAAATTTATTATGTGAGATAAAAATATTAATTTAACTAAATATTTTATTCATATGTATAACAGACAAAATATTTTTAAAATTAATAATACAAATAATTTTTAAAATATATCCTAACAATAATAATATCTCGTATTTACTATAAGTGTCAGTTTAAATATTTTTAAAAATATACAATTAGCTACCGTTATTAAATTTATCTTTTATGAGTTCACCAATAAGCTGAGAAATTACTTGACGACGATGTCCTTAGACAGTTGATGTAAGAAGCATATGGGTATATCCATCTCACTTGAAAATATTTATTCTCCACTATCAACATTGCTCGAATTCCTCGTTTATACCCTTTATTAACAAGTTTAGCTGCAAAACGGTTTAAGGTAACCGATAAACCTTGAATTAAAAATTAAAAATTTTGTATCATTGCAAGCAAGCTTACATCTCAACAGAATTTTTCTTTGATTTCGTAAATATTGTGGAGAGCCCATATTGTGAGAGTGTAAATGATGGCTGGATTAGTGGTAATGTTTGTAATGGGTCATGCAGTGATAGACTCATAACTTCATATGCACCACCTATAGATAGATGAACACTTAGAGATACGTGAAAATTAAGAGATGGTTCAACAGCTTCTACTGCAATTAGAGACACATTGGAAGATATGCAAAAAGTAGGAGATAATTAACCACAAAAAATCATGTGTCCTGAGCTTTTAGGGACATGGTTGATGCTCGTTGTAAGGGATGTGTTATTCAATTTTGTATTTTGGTCGCCCTTAATATCATCATAGTAGTCACCCATAAAATTGATCATATATCGAATTAGAGAATATGGTACATGCACATTGGTGGTAGGAAGTATGGAATTGAATTAATTACTATTGGATAAGAAAACACACATATTTGTGAAATTTGTTTGCATTCATGATTAGAACGAATGTACATAAACAAGTGCACGTGACGTGAGAGCAATTTCTTAATGCTCAAATATGACAAAAAATAATTTAAACCATTTAAATGTTGAAACTTAGCTATTAATTCCAACAAATAAGGTAATCTCTTTATCATTTAATATTTCACACAGTCCTGAACTAAATGATGTTAAAGGAAGTTAATATCTATGTATTACTCTTATTTTTATTCTAAACTCAATTGAATTTACCCTAAGCAAAAAATATAATTCATCGATTAGTTCTTGATACTTTATATTAAAGTCAATAACTAAATCAAACATCTTGTCACTATTGTAAATTTATTATCTTATCTCTTCCATGACATTCAAAAACAATCATTAAATAAAAGTTGCCATTTGTATAAAAAATAAAACTATTATTAAATTTGAATATTAAAATATTATCAATCTAGTAAAAATTTTTAAAAAAAGTTATATTTCATTAATATATATTTTTTTTCTCAACAAATTTCATTGAGACAACAAAATTCTTGGCGATATCTAGACAAGCCAAGTACAAAAGCCTGCAAAACTTTCAATTTAATTGTAAATAAAGTGTCACTATCCATTTTAAGTAACAAAAAATAAATAATCTAAATAATGTAAGATTATAAAAATAAATTAAATATTAATAAAAAATAAATAATTCCAACTAAAATTTATATATATCAATTTTTTTTAACTTTTTTAAAATTAAGTGAAAGCACAATACTAACAAATATACTTTAAAACAGTTTATAGAAATTTGGTTTTATTAGTCAATATTTTTCTCGAATATTTCTTTTTAACTAAATGCATTTTGTAACTCAATATCACCTATTTTACAGCCAAAATGATCATCCTAATATGTATAGAAATTAAAGGGTTGCAATCTCAATGAAGTACCCACTTTTTCGTTCAAATGTGAACTATATATTAATTGCCCAATATGATTTTTGTGTAAAAGTTTTATTACGTAGATATAAATTATTTGTTAAATATTGTCAGTGGATTTAAATTTAGATTAAATATCATCATATATTAAAACAAGAATAATTATTTTAATAATTTTATTACAAAAATTGAAATATAGTGTATCGCAAGAAAGCAAATTTTTTCCTTAATTATAAATAAGAGTTGACATCGACCAAATTAAGCATAAACTTTTTGGGCAACGTGATGATATCAATATGAATGTAAATTTTTAATAAATTCCTAATTACCACGTAATTGAATATTCAAAATAATAATGATAATAACAAAATCATAGTAACAATAGCTTTTAGGCTGCATAAATCCTAGCTCATTTAACATGTTTTATTTTGGTAAGGATTTTAGCTTAAATGACAGACCTCTAGCCAGAAGCCGAATCCATTCTTGTAATAATTTTAATTTGGTATTGATTGTCTTTATTTAATCCTAAAATTTTATTAATTAGAAGATTTGATAAATATTATTTCTTAATGAGAATTACTTATCGTTTTATTTATATTAATTACTCACTATTTTTATCTTATAATAATTATAATTTTAAAGTTATAACAATTTAATTTTAAAAATATCTTAAATTTTATTGAAAGAATTCTTTAAATAATTAGTGTCAGATCAATAAGTTTTTCATACACATATGTATTTATTTATTGAATACACATTGATAATTTAAGCTTTACTTGAGTCATTATTGTTATAATATTGCTCGACTGTCTTTGTTAAGACCGGACAGTTTCTACTCTGTAATAAGAAGAAACCAATCATTAAATTGTAAACTAAATTGTAGTAATCCTTGCCTCATAATCTTGCTCTGCAACCCAGTAAGGAAGGAATCAACCCACAAGAAATTGAAACGAAAAATCGATTCACCTGTTGCCGCCATTAATGCGGATTCACCTCGAATGAGCATCGTTTGCAAATTTTTTATTCTATTTTGATATTTACTTGAGAGCATAACATAAATATATAGTTATAGATATGGCTTGGCTTGGCTTGGCTTGGCAAATTAGTAGCATAGCATAGAAATAGTTTGCTATCTTCCAATTCTAGCCAAGTTATAATGAGAAAGAGGGGAGTTTGTCCAAGCAAAAGTTGCATGAAAATAGCTTCACAGGAACCTTTTTCATGAATCATATGATGACCACTATCTGAAACATGACCAAGACTGAAGTCCGCAAGCCCATCTCCTCAAGTAACATATCAACCCAAACAAGGATTTGAAAGCAACAGCAAACGAAGACAATAGAGTTTCTTTCTCAGTCAGTACGAAAGGAGCCTAGCAGGCCACCTCACTGCATTGCACAACGGAGCAAAAATTGCAGCATGTTGTCTGCTATTCTAGCTGTGGTTGTTGTCTTTTTTATTTCCTTAGGTTAGTTTGGGTATTCTATCGGGTTTTTGATTAAAATAGTCTAATTTTCTAGTCCATTTATGTTGATAGTCCAATCTTAAATTTTTTTGTTATATTCAAGACAAAAAATTTAATAGTCAAACAAAATTATTCCTAATAGTTTATTTTACAGTTTTATCAAATATTTAGATGAATTTCTTCTTGAAAATCAAGTGTTAAAAATGTCTCTCTTAACAATTTTTTTTTAAGAAAACTTGTTTTAAAATTCCTTGAGAAAAACATTATTAACACATATTTCTATTGTTGAGTTTCATCCATTAAGTTAACGAGAATTTAGTTGGTCTCTTTTAAGTTGCTTGTTTTCGAGGAAAAGAAGGCCACCACAAGTTAAAAGACTGGAACTACTAGAGTTGCACCCGCAAGCCTGCAACAACAATGGTGTCAATCTTTAATCTAAAAATGCTGATTCCGGACTAGTTGACATAAAACAGAAACAGAAACAGAAAATGCATATTGGAAAAGAGTCGCTTGCCTATGTGGTATGTTTTTCGAGACAAGCCCAGATGGAGTATGTGCCAATGTAGAACATAGAACTTGTATCCTAGATTCGGCTGATTGGCAAGTTTTTAAATGTCAAACATTTCGGTCTTCACTGACAGCCTTCGGGTCACTCTCCCCATATCCAGCTCAGTCAAAATGTCAAAATGCATGCTAATAGCATTTGACATTTGTATTATTAATATCTTTTTACTATTGTCTACAAACTGTATGCTTGGCATTGATATGCCATTACACAATTTGAGGATTAATTGTGCACATTATCTTTCTAAAAATCTGCCAATATTCTTGAAATAAATCATATAAGAGTAAGAGTAACATGCCGGGTTTGGTTTCCATACTAGAGTCAGTGGCAAATAAATGTCCTCGGAGCTGTCAAAGCCATGAACAAGAATCACTTTATACTTTGCATTTTCCTTGGCATCGCCCTCTCCCTAGGATAAATACCTTCCATCACCCAGCCTGGTTCTTAGAATTTAACAAGAGGACCATTTTCTGTTCCACGTATATTTGGAGGTGGAGGATTTATGTTATTGTATGCATAAATCAGAATTCCAAGTCCCAGCAATATTGTTGCTCCTAAAAACATATTGCTGAAACTATTAAGAAAAAAGAAAATCATTAATCATATTAAGAACCAAGCGAAGAACAAATAATATGGATGAGAGTCTTTTTTTTCTTCCAGAAAAACTGCAAATAGTTTCGCTGTGAGTTTAAGGCTATTAGTCTACACGATCTTCTTTAAAAGATGCTAATTCAAAAAGTTTCCATGTTTGACTATCAGAGCTATTACCTAACTAGCTGCCATTCTTGTAAGCTATAACAACTTCTGCACACCAGACAACCCAAAAAAAAATCAAAACAACCTAAATGACAGAACAAGGCGAAAATTAAAAAAAACAAAAAAAAGTTCCATATAATTGAGGTTATATGTTGCTACTGCCAGCTCCGAAAAATGAAAACCAGCAGCTGGGGCTGCATGCCAATAAGAACAAACCAAAGAAGATGAAACAGCAAGCTGATCAACGGAAGCAGTCTAGAATGAGCAGAGAGAATTACAAGATGAAGAGGACAAAAGAAAGGAGAAAGGCACCTCAACACATTTGGTACAAGAGGAGAATATTCTTGATGGTGATCTGGACTGTATTTCCTTCACAAACAGGCACTGTACGGATTACAATGAGTCATACAATCTGTTATAGTACAATGTAGTCTGAGGCTAGGATTTTTTATTTTTTTAAAAAATTTGACATCCGTACACAGATTAGATGGGGAGATTTGTTGGTCCTCAATCTCCTTGTCACTATAGGTACAAAATTCATCCTTCGTAAATCTTAATGGTTAATATACAGAAAAACTTAGCATCTTCTTCATCAAGTCCCATTCCTTTATTTCTCTTTCTTTTTCAAAAAATTTACAACATGTCCTGTCTCGTCATTCTTGATATATCAACAAAAATCAAACGTAATTTATGTCCTAAGTTGGTGCAGAGAGATTCATCACCATTAGCATTAATGGTAAATATTTATTGAGTTGCGTAATATGTGCGGCCATTATATGATCTAAGTGGAGTCATATGATTTACAAATTATGCACTATTGGACACTGTGTTTCCATATGCATTGTCTTGCCAACTAGCAAAAGGAAGTGAAACTTGCTAGTCAAATTTCACATTTTAGCTTTGTTGAGAAACAAGTTAGCTATAACAAGCTCTAAAGACAGTATTGTGTGGAAAATGATCACACTCAAATTATATCAGCATGGTTATAAGCTTATCATCTTCCTGTCACAGCCACAGAATTTTAACTGAATGCTTTATCGTTATACTGGTGAACAATGGGATGGGACCATATTCAAAAAACTTTGGTGCTGAATCTTAATGTAGGGGGAAAAATAGAACACGTGAATAGATTCAATGAAGGAAGGAACTGGGTAACAAAGGGGAAACACTGCAAGAGTACATGTTTTGTTACCTGTATATTGTGTCCATGGCAATCCCACAGAATTTACATCTCTAATTATGAAAAGTGCTTATCAAACGTACTCTAAGTGCATTGCAGTTAGTGGCAAAGCTTTGAGAACAAATTTTCAGACACATACCCTAACCTCGCACATCATCCCACCATACAAGAACTTTCAAAATGTAAATAAGAAGTATAAAGAAGCCAAGAAATTACATGCATGCATCAATAGTAATCAAATTCAAGCCTAAGTGGTAGAGGCAGAACAGAGGGATATTAATCTCAACAAGACGCTACACCAACTTTTGTCAGAATATGAGCATTCATAATCCATACATAAATAAAGTTGTAGAATTATTCCTTGAAACAAGAACAATTTGGATTAGTAATTAATGACAAAAAAAAATACTAGATATGGCTAATTCCATCATATAGATTAGCATCCCAGAGAGAAATCTGAGCTAATTAATATCAATCTTCAAGAAGATTTTGAGCAGAGAATCTAGGGGAGAAAGTTCCTTTACACGTAGATAATTCCCTAAGAAGAAAATTCTCTCCATTCCCTCATGTTTGTATGAAAAGCATCATAAAAGGAATACTCAAAATAAAACATTGAACATTTTATGCAATAAAATACTAATACAAACAATATCACTGCAAGACAAGGTGCTTATCTGACCAACTGTGCCCTTAGAATGGCTTCACAGTTATTACTCTCAAAAATGAGAAAATGTCCTGCATTTGGAATCTCGTTATATTGAATCCACGAGAGCTTCTCTGAGATATAACGATTTATTTTAGCAGGAATGATTCTGTCTTCACACCCTTGCCAAATGTGGATCAAGCCCTCATTGTCTGGGAAAGGATTAGTTAGATCTATGGGATCAAATTCCCACTTAGCATAGCCTGTCATTAAGTCTCGATACAGAGATTCGTAAGCACCTTGCTGTTGAATCTTTTCCTGATCCAGAAACACAACAATTATCGCGTTAATAACTTGTAACTTCTAAAAATAAATTTCTGGAAACAGGGGTTATACAAAGGAAGATAGATTTTTCTAAGTATAAGACCAGCAATATTAGTATAGCATAATTACTGAGCTTTCACCTATTATTGAAATTGTTGTCCTTAACATGCAAATTAATGCAAAGAATTTGAGTTTGAATTTCAAAAAACCCAGTTGATAGGCCATCCAAGGCTTACATATTCAGCCAAGCAAGTGCATTATTTGATGTGATAAACTAAAAGGTGCAGAAATGAATGACTACCTGACCATCACTTGGGGATTCTGACAACCTCTTCAACATTTCCACATCTTGGGGACTAAATATAGCCATATTACCAGTCATCATACTCAATGTTGGAAACCATTTCTGAGACATCCACCAGTTCAATAACCAAGGGCTGTAATGAGCAATCCGCAATGTCATTTGGTCCTGCTTAGGAAGCCTCTTGAAGGCTTCTCTTGATAAATTAGGAGGAAGACAACACCACCAATAGTGCACAAATGGAACTACCAGGGAGGCACCTGACAACCTGTGAATAAGAAACCAGTATAGATAGAAGACGAGCAATTAGAATGTTTTAAAAAACAAAGACAAGTAGCATATTTTAGAAAGTTTCGTGCCTGTGTGGAATGTATTTTAGGCAACCATAAACAAGATAGGCTCCCATTGAGATGCCAATAATGTAGAACTTGGACCCAATCTGCAACTTGTCTGCTAGTTGCTCAACATCATATGCTTCGCTTTTCACTGTGCGTAATGGATGTGGATCACTCTCACCATAACCTGGTCTGTCGAAGAAAAGAAAATAAATCTTGAGCTCCTCTATAAGTTCCTGCAAACAAAGGCATATGCTGAATTCACCAAATCTCAAAGCAAGCAATTCAATTCTTTTGAAGAGGGTAAGGAAAGACATATACATACTGAAATGACAATATGCACATGACCCAATTGAAGATCTAACAGTAAATTTGAAGATGATGTGTTTTTATGCAGATCAGAAATCTATTTATATAACCTTGGAATTGTTTACCTAGAATAAATTTGTTGTGTTTGATGCTTCAAAAACAAGTTACAACATTGCCATCCATCTGACTCATGTTTTTGGTTATGGTAATCACTACTAAATTATGAAAACAGCCACACTTTAATTTGTGTCAAGGTGTGCAGAGATTTAAGAAGCATATGTTGTTCATACTTGAGGGACAGGTAAATTAAGATCTTTGGAGCTGCCAAAGCCATGAATGATAATGATTCTGTACTTAGCAACTTCCTTGGGAACTCCTGTTTCTCTATAAGCCACATGCCTCCCGTCATTGAGTTTTACTCTAGGTGAAGTAACTGGGGGACCACCTGGTGATCCGCATAGCTTTGAAGGAGGAGGAGGCTTCAATGCCTGATAAACCCACCCTAGAAGTCCCACTGCTAATGCTACTGCAATTGGTGCAAACATTGCTGGACAAACAAAATAATATATCAGGGAAAAATAACTATTAAGGAGTGTTTATTAGTATTAGCAACACATAGATGTAATGTAAACAATAAAGATCTACTTTTCTAATGTTTGCAAATGAAATAAGAACAAGAAAGATGAAAATTAATAAATTACAAATTGAGGAATTTCAGGGTAGATTTTCCTTATGCCTTTGGGGCTATGGAAGTTACATTTTTCATCACATATTGTTCATTACTATTAAATAATATTAACAGATGACAGGGTTAAGTAGGCCAGTTGGAAAAGGTAGATCTTAGGAATGTTGACTGGAAGTATGCTTAAGAAATGTAATGGACTTGAATATGCAAAAATAAGTAGAGTCATGCATAGCCTAGCAAGACACTGACCAGCGTCTACCTTTCTTGATTATGAATTCTTAACAACCTCAAATCGTACAAAATTCAATGAATGTTCACACCGTCTCAAATTGTCATACTCATTTGAGAACACTTCTCAAAACTTCCTGCTCAAAGATCAAATTGTCTAACAATCAAACAACTGATCTGTCAATGAATCCCCATGGCTTTAACCTGTAACCGCTTTACATAACAAATAGAAATACACACAGAATTTACGGCAGGCTGTGATAAAAGTTACAACACAAATACACTGCACAAAAGCTAACGAGAATGTTAAACCAAATACTAAGACGATCAATACATGTTAGTAAATGCAGCAATAGAAGATTAGATTGTGACGGCCGAAACCAAAACTGTTCTAAACTATGAATCAATGGAAGTTTAGATTGTGACAGCAGAAACCAAAACAGTTCAAAATTATGAATCACAAGAGAAATTTCAGACGACCAAAGAACGTCAAATTCAAATAGAACTTCGAAGAGAATCTACATATAGCTCAACAACACTCAACTGAGAATTATTATATAGAGTATGGAGTCATATCCTTTGAAAATTACAGCAATTTCTTCAAATTAACTTCATTTGTATCAACTATTTGCACGAAATTTATCCCAACAGCAAAGAAAACGTTAAATGAATAGCGACTCAAAACGAACTTAATTTCATAGAAGTGAAGGAACCCAGAAAGCAGAAATAAAAATTAAACGAAAAAAGAAAAAGCAAACAAACTACACACCTGAAGGAAGTGCTTTGCTAAGTCTTGTGTGAAAACTTGCTAGCAGATGCAGCTGATAGCTTTATTTCTTGACACAACGTAACTGCCATTCTTGCTGCAGCTGATAGTCTTTTAACTTGCACAGAACAGTTCCAAAAAGACCCACCCGATCAATGTGATTCACAAATTAACTGGGATGGTGACAAACGACTTCCGTAGAGGAACCGAGTCCGATGGGCTGCAAGTGCGTGGAAATATCTAAAAAGCGTAATAGTATTAGTGGTTGTATTTTATCATGGTATAGGATGTGGGAAATGCATTAATTACAACCATTGCGTTTACTATAATCATCCCATAATGGTATAGAATGTAGACCTTGAAATTCTTAATTAAGACCCTAAAAACACTAGGGGGCAAAGGAGGTAAAATCTATAATATAGTAGACCAATAAGTCTTTAATCAAGCAAATTAAAATGTGTTAAATTTGTTATTAGAAAGATAGCAGCGTCTTAATCTTTACAAGATTTAATCACATCTAAAATCCCAACATTATGATGTCACTAGTTAGATATTCATACATGGATCTTGCTTGTCTAAAATTGAACAATGCAAACTGTAGCCTTAAGCATACCTTAGGTGCCATGATCTATAGTTGAAGCTGAGGGATATGATACGACTTAAACATTAATGTAGCCATAAAGGCTACCAATGTAGCTCCAAATGTTGACGGCAGAATAAAAGAATAAGAAGAAGTCCCATTAGACTGTGAGATATCTGAAGCAAACCTAGAGCTTGAAACTAACTAAATATGACTCAAGTTAATTATTCTGAGATTTATAAGAAGCCTAGATGCATGAGATGAGATTGGACTTGGGGTTTGAACTAACAAAATCAATATTGCAGAAAATCTGGGTAATACTGCAGAAGAAGGGTAACCTTAAGGATCTATGAGTGATTTGAAAATATAAGATTATAATTTGACAACTGTATGTTAGAAGATCAATAAAAAGGCCCTAAATAAGGGGAGAGAAAAATACTAGTGCAATAGTCAATAGGATCTAGGTTAATACACATAATCCTATTAAAAAGTATGTGTCCTATAAAATGCCCATTATGAGTGGGCTTCGACCATGACAAGTGCATGGCCTACTAAGCAGGATGATAGCCATATCATTGAGAGCAGGTTGCTCATTTTTTGCAAAGGAAATCCCAATCTGGGATGCCACAGCATCAGAGGTGATCTTATAGATAGTGCCCCACAAAATACAAAAAAGAAGACTCAATGAATATCTATACTGTGGATGTTATAGTAGAACCCTTGGATGATGCTTTTAAAATAGCCCATCAAAAACTAAACCCTATTGACGGTCTAAAAGAAGGAATGATACTTAAGACCTATCAATAAAGACAAGTAGCTTTACTTCACACTTCATTAGAGGTGAACCTATTGCGAAAGTATTCTTGAGCACGAGTGTAAAATCTAAATGACTCTAGTAGAGGTTGCTTATACCAAGCGACCAACTTGACACAACGAGACATCTGATATCAACATAGTAACAAATTAGGATCACAACAAACCAAGGTAAAATAATCCTAAAATTGTGTGTAATTACTAGATAATGAAACTGTGTAACTTAACCAAATCTACAAATCTATCATAAAAACACCCGAATAAAGTATGCACAAAATACAAATATAAAACACTAATGAGCAAGCAATAATATAATACAAGTAACATAAAAAGCCATGCAAGAAAATGTAATCAAAACTAGAAAAAAAAATACAATTTAATTGATTTTTTTTTCACTTTTATTACTTTTTAAATGCTAGCCCAAAGGTCAAGTTAGCACTGCCTCTAACGCCATCTTGGCCCGAGGTTTTGCAAAAAAATGACCAAAAGCACAATATTAACTAATCACTTCCAAAAGCCAATCAACCATGCAAAAATCTTTCTCTAATAATTCCAAAAACTAAAATATGCTCTAATGTAGCACATCCATAAATTTATAAACTCTCCAAAGAATATCAGAAAATTGAAATTTTTTGAAAGTAAATTAAATGAAGAAGATGAAACATTATACCTAGGGCGTGCTAGAGGACAAAGATTCAAGGAAATAACGATACATGGAAGAAAAAAAATCAAGGAAGTGTTGAGAAAATCGAAGGAATGACAAAGAGAAATAACCAGCGGCGTGAAAAATAATGGCCGAGAAAACACTAATAAAATCTCATTTGTTTGAGCAGCTCCATGCACTAGGTTGGCATGAAGCTTTTGCTTATTTAAGGCTAAACATCTTAACTTGCTCAATGCGCTCAAAAACATGCAATGCATGCAAGCTTGCTCGAGCAAAGACCAAGAACCCTCTTAGCCTTGCATCTCACGTTCTTTTTATTATTATTATTGGTCAAATTGAAAAAAAAACACTAGATAATTCCAATACTAAACACCTAGCAAGTGAAAACAACATAAAACCCACAAATTATTCTATGAATCAATGCACTCTCTTTTAGTAATATCTCTAAAACTCGTAATGCACAAAAAAATATGCACACATGATCCATAATCAAAATGTTGCATGATCTAATAAATAAAGAAAAAGCTTAAGGTCTTAATATATGGATAAAGCCAAAACCCAACCACAAAAGCAATTAATGTTTGAACTTGCGAAAGTCAAACCCAATACAAGTAGAACCTACATATCATTATATATTTTAACAACCTTTTCTTTTGATTTAAACAATTTTCCTTCATATATATATATATATTGCAAGATATAATTTATTGGAACTTTTCTTAAATTTTTTAAGGGTACTCAAACATATGAAGAGGTGCACTAGTCAAAGGTCAATTCACATAACTCATTTTAATAAATTACCTTATAATTGCTTTATAAGTATCATACATACTACCAAACTCCACAGTTTCTTTTATAGTCAATTCACAACTTTTTTTTATCTCATTAGCACAAATCAAATGCATTGACAATGAAGAAAAGAAACACACATTAACAAGATGCTTTGACAACATGAGTAAAGAGGGTTTGCATTTAGATAGCACTATCTCTAAGTGAAAAGGAAGAACATTTCAAAAGAAAAAACTTACTAGAAAAGAAATAAATGGAAATATGCATGAAAATTAAATGTAAACGTGCATACACGCACACACGTACAAAATAAATACATGCAATAAAAATACATACAGTGACACTTACTCTATCTACTTTCCTAAGTGACTCCAGCCTAACTATATCTAAAGATCTAGTGAATAAGTTAGCTAGTTGATCATCAATTAACTCTACATGATCATGAATAAAGTGATGACTAATGTCTCTATGCTTTGTGCTAGAATTGAGGACAGGATTCTTAGATATATTAATTGCATTCGTATTACCACAAGAAATTGGCATTATCTCTCGTCATAGACCATAATCATTCAACATCTACTTTATCTAAAGGAGTTGAGTGCAACAACTCTTAGCAACAATATATTTTACTTCAACAATAGAGAGCGAAATGGAATTAACCAAATTATAACAAGTTGAAATTTGGTACGCTCTCAACGAATTCAAAAATTAAAACCTTCTAGGTTGTTATAAGAGCCTTCCAAAATTTTTCTATAATGCAACCAGTAATTATTAAGATCTATTAATTCAATTTGAAGTGACACGTTCTAGAAAATTTATTTTTTAGAACTTTGACTCTTTCTAGCCAATAAAATTCATGAATAACTCATTCAATAGACTGAAACTTCAACCACTAATACCATTCAGAATTCTAAAGGTTTCACAATTGGATTTTATAGGAATAGAAGTAAGAAAATCTGCCAAGTACACAAAGTTAAATGTCACTCATTATGATAAGATTTGCTCAGAAAGCTTAGAGTAAGTTATCTTTGCTCTGAAAGCTCTTAAAACCCCAAAAATCACCATTTTCTAGACCCTAAAAATATCAAACATCCTTTATATGCCTTTTACTCTAAGCACTGAAAGCTTAGAGTAACTTGTTTTTTTTATTCGGCATGACATTTAAATTACTTCAAATTATTGCCTCGGGCATGAAGTTAATTGAGGAATAACACCAAGCCTCTATCTTATGACGGTCTTTGCATCCTTAAATCAATGTTTCTTCACGCCACACTAAACACAACTATAACACCTTGTTTTAGACATAGCATAGGCCGACAAACTAAGTTCTTAATAAGCCCTAGTGGCTGAACCATATAAATCTTCTTTGTTTACTAAATTTCTTAGCTTCTTTGTTGGTCTAATTATTAGTTGCTTGATTCTATACAAAACCAGATATTGTTTCAAGTTCGTAGACAAATATAGGAGATCAATCCTTTTATTTGATTTGCTAATGAATCTTTTCTAGTATATTCTCAAAATTTGAATTATTAGTGCATTAAAGTTCTAACATCTTTGTACACTTTTTAACCAATCAAACCCATATTTTAGTGTTTTAATCCAAGATGGTTAAAGGAATTGAATGTAAATTTTTAAAACATTAATGATTTAATTGCTTGATTTGACAAACTTTTAGTTTTCTTTTAAATATTATTAAACAACATAAACTTGAATGTAAATTTTTCATATTACACGAAAAATAGTGAAAAAAAAATTCAGATATTTGTTGAAAATTTTAAGAATAAGATTGTTTACACCTACACATGTAATCATTAGAAGTCTCATATTTTTTTTCTTCTTTTAAATCAATGATAATTAAAAAGGGAAAGTTAAGTGACAAATTTTTTAGAAATAATTTTCAATCAATTTTTTTTTAAAAATAATTTATATTTTATGAGATTAAATGCTTACCTTTTAAAGTTGAAAAAGTGGAAGTGTACATAAAAATATATTTATTAATTTTAGATTTTAAGTATTTAATATTTGAATTTAAAATTTTCAATGGGCTTAAGGCACATCCTATACACGGGCCCTATAGCTTCTCCCAACTAAGTGTTCGTTTCGTTTCGATTGCTACGATAAGGTTATATGCAATTTATTTAATATCTTTTTATTAAATTTATGTTCGGTAAAATAAAATAAATAATAAATAATTGATTATTTCATATGTGGTGAATTGTGGCAGCAAATTTTAGAAGAAGGGAAGGTGTTGCTTTTAAAAGATAATTAAGCAAATAATCTATAATGATAAATTTGTCACTATAACATAAATATAATTATATATTTTGTTTTTAAAAATTTTAATTTATCAATTATATAATTCTTATTATTATATTGTAATTTATTTTATTTTATTAATAGCATATAAAAGTATCAAAATTTTATCAAATAAGTTAGTTTATTTTTATATTATATTTTATTATGTCAAATCATTTATATAAATTTGTTGCATTATTGTACGATTAATATTCCATGTACAAAGAACTCTTCCAAAATTTTTTCACTCGTTATAAAATAGAATATTAAATAAATATAAAAATATGCATAATATTATTGTTATTATGTTAATATTATATATATATATATATATTTATTCTCATTTACAATTATCTTGGAAGAAATTATTTAGTACCAAAAAGGGATGAATTATATAACCAATTAGATTAGATGAGGATGAATTATAATTTTAGCAGTAATTAGTCTAGTATTCTTTTTGAATGACAAAGAAGATTAAAAAAAATAAAAACTAAATTAAGTTGAGATAAAATGTTGTTGTTATTTAATTCAACTATTAAAATCTTTTCATATGATTTAAAAGTTTAGAATTTAAACTCTGCTTTAAGTCTATTAGAGAGGGTTTAAGTTAATAGTTGTTAATATATATATTTTTTAAAAAAAGATGAAAATATTAATTAATTATATAATTAAATTTTAGTACGTAATTAAATATTTTATATATATAGAATTTTTTTTTCTTTTAAGGTGCTATTTTACGTTTAGATACTTCTATTATAGAATTAATTGCTTAACATAATACGTTCAAATAAGACAACAATTGTTAACAACTCGTAAGTTACATTTAGAAAATTTATAAAATCTAACCAAAATTAGAAATTACAAGAAAAGTTAAGTAAAGGTTGGAACGAAACAAAATTGGAGAAGGTAATAAAAGAGTTGGAGAGCAGTGCCATATAAACAGAATGCACGCACCGAAGTATGGCCCTAATTGACATTATGTATTTTGGTGTAGGTATGGCAAACCTGTGGACAATTAATGGTGCGAAGTAGGTAGCTAGAGTATGCGCAGGCAATCTTTGATGTAAATCTTTTTCCTCTATGAAAAAGTGTAAATATCGACTCTGTCTGTCGTCACGAGAATAAAAAAGAAAAAAAAATTTTTTAAAAAAAAGAAGATTACTTCTCCAATTATTCGTAGACATTGAGGCGACAAGATACTGTAGCGTATGTTGAATATTTCGCACAGCACAGGCTCTCGGCGAAGCCATGAAGGACGGGCCCCTACTACTCGGGCTCTGGTTTTGGTAAAATTGCCAGCACTTGTTTGTTTCAGATATGGTAAAATTTTCCAAGTACATGAATTCAGTTCTGTGGATTTTGTTTCTCTTTCTAGTTGGCTGATGGTTATCTCTGTTTATTCGTACTGCCTACAGAAGTAGTCACATCGAAATGAATAACCTTTTTTCTCTTGTAAATTTCAATATTATCCATCCTCCAAGTGCAAATTTAAAATGGCGTTGAAATTATTAAGGGGTTGATCTCGTCATACTCTCGAAAAAAAAATTTATTGAAAAAAATGTAATTCAAAGAAAAATGATCGTTTTTAGTTTGTACTTTGGCTCTTTTTTCAACATTGATGTAAGTATTAATATAATGCCCCTATTATGTATAGGTCTCATGTTACTGAAATTCGAACTGGAAACCCTCCTCCACCTTTTGACCATTCTTAAAAATAATCTTCGCCTCTCAAACGATGTGCAATTAATCTCAAGGCACAAGGGAAGGAAAAATCCAAAATTAGAATAGTACAGAAAAGAATTTGTTTTATCATTTGTTTACTAATTAAGACTCAAAAGGCAGCAGAAAAAGGAAATTACTTTTAGTGGACAGCTGCATTATATAGAATAGCTCTTGCGGGCTCAAGGAGAAAACTGGTTAATTTGATTTGGTGAACAAACACACAAATAATTGGTATGGAAAAATTAGGTTAAGCTACATTTATCAAGAAAAGAAACCCTTATTGTTGTTGATAAGAGTTTGAAAAAATATATTATTATTATTTAAATCATTTCTGATCACTATTTGATGTCTTTGAAACAATAATTTTCTAAGATTCTCAGTGGTAAAGAGTCCAAATAGGAGAAGAATATATATGATTAAGTCTTACTACTACTCGATGCCATAAAATTTGGATAAGAAATCAGTTCAAGTAGAGTATTGCATGTCCTAAGATCTATAATTTTGTTAAATCTACGTCTGTCTATATTACTAAAATACAAAGATTAAAAATAAATACGAAAAGTGATAATACTTACCAAAAATTGTTGATTATAAAATGCTTTTAATTATTATGTTTCAAAAGTTAAAACGCATTAGTATTAAAAAATATTCGTGAAAATATAAAATACGTGACAATTATATTTATAATATTACTGAAATTATAATGTAGAATTGTGCATGTCTATCCATTTCAAAAACCCAATAAAAAATAATAATAACAGACAGCAGTGTACAGTGCACTCAGAATTTCTGGAACGTACCCAGTCAGAGTGGGGATGCATCTAGCACCAAAAGACTCGTCGTTTCTTTTATGCTTGCTAAGTTTAAAAAAGAAATGATAATAAATTCCAAAAATTCTGTCGTCTTGTATAATTGTAAGCTCTTCCTCTTAATAAGATAGTTAAATTTTCGTTTTGCTTCTCGTCAAAAGTAATCAAGCTCACAATTTTTTCCGTTTTCCTATGAACTGATAATATTGGTTTGCCCTCGATTCCAGGACGTTAAACCAGGTCGATTAGTTTCATCGTTTAATTACCTTTTGATTACCTCTTAATATTTTTATCAACAGACATTAGTCCCAATTATTTGGATCATTTATGCAACATAGTCTTAATTAATCAGATGATGGAACTCAATCTAATAAATTAAAATCGTTCATAATCTTGGATAAGTAATTCGGGAAAAAAGAAGAGTGCCAATAGAAATGATATATGTTTATTTTATTATTATTTTTTTGGAAATAATAGACAGAAGCTAGCGGAGTTCTTAATTAGTACATTGTTGTATCATCTCAAGCATTATCCTCACTTAGTATGTGTAGGTAAACATCTTATACTGTCAGCTTTCATCACTCCAGAATACCATTTGCGAGTTTTAAGGCTTAATAATGTTATTTAGGGATGAAATTATTGTTTCTGTGTGTTACATTAAGTGGTGAGATAGAAAAGAATGAGAATCTTCTTAGGCTAGCTAGCTTAACCCTTTCATTTCAAGAGCTAGATATATATCCCTTGTAATTTATTAAGCATATAATATTCTAACATCAAGCTCTAATTTTCTTTCCATTACATATTTTAAACACTTTTGTAACCAACCGAGGTTCCATGGATCTTAGTTCTCAACGCTATAAATAAGGGGCTCAAGTTTAAATGCTCCAATAAGAATCCTCAAAAAAAATTGAAGGAAGACATAGCTTATCTATTCAGGCCAACTTCTATACTCTCTTTCTCCCTCTCTTTCCCTCTAGCTCTCTCTCTCTCTCTCTCTCTCTCTCTCTCTCTCTCTCTCTCTCACACACACACACACACACACACTCATGGCACGAATATCGGATGCCCTTGTGCTGGGGAAAGTGGTTGGAGATGTTGTTGACTATTTCACTGAGACTGTGAAAATGACTGTCACTTACAACTCCATCCAGCGGCAGCAGGTTTATAACGGGCAGGAATTATTTCCATCAGCAGTAACTCCAAAACCCAAAGTTGAGGTTCATGGAGGCGATATGCGATCTTTCTTCACTCTGGTAGACTAAATTTTCTGCATCCCATTAGCTTTTTTCTTTTTCTATCATTTTACTCTGTGAAATTGAATAACAATTTTCTTTATTCCAGATCATGACAGACCCAGATGTTCCTGGTCCAAGTGATCCTTACTTGAGGGAGCATTTACACTGGTATATATTCAAGTAACTTCACTCTAAACTCTTCTTTCAAAACTAAAAATAATGATATTAATAAAATAATAAATAAATTGAAAAGGCAAAAGGAGATCTGGAAATTCAGGGATTAAGCAGGGGTCCTTTTTCAGAGGTAGATGACTTCCAAGCTCATTCGAGTAATTAAGAACTAAATTAGGCTACCTCGAATGTGTGTGATTTGAAAGGCATGTATAATTAAATATTGCGTATATATGAACCAAATATCGTGCTGATCATGCAAACATGACTTGAATCGAACCAATAATCAAGATCTTCTTGATATGCTTCTGTTGAAGAAGTTTTCCGGGAACGTTTTAAGTGGTCAAATCTGCCGCGTCCATGACAAATATACTTGGTTTAATTTATACATTTGTACAGCTTTAGTACAGGCTAAACTAAAGAATGAAATATTTATGTGTGAAAAGATCTCAACCACAAACACAAGTGCTTAGCAATCCGGTTGAGTCTTTTCTGAATTGTGTTATTTGACTATGTTATAGGATTGTGACGGACATCCCCGGAACCACAGATGACACATTTGGTAAGTAATACGTGATCTAAATACGCACAAACACAAACAGGGAAGAGAGAGGATAATAGAACAAATGATTTAAAGGGTTTTCTGTCAAAATTACAGGAAAGGAAGTGGTGAGCTATGAAATTCCGAGGCCCAATATCGGGATCCACAGGTTTGTGTTTCTTCTCTTCAAGCAGAAACGAAGGCAAACAGTGATGACCATACCCACCTCAAGGGAACGCTTTAACACAAGAAAGTTTTCAGAAGAAAATGACCTTGGTCTGCCGGTTGCAGCAGTGTTCTTCAATGCACAAAGGGAAACAGCAGCAAGAAGACGCTGAAGCAAAATAATAATAATAATAATAATAAATAAAATACAGTGGAAATGTGTGCTGTGCTGTGTTATGCTTTCATTGGATGTAAACTCGAAAGAGCAGGAATTTAATTTCCCACTTTATGTTTTCGTAGTTTTCAATATTTCGAGGTTTAAGTGTGTTGTTACTATGTGTTTTTTTTTAAGTTATTTTAAAATAAAATCCAAAATAAAAAATATATATACTCGTTAATGGGCTTTTTTGTCTCCTGTCTGGCTCGTGTATGGTGTGCATGTATGTATATATTTGTGATTGTTAACACCGAGTGAAGCCACAGTTTGATGTTCGTAAACCTAAAATGTTATTTTAGGTGAAGTTTGATGCCTCTGTCAACTTTTGGACGATGTGACCGTCAAGACAGAATGTAGGCTTCAGAATTGGTGTCCCCAATAAATAGTATACCTTACCATACTGCTCCTTTATTACGAACTCCGGCTCTCTGTCGACCTTCTGTTTATCGCACTTTTAACCAAATATGACAGATCACAAATTTAACTGGTAAGAATTGCCTATTTTGTTTATCCTTCGTCCTGCATGTTCCAGATTGAAAAGCAGAAAAGCCTAAATTTTTGCAGGGGAATAATCATTTAAGACCCTTCAATGTATATATTAGCTGGTCTATACTGCCGTGCCAGAAGAACCTTACCCCACGGTGACTCCGAAGGGGTAAAAACCAAACTCTGCAACCAAACATTAAATAAACTATTAATTTAAGTACTGCAAAAAGAGCAGCGTTTCTTATTTATAAACCGGAATTCATAATTCAAAAAGGTCATCTCTTTTCCAAATTATTCGCTTGCTATATTATGTCAAATTATATTAACTTTTCCAGTTTATTAGACTATATTAATTAGGTTATGTTAATTTAATTAACGAATAGATACTCCTTATGTTTATTTTGAATTGTGACTTTATAATTTTCATAAGCGCTTGAGCATAGTTCAAAGCTAATTACAATTTGTGTAATTTTTACTGTCAATTAACTTGATTAACTATTTACTTGCTATAGTTTAGTGTGCTAATCAAGTTATATCTATTTGCTTGCTAAAAAATCAAAGTGAAAAAAAAACCATCTTCTGTTATATGAAAATCTACCAAATTAACTTGTTCGTGTAATTGAATTTTTTTTTCTTCTTTGTAAATTATGTTATTTTTGTGCATTAGTTAAGTATATAATAAAATATAATTAATCTAATATTTTTTTTTAAAAAAAAATTTGGTAGTTTGAGAAAAGAGCTAACAATTTATAAGGAAATCTCAATATTGTAAAGGAAGCTCTTGTATCATCCTTTCAAGTTATTTTTTCAATCAAGTACTTGCAAATTATTCTATGTTGGTAAAATTGTTTTTATTTTTGATTTCTTTGGTTGGGTAGTAGTTGCTTCATGTCACCTTTCAAGATGACTTCATTGAAAATGTTAGATGTGAATCAATGCATTTGTGCAACAAAGGTGAAGTGGTTAAGGAAGTTGAAATTGCATCTATTGATCCTCAGTCACTTATCCATTGTATATAAGCTTGGTCTATACCGTTGGAAAATTTGGGTGAAAAAGTAACTTCAATTCCAAGGGTCTTGCTTTATATAAACCTACTAGTAATTTGCAAGTTCTCGAGGATGCTATAGGATCAACCATTGCAATGCCTTATAAATATATAAATTTCCATTGATGATTTATGTAATTGGCATTGACTTATTTTTTTTGTGAAACAAATAATACTTAAGTATTAACTTTGTCTATATTTTATATATAATTTTTTTGTAAAATAAACAATTATCAATTTTTTTATAAATTACAAATTAGTTGATATCATTAAGTTATAAATATTAGCATTCAAATTTTTGATAAATTTTGCTGTTAATTTGTCACACTACATATAAATATCAAAATTTCTATTTTATTCATAATAAACTACAAGTATTGTACTATTACTAGTTGAAAACCATAATTACCACCTACAAGCAAATAGTGTCAAACGGCAATTGCAAATGAAACATAGACCACATACACTATTAAGCAGTGCTATGTCAGATTGGTAAAAATCTACAGAACGTATCAGTAGATTAGTGACTATCAACAATGCACATTTGCACATAGTAGATGGTACGGTTTAAAGATTTATTTAAAACATAAGTAACAAGTGATGTTATGTAGTGCTATGTTAGATTGGTGAAAATTTACAACACACATTATGAGATTAGTGACTATCAAGAACACAATTGCATGTAGTAGATAGTACGGTTTAAAAATTTATTTAAAAAATGAATAATAAGTGATGTATAATAGTTTTAACAACTTGCTTCATCGTCATTGACAACTCAATTGTTGTAATTGTTAATTATAATATTTTTTTAAGACTCCTTAATAGATTGTAGTTCAATTATTGTAGTTGTTATTTATAATATACTTTTTAAAAACTCCTTAATAGATTTTAGGAAAAGTACATGTGATCAATTTATATTTTAGACATGCAACAGTAATGACATAACAACTCTTTTGTTTTAGTGAATTTTGTCCTTGAATATATACATGTTACAAATCAATATTTACATTAAGTAAATATTTTTTCTTTTTTTCATTAGTTTATAAGTTAGTTTTGATCAAATACTAATACTATGGAGATATTGTAGCACTCCAAATCTGACATACATCACATATATCGAATTAAGGCACACAATCCCATATACACGCGATAAATTTCACAATAATAATTATTTTTCTAAAATACTTTATGAAATAAACATTTTCAAATACCAACAATAATCAAATCAAACTTTAAAATCCTAAAAGAATTTTCAAGGTAAAAATGTTAAAAAAAAATGAAAATGTGCTAAATGCACTACATAATATTATTTATAGTCTAAAATAAAAATAAATAAGCTCTCCCAGGATATCCTCCAACTTAGGCTACAAACTCACCATTCTAAGCAGCTTATGTTGAAAAAAATAAATGACGAGGAGTGAGCTGTCAATTAGATAAGTAATGTCATTCATAATGTGTACATAAATTTTTTCTTATTTCTAAATGCATAAAAAGTTTTACAAGTCATTTTATTCAAATATTGTGCAAAACATAATCTCAATTCACTAGAAATTTAATGTTTATAAATTTCATAAAAGAGTATGCTAAAATCATATTTCATAAAATATGAGTGCATAAATATATAAATCTTTCATTAGATAAAATATATTCAATTACTCATGTCACATAATATCACTTGTACCTTCGATAGGCCAGCCAATTACTATAATATCACTTGTAATTTGACAACCCAACCAAAATTCGAATCATGTGCACACTCAAAACATAATACTAGTTGATCTAAATAGATATCAATCATAGTCAAATATAATCATAATTATACAACTATAAATAGAGAGGCTAAAATATTTAATTTTTATCAAACATATAATAATGATTTAATAACATAAAGCTTGCATGGATTTACTTATGAAGCATTTAAGAATTTAATATATTTTACAAATAAACATTTACTTTTAAATAAATAATTAATAAAACATTTGAAAACATATAAATTTTTAAGAATTCATAATATAACTTCATTTATTAAATAAGCAAATAACTTTTAAATAAATTTGAATAAAATATTTTGTGCCAAGATATATTTTCAAAAACAACCCAATAAATATCATGAATGGAATTACTTACTTTGAATCAAGCAAATGCCTTAACTATCTCAAATGGTTGCTTAGAGGTTCTAAATTTTTTATAATAATTAATTATCTCTCAAAACACTTAAAATAATACACAGGCAAATTTTTACATAACTTGGTTACATATACTTTACTCCTTATGAACTCTAAATAGAACCTCTAATAAATTTGAAATTTTAACTCTGAATCTATAACTTATATCAAATTTAGATTTTACATATTTTTTAAGCACACCTTAAAATATCACATATAAAATTATCAAAATATTTCAAATTCAATGATTTTTTTTTAAAATCAACATTTGAAAAAACAAACAAGTTATTAGGTTTTTTTTTGAAATATACAAAGCTTAATAGAAAATTTATAAATATTAAAATACAATTTTAAAAATTACAAAATTTATACACATGACAATAAATATCTATACAAAGTTTTATAAAAATTTTCATAATTATTGGAGGCCTATTGATATCTTGAAATAATAAAAGTTTCAAAAAATGTAAATCTATCAAGAATATTCTATAATTGAAATTAAATTAAAGTAAAACTCAAAAGTATTTAAATATATTTCCAAAATTTATAGATAAAATAGTAAACATATGTACAAAATAAATTTTTTTTATATGAATTTCTAAAGACTTTTGTATGTCAAAATAGTAAATATTCCAAAAATAGAATCATGTCCAAAATTATTCTAATATTGAAGTTCAATTAATATAAAACACATAAATATTAAACATACAACTTTAAAAATTCTAAAATTTACATAACATATAGTAGACATGATATGAATCCCTATATAAAATTTTGCAATTTTTAAAGGTAGTTTGATGCTTCAAATAATTTAAAAATACAAGAAAAGTGCAAAACGTAAAAAATTCTAGATTTGAAAACCTAATTTTAAAATTTTGTATAACATTAAATTTAAATCTATTTTTTATAAAATAAAATTCTACAATTTTATTTAATATAAGAATATTCATATTCTAGAATTTTATGTATATGTTAAATTTTTGTAGAATAAATTTAGTTTGACAATTTTAATACCTCACTATCTATAGGTCTCTATCAACTCTATAAAATTTTAAGATATTTATGTCTACAGTATATTTTTAAAAAAAACACTATTAAGTTAAGAAATCAAGTTTATAGCATGGCATGATAAAAAATAATTTTTTTGAGAGTTTTAGAAGTCAAATAGTTTTTATTTAATTTTATATTATGAAACTTAATGATTATATTATGGCTTCATAAGAAAATAACATCATTTAAAGTATACAAAAAATTCTTAAGTAACGCAAGATCAATTTTAACAAATTTAGAAATTTAAGTTGTCAAATAGATTAATTGATGTTAGTGGTACAACTAAGGTCTAATCAGTTCTATTGTATATTTTAATAGTGTATATGAAACTTATGAATATTAATCTTCGATTATAAGTCAAAATGATTTAGTTCGTTGTGATTGTCAAATATAAATATACCAAACTTTTTAAAAAGAAACATAATATTATGTATGTGTTTTATTATATTTCAAGAATATTTTTTAATTATATGTTAATATAAAAGTATTAGTTTTCACCTTATTGCACAATTATATGATTGTTCATGATCATGTGTTCATATATGGTTGCTTATGAGTCATGTTCATTAGTATTAAAGCATAAACATATGCAATATGTTTTAGGTGATAAAAAATAGATTTTGTAAGAAAAATATTCATAAAAATTAAGTTTTGTATTTTCTGGACAACTAATTGTATTACTTACTTAATAAACAATTATAAGTTTATAAAAAACCTTTACAAGTGTGATCATTTTTTTGAGTTTAGTATAAATGATAGGTATTATTAAATATTCTATATATATGAGAGAGATCTTTGAATGGTTTCATATTTGTGTGATGACATATTTGTGCATGGGAAAGGATTCACCAACAATAAAGGTAAAAGAGTGGCTCTTACTTTATGGCATGCGCATTTTTTTTTCTTGAAATTCTTCAGGTGTGCTTGCTTGATTTTGCCTCCTCCACCCATGGGCATTGTGAACTAGAACCAAACTCTCGTATTTGTTACTTCCTAAGTTATGAAATATATCATAAAGAGTACCAGTGTTATTACTGCCCTTAGCGAGTCTTTTCAAGGTCAGTTATTCTTACTACAATGTACACCATCAATTGAGTATTTAACACCCTCGTATAGTAAGTAATATTATAGTAATATATTTATTTTATCAAATTAGTTAACTTCAGTCTCCTTTGTAGTTAAATATGTTTAGTATTAAAGGTCCTGTAAAGAGGTTTTAATGGATTTTCCTAAACCATAAGAAAAATCCTAATGTATAAAAAAAATATAAATAAGTTTTTTTTATAGGAAGTATAATCTTATAAATTTTTTTCAAAGGAGACTAAGGTGTTATATTAGAAAATTTGGAGATTAAAGATAAATCCAGATTTTCTTCCTTGTTTTTTGGGTATCAATGATTATTGTGAATTTAGCATGTAATTGTTTGTTATATATGTTTCAAAAAAGATAATAATTAAAAGGTTATAACTTGATTTGTGGTGTTTAGGCATGAATGTCTTGTAATAATTAATTAATAATTATTGTTTATAAATAATAATTGAAAGAAAGAATTTTTTTTTCCAACTTGATGTATGGTAGCAGATTAGTCTATGAATTTTTTAAAATTATGTGTTATGAATTTGACAAAACTAATTAACTAGACATTTGTAGGTTCATGATAAATTTAATCTCCTTCAAACATGCTAAGTTTTCAATTTTTAATAATTTTTTGAATTTTACCTTAAGATATTGAAATTTGCATATTTTTACGGAACATTCAAATGATGAAATTATTTGGTTAATCAAACAATCTTCAACAATTATGAAATTTCTCACAATACTTTTGGATATATCCATTATATTATATTAAATTTCATATTGAAATTTAATACTGTTGAAATGTTATAAATTTTGAATGAACTTGATGCATCGTAGATTTTGTTACTAAAATCTAAAAATCCCAAAATAAAGTATATGTAAAATTTTTGTAGAATAAATTTAGTTCGAAAAATTTTAATACCTCACTATTTATAGATCTATATTAACTCTATAAAATTTTAAGATATTTACGTTTATAGTATATTTTTTTAAAAAAATACTATTAAGTCAAGAAATCAAGTTTATGGCATAGCATGATAAGAAACAATTTTTTTGAGGAGTTAGGAGTCAATATTTTTATTTAATTTTATATTATAAAACTTAATGATTATATTATGACTTCATAAGAAAAAAATATCATTTAAAGTATAAAAAAATTCTTAAGTAACATAAGATCGATTTTAAAAATTTAAGTTGTCAAATAGATTAATTGATATTAATGGCACAATTATATGATTGTTCATGATCATGTGTTTATATATGATTACTTATAAGATATGTTCATTAGTATTAAAGCATAAATATGTGCAATATGTTTTAAGCGATAAAAAATATATTTTGTAAAAAAAATACTCATGATGTGTGATCATTTTTTTGAGTTTGGTATAAACGATAAGTACTATTAAACATTCTATATAAATATATATGTATGTGTGTGTGTATATATATATATATATATAGGAGAGATTTTTGAATGTTTTCATATTTGTGTGATGATATATTTGTGTATGTGAAAGAACTCGTCCACAATAAAGGTAAAAGAGTGACTCTTACTTTATGGCATGAGCATTTTATTTTGTTTTTTGAAATTCTTCAGCTGTGCTTGCTTGATTTTGCCTCCTCCACCCCATGGGCATTGTAAACTTGAACCGAACTCTCGTATTTGTTACTTCCCAAGTTATGAAATATATCATAAAGAATACGTGTTATGATCTTATAACCGAACATCTCTTTATCTCCAAACATGTGTCATTTTGGGAACACAAAATATTTAGTAATGCTTTACAAAACACCAGGGGTCCTTCTTCATATTCTCTTATTTTACAATCCCTTCAGTTGATTCTTTTTAAAATATTCTTTTATTGCAAATGATGAAAGCTCGTCTAGTCCCATCTCAATAACAATTGCTATATTATTTGCCAAGTTTTCTTATTCAGACGTCTTAGTTAGTCCATTTAACACTGTTGGATAAGTCTTGATACACAACGCTCTAGTCAGGTAAGAGCTCTCCCACGCTATATTCCTGATCATCACTATTTCTATATTTTATCCACTCTTTATGAGCCTCGTAACGATCCCAAGGCTAGTTCTGACCCTCTTCGCTAAAATTCCATGTCTAATTAACTCTAGGCCCTTGTCGACTGACACTCACACATAAGACGTGACTGATTTACCTCTAACCAAGATTGCAATAAGATGTAAGCAGGTGTATAAGATAAAGACTCCTTTTGATGGTTAGCACTAAAAAGCTCGTCTTGTGCTTGGGATTTTAAATAGGAGTATTATATTGACTACAAGGAGACTTTTGAACCTGTAACAATTCTTACCACTTTTTATTCTTTGCTTGTAGTTATTGATGTACGACATTGGCGGATATTTCAAATGAATGTTAAGAATGCTTTTCTTAGTGATGACTTAGCGGAGAAGTGAATCTACAGCGGCATTAATGTTTCGAACACAAACTTGGGAAAGTTAATCGTCTTCGTAAGGCTCTTTATAGTCTTAAACATCTTCTCAAGCTTTATATTCAAAACTCAGCTCTATATATTAACGTAGCAAGGGCTCACATTTAATGCATATGATTCTGTCTTGTTTCTTCGAAGGTTTTAGACGGGTACTGTTTTGCTCCAACACTACGTAGATTACGTGGTTATCATTGGTAATAATAATTTTAGGATTTATGCACTTCAACAATTTTTGGATAGCATTTTGAGGTAAAGGATTTGAAAACTGTTAGCTATTTTCTTAACCTTGAAGTGAACTCTAGCACAAATTGGTAGTACCTTCCCAAACTAAGTATTTGTTATCACGTGCTGGGTTGACTAATGGTAAGACTTTTGATAGTTATTTGAAAGCCAATGTTAAGTTTCTTCCTTCTGAGGATGAGCTCTTAAAGGCTGCAACTCTGTATCAAACAATTTTTGGGTAGTCCTGTTCATTTGACTATGACATGTTCAAACACCTCCTTGGGTATATTAATGATACACTAGTTATATGGACTGCACTTCACTACTCTTACTTATTTGAAGATTCAGGCTAACGCTAATGCTGATTTGGAGGGTGATCCTACAGACCATCATTCTATTTGTGATTATTGCTTCTTGCTTAGATCATCTCTTATATCTCTTAGAAAAGCAAAAAGCATATAGTTGTTTCATGCTCCAACAATGAGGCTGAATATGGTGTTATGGCATATGCAACCTCTGAGTTATCATGGCTTCGTTTGCTTGTTCAAAATATGAATATTTCTATATCTAGTTGTTCGTATCTTCATTGTAGCAACACTAGTTAGATACATATTGCTCACAATAATGTCTTCTATGAGGGGACAAAGCATATAAAGATTGATTGTTATTTTGTGTGATCTCATATGCAACAGAGCACTCTTTAGTTGATCCATATTGCTTCTATTGAACCCTCGTGGATATCTTCACAAAGGCACATCTACTCAAATGACATTGCGAATTAGTTTACAAACTTAAGTTGGGATTTTCAATCCTATCTCAAGTTTGAGGGATGATGTTACCATATTAACTTGATGCATGTTAAGATCTTAGCTTGATCCATGTTACCATATTAGCTCATATTAAATTTTTTTTTATATTGTGTGATTAAATAAATTTAATTTGGTGATCTACTTACCTTATTTGAGTTGCTATTTTCAATTATAAATGGGTAATACTTTTTACAGTTTTTATTTAAAAAATACAAAACTTCTCTTACAAGTCTCAATCTCTTTATGATATTGTATATATATTTCTATAATTGGCATGTTTTACATTCTCACAAGACAAAATATTTATAGTTTATGTAACAAATGAGTAACAAGCCTAATTTATATTGGTATAATTGTTTATCTGAAGTTAAAAGATGATTTTTAATAAATAAAATATTTAAGCGTGACATAAATTATAATTCAAATACAAAAATATTTAACTAAATCTTAATTAAATAAAATTAATTAATAATATCACATCTCACGTCACTAGTTAAAAAATAATTTTGAATTACGTGATATATAATTAAAATTTTTTTAATTAAATAAACATAATTTTTATTGTAAAGTACACTAACAATTTTATAATAGACCATGTGTATAAAAGAGAAAATGTATATTTAGTACTTGTTAAACAATATTTACTCAATAATTGTTGAACATGAACTATTACAAATAACTTTTTAATTTATTTTATTCCTATTTTATGTAAAGAGAATAATTAGTACCGAGAGACTAAGAGGGTTGGTAGTTAACAAAAAGGAAATATAAATTAATTCAAGTTGGCAGTTTAGTTTATTTAATAAAAAAGGATTGCAGTAGGTACAAATCATGATCACCAACCAAATTAAACACCAACTCAGCATTACTGTCTAGTCAGTGATTAAAAAAATAAATTCTTGTTAGCAGTAACATCCACAGAATTAATGTTATTTACTTGAGGTTTCAAAACTTGGTAGCTCATTAACCATTAAATCTAATGGACTATTGCCAGCAATTGAAGAATGAAATTAAGCAATTAACAGAAATTGACTTGAAATTTGAATATTCCAAGCCCCAGATTGTTGAAATTAATTACATGCATCCCCTGGACTGGAGTTTGGTATTCTGCCATTAATTCTTTCTTTCATTCATTCTCAATACCTCAACGACCCAAAACTGGAAAGACTCAGGTCAGGGTCAATTTTGATATGATGGAATTGCTACCCAAATTTCATCACTTGTATCAAGAAGTTGACAATATTGGTAACGTATGTTATCGTCCTTAACAAAACATGAATTTTTATTTTAATTACTTGTCTTATGCAAGAAAGATTATGATGTTATCATCAGTCAATTAGTCTGTAATTTCTTTTTCAGTTTTCTTTGAATCAGTAATAATAGATTTAGTTTGTTTATTCAATCACAAAAAGAACAACTTGGTGCAGCCTTAAAAACCACCCCCCTTCCCCAAATTAAGGGGAGGAGGCTTTCACTCTCTCCTCCGTGAATTAAAAAAGCACCATCCATGTAGAAGACATTGCGACCAATACAACTTTATTTTAATTTGACTCTAACCAATTCATTCATATATTATAATACCCAACTCAAGTGTGTGTATATCTATATATATTGTGCCCCTAATAAAATTCTTTAGTACTAATTATCAAGAAGTCGATCTCTAACCTCTTAAATAATTTTTAAAAAATTTCGTAATATATATGTACAAATAACTTTAAAAAATTTTATACTATAAAAAATTTTAAAATCATTCAATTTTATTTATTAATTTTTAAAAAAAACATATTTTATTTTAATTTTTTTATTTTAAATAATATGATAAATATTAAATGAATATTATATATTATTATTATAATTATAATTTCTATGGTATTTTCGATTGGACAAGAACTAGGCAAATGAAATCAAATGTATGGTGGAGACGCGAGCAATATTAGTTGATTCCACAATGGACTAGACTAGAAAATAATGGATGATAAGTCCACATAACATATATCTATTTGGGTAGAAAATGAATATTCAAAACTACTCCTTCTCCGTAAACTCATACTTTGGAAAACTGACCATTTCAACTTTGCCAGTGTAATTATTACGAGTGCCATTAGCCGAGCAAACGACTCTTACTCTTACCATTCAAATTAAGAGAAAAAAAAAGAGTTATTGAGCTTAAAAAGACTTTCGATTTGATTCTCTAATTGACCTCCCCTTTTCCACCCGTTCTGGCAACGTTCTCTTTCCTCCAATAATAGGTTAAGCTAAATTCTTTTCACAATTTTTGTTAAACCAAAACAGTAAATGTTAAATGTTAACATAACAACGAGGAATCACCACAATTCTGAAGGAAATTTAATTTCACTGCATGCCAATCCCTGCAATTCCTTCCTTTATTTAGGGACTCCTTTCGAAAGCAAAAATCCCATATTGTTCTATAATTTATAAGCCTTTTAGGTTTCTTTTTGGATTGTGTTGTTCTACTATATATTAATTTTAAAAATAAAATTTTAAAAAATATTTAATAATATTAATTTTTAATCTAATTTAATTATATTTTTTTTAGAAATTGTTAAATTTATTTTTTTAAAAAATAAACATTAAGAAAGTGTAATACATTTTAAATTCAAATTTGATTTACTATAAAATGGAGCATAGATTTTTATTGATATTTACCCTATTAATCTTGTAAAATATACATATAAAAGAAAAATAGAATTGTCCAGGTTTTGAATTCAACATGAGATAATATTTTGGAATTCAAACTGATGAGTATTCAATTCAAGAGTACAAAATACGGTGAATTTAACCAAGGGAGTTCATTCAATTCCTGGAAATCAAAGAATTCAAAGAGCAAAGGAGCATGTGAATGATCAGCGGCGACATGTGCATGCATGTATCTGCCCGTCTATCTAACTTTCTAATTTCCCACAAACAAAAAATAAATAAATAAAAGAGAGAGAGAGAGAGAATGTAATGATGATTAGAGACCATGACTTGAGAATTAATGAATTGTTTAAGTCAAGCAATATAGAAGAATAATGGGCACGACACGCCACGCCCATGACAATTGTCTTGTCCCTTTGAATTTTCAAGCACAAAAATTCCGAAATTTCGGCTTAATATAGACCAACCTAGTCAGTCACTTACGCGGTTACTCAAAATAAACCCAAGGCCAACCCCACCCCGTCAACACGTCATTATTGCATCACTGCCCACTCATTTTGAATTGGAATTTGCTTTCTATTACTATTTGAATTTATTAATTTTAAGACAACATATTGACTCAAATTGACTTGAGAAAATAAAAATTTTGCTTCCCTCAACTTTATTATAAAATTTATTATCAGTAATGCCACATTATTCAAATCTTATCCCAAATATCATCCTAGTAATAATCTTATGTTGAAATAACACTGTGTTGATAATTAATTATTCTAAAAAAATGAAAAAAATTATCTCCAATCAATGAATAATAGTAAGTATATCACTAATTTGAAGAACAATTGAAGTGATTGTTTAAAGATGTGTAATATTATCATTTATCCCATCCTAAAAGCTGCGATGAGGGAGAGAAAGATGGATGGATGGATATACATACATATATGTATGTATGCATTCATTAACTAAAAAGTTTAATTATTATTATTAAAGAAATTAATTTGCTTAATTATTGAATCATTTATAAATTCTTTGATTGATTTTGATTGAGAGAGCTCGACCTAATAAATTGATATTGTCTGCATATCTTGACAAATATTCAAGTTTATCAACTTGTTATTGAGAATTTATCAGTCATACAGTGATGTTCATGTTGGTGTGAAATCAACATCTTTGTTGCATACGACGAGATGCCAATTAGTTTAATTTCATTCTAAAAGGGAAATAATTGAAGGCAACTTTCCAAAATTAATGATACATGAGGAAAAGTATGAAAGGTTGGAAGCATGATTACATTAGGTTGGATTAGATTAGCATATGTTAAAAAGAAGAAAGGGAATCATAGACTTGACATAAAAAAAAATAAAAATATCAAAGAGAAAAGTTACAAAAATTTTCATGTCCTAAAAATCCGGTGAAGATATGTCTTGTCGGCTAATTTTAATTTCAGTTTCTTCAACTAAATCTAAATTACCACCAACTTAAATTAACATCAACCAAACCCGATGAGTTTAATGGGGAAGTCTTTCGGGTTTTTTTTTCCGTTAATTAGCCTCGCCTGTCCCAGTATTAGAGGCAGGAATATGCAATATTGGCACAAATATGAGTGCTTTGCTTTTTAATAAATGTTTATGCTGCTCAACTCTCAACATCGGTGTGCTTTGATTGGGGGTCTTATCCTTTAACGAGCTTAATTTAATCTTATGAATGACCATGAAATCAATATGAAGCAGACCGTACGATTCTTTTTTTATTTTTTCAATTTAAATTTCATTTTCTTATAACATATCTTGCAATAGCTTGTGTATTAAAATAGTTATATTAGAAGATACACTCAAACATTAGATAATTAGTGTTATAAGCTCGGCTCATAGAAATTTTGTTTGTATAAAACTATTATTTCAACATAAAATTATGTATTTCATATTATTATTCTCGAAAATTATTTCATTTTTTTTTGTTTAATTGTAGTAATGAATTTTTTTCTTTAGTTAAAATATACATTGATTTATTATTCTATTCAATTACTACAATAAAATTATTTATACGTCAGATTTGACACATTATCAATTTATTATCTCTAGTGCATATTTTACCTATATATCACTTACTCTGAAAATAATTAAATTAAAATAATAATTTTTTAACGATATTTTCATTAAAGTTATAATCTTTCTTTATAATAATAAAATTAATTTAGTATCAATATTATGACTATAAAGCAATTTTAATGTATAATTCTATTGAACAATTTTATTAAAGAAATTTCTCCATAAAATATTATTACGTAGAACAAACAAGTGGAATGATCCAATGGAATCATGTCCCATGAGTTGAATTTCTCTTTAATCTCTTTCAAAATTCATAGATTCCAAATTAAGCTTGTGATCTGGTTAGCTCTCTTTTACCCAAATGTTTCGACTCTTAGATGCCAACAGTCAAAATTCTTGTCGACAACACCTTGATGTCTCATCTCCTATAAAATTAAATAAATATCGGGAATTAAATCAACGTCGAGGGTGCCCGTGTGTGGCCCACAATAATCCTCCAATGCATAAATCAACATGCATAATTGAACAAACGATAAAAAATAGTGTCTAAGAAAGAAAGTCGAGTTGAGAGAATATATGTGGATGTTTTTGGCAGCATGGTGGTCTTCTTTTCTTTCTCCCCTCACCAACCCTAGTTATGAAGTTATTTCCCCTTAGGCCCGACTAGGTTGATTGTGAGTGGTTGATCGACTAATAACATCCTTGTGAGTAGAGGGCAATTAGACAGGTCCATGTGTGGTCAAGAATAATGGGTGGGTGGTTATGTAAAAGGTGTAGACCTTTAACCCCTACAAGGTTCTTGGGTTCTAGGTACATTGAAAAGTGAATCTTGTCGTGGTAATTATTAATACAAGCATCTAATGTTGTTTTAGTCTTCAGATATTGATGGATTATGTTACCGGGGATGGGGTTATTCGGATTATAACATACGTAAACTATAAATTAAACATTCTTCCTTTTCATTCATTCGGGCACAACACACAAACACAAACATTTGGTATTAATATTACACATACCCATCCTAAATTTTGAGAAAATCACATGTAAATTAAAAAGTTTGTCTCTCAAAATTAATTCATCTCTCCCTAAAATTACAAACCATTATCCCTTTCTAAACTTTAAAAAAAGAAATTTTATTTTGAAGTCAACTTTCATTTGAAATTGTAGTGATTTTATTTAACTTTAAAAAAAAATTTTAAAATATATTCGATAATATTAACTTAGTATCATCCACTTACATTAGTATTAATATTTGATATTTAATTCTTTTATTCTATAAAAGTTGTAATTTAAAAATTCATCTATCTCAAATACATTGACGAGAACCTCTTGCTTACATGGCCGTTGAAATTGTTAATAATATTTAATGTAAAATATATTAATTTTTGATATTTTTAATTATGAGTAATAATTTTTGGCACGATTTGTCAATCTAACACGAACATTAAACAAAATTTTAAATAAGATGATATAATTATTAATGCAGTATAATTAATAATTATATTAACTATTTAAATAATTATATTGTATTAACAAAATTATGATTTAATATATTTATTCTATAGCTTTTATATTTTAAATATTGCTATATTTATCTATTCTTAAATATATTTTGTTATATTTATAATAAAATTAATTAGTATTTAAAAAATATGACAATAAATATTATAAAAATACGTTAAATATAAATAAAAATATTAAATATATGAGATAATTATAACAGTTTAATCGTGTAGCTTTTATTTCTTGACACAATTGTTGGATGGATGGATTGAATTCAAATTAATCTCTTTTAACGTGACATAGGAGGGCATTATTATTGGAATTGTCATCTCTATTATTGATAGTTATGCTAGATTAGCATTAAAAACTTTTCCTTTTTTTTCCTTTTCAAATTTATGACATTAACATACCAATCACCTTTACAAGGGTTGTTGGCGTTTTACTCTCCCAGCTTTGAATAATTGTATTTAATCTTTTTCCTTTTCTTAGGAAATTGAATGTACGATATTATAAATAATACAGATAAATGTTTGGACAGACATTTTAACTTGTACCGAAAAGAGTGAAACAGACCTTGCAGTCGTAAAGATGTCAAAGTAAAAGCAAGGAATTTTATTTTATTTTATTTTTTAACTTCCATTTTGTTGGTTAACGAAAATGCCCCTAACAACTTCACTAAGACTAAACAAAAGCTAGAAATAAATGGCTATTCCTGAAGTTAACGACAGTGAAGGAAACACAAACAATCTCACTAATTGACAATAACAGCCCCACCCCTCCCCTCTTTTGGTTTGGGTAATAAAAAGCCGTAAAGATAGGGTGTAAAACAAACAGAGTGACGTGGACTTGAGCTGTGCTGACGCACGGAAATATGCAAGTGTTTTGTATAATTGTCAAATATAAATTATAAAATATTAATATGGTATTGATCATTTTTAAATAATTATTGATATATATATTTTTTTATAATTTTGTGCCATTCATTTGAAGATATATAGGATCAATAAAAGATTAAATTTGAGATGTTATAATTTTTAATTCATAATTAGGAGATAAAAAATAAAATAAAATAAATATTTGTTAAAATTTTTTTAAAATCCCACGGCAAATGAGTGAGTAGTGGAAAATAAATAAAAAATATATTTTAATAAACAGTAGTAAACGAAAGTTGGGAATGGTACGAGAGTAAAGTAATGATCATCAATAATTACTAATGATTTAGGTAGATTTTATATATTTATTAATAAATACATATATATATATATATATATATATATATTAAACTTGTTAAAGTTGTTTTTATCTGTTATTAAATTTAGAAAATGGTGTAAAAAGAAAAAGGCCTAGGCAACAAAGATTTTGTACTTATTGATTTAAATACCAATGAAAATTCTGGTCCATGAAAATATTTTGATGTACATTCTTTGACAAATATTTTATGCCTATACCTTACCTGAATTCTAAATACGGGTTTTCTGGATCTAATTTGCAGCTTAAATTAATATTTAACTTTGTAGATTTCATTTTAGAGTACAGGTCACCTGTGCTTAATTATAATATATATATATTATCTAATGCAAGTTAAATTGCATTAGTTAAGTATATTTGTTATTTATAAATTCAATTAATGAGAATATTATCTAATTTAAAAGTCTATTATTATTATTATTATTATTATTTTCTCGCTTTTATATCGTTTTCCTTTTCTTTTAAGTATTGACCAAATGCTCTCTCCTCCCTAATTTCTATCTTGTCGGTCAATGTAGTTTTTTAGAAATATGGGTCAAATTCCATCTTATATATATATATATATATATATATATATATATATATATATATATATATATATATATTTTCAATACCCAAAAACCTAATGTGAAAAATCTAACCATGTCTAAGTATATTATTATTATTATTATTACAATAGTTGTTATAATATTCTAGGATTCTCTTCATTTTGAGAGTTTCATCGGTTATGCACGTCATTGTCCCTCGCCCCCACCACTTATTACTCTCTCTATAACCAAACAAATGCCAAAGGTAGAAAAGAAAGAAAGAAAGGAGAGAGAGAGGTCCTAAAAGACAAAACAAACCGCCTTTCAGAAATCCAACATCCTTTTAAGTGTGCAAGCTTTTCCACACATAATAAACACTCTGAATGTTAACCATCTGAACGATAGAATTCAAGGAATTCTCCGTCAGAAGATGGGTTTGAGGAGCTACCATGTAGAAGATAACAATCTCTGCTTTCAGGCACCAACTTTCATTGAATGGCTCAAGCCTTCTTCCTCACCTTCTTCATCACTATCATCATCATCTTCTTCTTCTTCTTCCTCCAATTCTTTTACTCAACAACTTCACTTCACAAATCCCATGAGTATCTTAAAACTACCTCTTGCTTACCAACAACAACAGCAGCAGCAGCAGCAGCAGCAGCAATCAGAGGTCTTGAACGAGGGTATTCGATGTTTGCCTCTTCTGAGCAGGTTTACAGAGCGAAAACCTTTGGAGGAGGAAGAAGATCATATGCAAGTGCAGGAAAATTTTGGAATTAACGAAGAGAAGATCGAGAAAGTTACAGTGGCCTTGCACATCGGTTTGCCTAACAGGGGAGACTCTGATGTTGACAATCAGGATTTCAATATCAAGGAAGAAGAACTCGATAAGAAAAACTTTCACCAAACTTCTTTCAACAGAGAGAACAGGTTTTGGATCCCAACTCCCGCACAGATACTGGTCGGGCCGATGCAGTTTGCTTGTTCCATATGCAGTAAAACCTTCAACAGATACAATAACATGCAGGTTAGTGGAATTCTTCTCCTTGTCCTCGATATCTAAAACCCTTCATCACTTTTATTTATTTTTCATTTCTTTTATCACGTTTTTCCAATAAAGAGAAATGAGATCATAGTTTTTTGTAAGTTGAAATTTTACTGAGATGATTTAGCCTTCATTCAAGCAACATTTCTTATGCTAAACACACACACACCTGAACTTTCTTGCTGAAGTGAAAACAGCCGTGGGAAAAGTTCACTAAGATCTGATGTAAATTTGTATTATGTGCAAGTAACTGTTAATGAACGAACTCAATGCACCAAAATGATTAAACAAAAAGAGATGAGAATGATATATTATATATATATGTCTTCGAAACTTAAAACAGTTGAAGAAATCTTGCGAGAAACATTTCCAAAGCGAAACAAAATGCTTGTTAAGATAAATTCTGAAGTTCTTGGAGGTAAAAGGCTGGATTTAATGCTTTTCCATCAGATAATTGCTTACAAGTTACAATACATCAAGTTATATGATCAAATGTTCCATCTTACAATTGATCTAAGAAAATCATTCCTTCTTTTTTTCCTTTTCTTCCTTCATTCTTGTTCTTCTTCTTCCTTTTGCAACAAGAAATAGATATACGCATGATAAATACTTTTAAACTCTTTCTTTTGCATTTAATTAGAAACAATCTTTTGTCCCTGAGATAAAGCACAGATTAAGGATTCTTAAAGTTAAAGCCCTTAGGATTTGAGCATACATTGAATTTGATATGATAACATTCCTAGCTTTTCCTTTTATTTCTGCAAATATTCGATTGTAGGTACCCCGAATCCCATCTCCTCGGACAAATATCCCGCATTCCCTTCCTTTAGGGTGAAAACTAATGAGCTAAATAAAGTAAGTTGGAGCTGGAAGAGAATTTGTGAAGATTATACAACAACAAGAGTGGGAAGTCTGTAATGATTAAATGGGCAACATTAGTTCTTGAGATAATTGGATGATCAGTTGGTGTTGTCTGACTTTGGATACTCTTTCTCTGATTAAGACTTATTTCTTCTTAACTTTCTACAACTTCATCATTCTGGCCGATCCTAATTAAGAAAACCAAGGCTAGCTAGTACCAGTAATGATCGATATATTTATTAAACAATCCCAATTAACGCGTAAATCTTTTTCCAGATCATTGTCCTAGATAACTAGTGGTCATAATAAACTCACATTTACTAAATTATGACTAATGATGTCTGTCAGCTATAAGTTTGTTAAAACATAGATGTCGATTAAGACATTGTTTAGTTTATTTACCGATCCAAATAGATTACATGAGTAATAGTCATCCTTTTTACCGAGTCAGATGCAATTGGATATATGCAACTTGATCGAAATCTTAGTTTCCCAAATAGATATACTTGTTTCATTTTGAACGTAAATTCCTTGCAGACTTGAGTTATTTCATTGTGCAGATGCATATGTGGGGACACGGATCTGAATATAGAAAAGGACCAGATTCACTAAAAGGAACGCAACCAGCAGCAATGCTAAGGCTACCATGTTACTGCTGCGCTCAAGGATGCAAGAACAACATAAACCATCCCCGTGCAAAGCCATTGAAAGACTTCAGGACACTTCAAACTCACTTCAAAAGAAAGCATGGAGCCAAGCCATTTATGTGCAGAAAATGCGGCAAAGCTTTTGCTGTTAAAGGAGATTGGAGAACTCACGAAAAGAATTGTGGGAAATTATGGTATTGCACTTGCGGTTCAGATTTCAAACACAAGAGATCTCTCAAGGATCACATTAGGTCCTTTGGGAAAGGACATTCTCCTCATCCATCTCTTGATGGGTTTGAAGATGAGAAGGAATGCGTCACCACTGGCTCCGAAGATGAAGTTGCTCATGATCCCTAGCTAATTTCTGGATTTTTTTTTAAATTCCTGGATTTCTCGCATTTATCAGATTGTTGAACTAGAGAGGCTCATAATTTAAGCTTGTGCTCAGTAACAAAACATTCTCAAAGAGGTGCGTGAGGCAGACAGGGAGCGATTTGCTACGGAGCACTTGCTAATCAATGAGCCATAGTAATACTATAATTAGTTTTCAATATTAGTCATAGATCAAGAATAAAGAAAGATTACCTCAAGTTTTGAAGCAGATGAATATTCTTCAAAAGCTTATGTGTAATACCTCTTCACTGGAGAAAATTTGTCCGCTTCATTACTGACTGGTATTCTTTATAGGTTATATATCTAAGGATTGTGTTTTTATTTATAATTAATTATGTATGCATGTTTAACCTAATTTCATTTCTCTAAATCTCTATCATTGTATAGTACTGCTTGTTCTACTTTGATCTGCAGATTTTTTGTACTGTCATCTTGTTTAGGTTTGGTACGACGCACACATCACGACACCAACTCCATAAAATAGAAAGAAGTAATATTATTTGATTGGTTTGTTTTGAGGAAATTAGCGAGCAGATGCAGATGTCAAAGACCCCATCAAACAGAGACTGTAAAAACGCACTTAAGTGTCCCTGCTTTCAAAGCTAAGGCAGAGAAGTTAGTGAAATTCCAACAAGGAGACTCAATTATCACCAAATCGTCAAAAAACTGATTATAACATCAATTAAGGAAAGAATGAATGGTTGTATATTAATTAACAGGAAGGAAGAATTCTGTTGCTGGTCTTACATAATGTACTCCCCTAATTGATCATGTATAAATTCATATTCCCCAACAATACAAAGGATAAACCGAAAAAACAAGAAAAGTTAACTTTGTATATGTGAAAAGGAAATTTGCATGATGACCATCTTCAAAAAAATGGCATGAGAGTTGACCAATGGAGGTAGGCTTGACCTTGTTGGCAAAATGGGTAAGAAAGCAGCAGCTTCATTTTTTTCTGTCTTGTTTTTAATTTATAAATGTGGGACCGCGACCATGTTTTGTCGGGAGAGAAAATAGATACACTGCTAAAAGCCAGTTTGGGTTCAATTTCTGTTCCTACTAGGAAATAGAAATGTGGGTAGACGAAGCTCTCACGGGCAAAGCTACTGTATTTGATCAAGTGTACATCTCCATAGAATGGTCTTTTACTTAAAATTATTGTCATCCTTCTAATTATGGAATAGTAATTTAGATTGATATCCAAAATATCCGGTGACATTTCACCGAAAAATTATCAAAATGTTCAAAGTTTAGCAGATATCACATAGGTTATGCTTTTAAAATTAGACATTTGAAATTAATTTCATCAGTTACTATTTTGAGTATTGCATATTTATTTAACCAAAAAATATTATTTTTAAATAATAAGTTTATAAATTATTTACTTCAAAAACAATTTTAATTATTTTGGATGTTTTTGAATTTGAATACAAACACTTAACATATAATTTTTTTAAAAAAATTTGGTTAAGTTATGAATATTGTATATTTAGATTGATACGAGTACAAATATATTCATATTTTCAAATATCTTATCGAATAAGATTTGATATTTAGGTGAAAAGAATTTATTTACACTAAGAAATTCATTTAAAACCCTAATAATGTTAATATTTCAAAAATATGTGTATCTCAAAAGGGATGACAAACAAAATGACATTCATTATATTGAATTATGAATGTTTTCAATTTTTTTAAATTATCAAATTAATAATATGTCAAATTATCCAAAAAAATAATGTGTCATTTGGGAGCGAGTGTAGGACTTTTTTTATCAGATTTAAAATTCTAAGTGCTAGAAATAAAACTATAAGAAACTAATTGAGGGGATTAGCTTTAATTCTATTTGTAATGATTTAACCTAACTAACACAATATTATCTTATTTAGGAGTGGGATCATGAATTCAATTCTACATCATCGCGACAATGGGTCTAGTCTAATCTTGCCCCATCACAATTCTATTCTTAGCAACCAATATTTTGCGCTTTTAAGTCTAAAAAGTGCCATACTAAGGCGTATTACTTATCAAGAACATCCTAAACTCACCCTAAAATAACATGAGATTTCATAATTTATTAATGGTAATAATTTTTATTATAAAAAATAAATTAGTTATACTTTTGATACTCATCTAGCATACATTTATTTCAAGTAATATTATCTTACCTTAAATTCTAAAGCTTTCTTCTTCAACATAAACAAATATATTTAAAAAAATTATAAGTTGGCATTGCTTCAAAGCAAAAGAAAAGAAATTACAGTTAATAAAAAAAAAGTAGAAATCTAATATTGATGGAATAAACAAACAAGTTGCAGGTTAGAAAAAAACCAAAAAAAAAGTTGTTTGCTGAGAAAACATCTTTTCATTTGGAAGAAAATTATGAATTTTGAGCATTTAAAAATGAGTAATTTTTTTAAATTCACAAACATATTTAACAATACCATTAATTATGTAAAAAAATTTATTAAGGTCTTGAATATTTTTAATTTTCAACCATCTTCATTTTTTTTATTGTAAATAAATTTAATATAGACTAGTGAAGATTTTGATTAGCGCAAAGAAAAAAGTCAAGATATAATAAAAATAAGTTTATTCAAAATTATTTTTACATTTACAAAGAAACTTGAAGTAAACTTTAAATTTATTAAATAAACATTTAGAGTAAAACGACTTTTTGGAATAAAATTTATTTTCATATGACTTTTAAAATTTTATACTTTTCAAATTCAATAATCTTTAAGATTGTTTGGGTGCTAACATAAATGCTAAAATGCATCATCCTTGGATATGATAGTTTTCGGTTTAGCATATTTTTAAATAAATAAAAATTATTAAAATATTTAATATCACTTGAAGCAGTAGTTATGGAGTGTTAATTATCACTAATCTTAACAGATATAATGTCTTTCCTGATGGTAACTAACATATCAAATAAAAATGCAAATGGGCAGGTGACACAAGAAAATTAAACTCGTTTAATGACAAGCCTTTAAACATTGGATCTTGAATTGTTCTTGACTGCTATGTATTAACGAATATTTATAAGCGTAGTGTATACACTTAAACAAGTCTAGAATAGTTGCTACTACATACCTCTTATATGCTTGGAAGAAATTCTATTTTTACATTGCCCGCCCTACGTTGATATATCGAACAATCCACATACAAACATACATATATATATATATATATATATATATATATAATAATTACAAACCCCACATCACATAGCTAACCATAGACAATACCACAACATTGGATTAATTTTGTTTCCACCAGTAAAAAAGATTCCATATTATACATCTAGCATCCATTTCATGCAGCGGCTTATCACAACGCTTAATGAATCGAAACCGTCTAAACTAGATGACCAAATCTTTTTTTTTCTTAATCAACTAATTTGACATACATAATTTCCGGTTATTCTTTGAAATTAAGGTTTTTTTTTAATATTTTAAAAAATAAATTATAAATTTAAAACATAATTTATTATTAATTATGTCAAAGGAGTCAAAATCTGACTTAAGATAAAAGGCAAAATATATATATATATATATATATATATATATATTACGCAGTTAAAAGTATCCAGTTGGACACGTGGCATTAGATTCTATGCATGATAACACATGCTGTACTGTGAGAAAGACACGGGAGCAGAGACCACTGCAGAGAACGCTCGTACGTGTCAGTTTATTATGCTCTTTCCAGCTCCATAGACTGGTGTCGTCAATAGGAGTTTCTATTCGCTGTTCCTGTAAAGAAACTCTGGTTTTGCTTCCAGTTTTTGAACGTCTGTTTCAGTTTTGTAGTTTCAAGTTTGGTACAGAGAAGAAATTAAGACCTTAAGGATGAAGGTTTGCTATTAGCGTTCTCTTCTGTACACGAAAACAAGCATCCTTGAAGCTTCATCTATTTGAATTGGTTCTTGTTTCCTTTTTTTTTCTTCCTTTTGTTGCTAGTTGCGAAGAAATACTGTTATCTGATTTGACATCTGTCTGCTTAAAAATCTGATATGAATATTTTATGTAAATGTTAAAGGTTTCATGAAACAAGGTCCCATCCTCACTCATCGGCTGACGAGGTGAAAGTGATGACAAGGAAGCAGAAAGCAGATAACAAAACACAAGACAGAACAACCTGAGAGGAAGACCAAGCCTGAAAATGACGATGGCAATGACCATGGCCATGGCCATGGAAATGCCAGTGGAAAACCTTCCAGTGATGTAGCTAAGGATTTTGAAGAATTCTGCAATTCTATAGAAGGCCAATTCTAATGACCAAGATTCTTCTGGCTCCGATGATGCTGTGCGCACTAAATTGTCAGTCCCAACTCTACCATGTGTGTGTGTGTATAATTTTAGAATATTGCTACCATACAATATGGTTCATATGATATCGAGAATTTCTCTTGTTTAGCAAAGTTAATTGTTGAAAGATTTAGATTCCATGAGTGCACAACTTAAAAGGATTTGTTTTTCTTTCAATTAATTACAACAGTATAGACGTGATATTTTACGGGCCGTTGGAAAAATGTCCGGTTTGCAGCGGCAAATTAGGATTTGATGGCAAACGATATTCTTGCAAAGGAATGTGCAGTGGATGGCCTACTTGGACATTCAGAGCAAAAGATCCACCAAGGAAGCAGGAAGCGATCAAATTACCAGATTCTGCCCTTAACTCTCCCATTTCAGATGTAATTTTCTATAACTTCCATTCCCTCTATATATAAGCGATGGTTGTTGGGTTAATATTATTGTCTCTGTGTATGCGTCTGTTTTTCTTCCTGCAGTAGCTTCTAAGGAAGTATCAAGACACTAGTCGCCGGCCTCGAATAGATTTAGGCGTTATTGGCAAACCCTTTACAGGAATGATGATTTCGCTTATGGGTCGTCTTTCTCGTACACACGTATGTGGCTTTGCTTCTCTTGCAGTTTCTCGCCTATTACCATTATGTTGATAAGACAAAACAGTCTCTTCCGATTTATGCCGTTGTTGAACAATGAAAAAGTACTTTTAACTATTGATGCAGCAATACTGCAGAACAACTATTGAAAAACATGAAGGAAAGTTTGCCAACTCGATTATTGGTAGTTAGCTCCACAACGCCACCTTTTAGGGTAGACTTTAACTATTTGATGTGTTCATGTTTGTTGGTCTTACTAGCAATTCTGCAACGAACGTTGTAGGTGCAACTTGCTTGGTCGCTTCTCCTGCTGAGAGAGAATGTGGTAGTTCATCCAAATTGGTGGAAGCAATGTGAGAGTTGATATTTGAGTTTACATGCACGTTATGGATCATTTGCATAGTTGTAGTACTTTTTTAAGTTCATTTGCATACAATATCAAGCATGATACATGAAGTTGTACCCGTCAAAACTCATGATGACAAAGAAGGGTGTGGTTGCATCACACTAGTATACTTGTACTACATGACATCTTTATCAACCCAGATTTTGACATTCTTCTAGGGAGAGAGAGATTCCTGTTGTGAGAGAAGCTTGGTTGATCGATAGCATAGAGAAAAAAGCAGCACAGCTTTTAGAAGCCTATGATTTGGTCAGTGATATTGCCCCTGAGGGCAAAGGAATTTCCTGGGACAAAATGGATCCTAGTGATCAGGCACTTGAATCAATTGCAGCAGAAGTATGTGTTTTTCTTCAACTCTTCCTATTATATTACTTGTAAGGATAACAATTGGAATATTTGTAGCAGCTCAAGTTACATGGAAAAAGAGGAGTCTACAAGGATACTAAATTGTGGGACAAGGTGGGAAGATCCTGGAGAAAGATGGAATATTTTACAACTGCGCTTTCTCCCTTTGCGACCAAGGGCGAGGGCCCAACCAGTAACATGCTCTAAATGCGGGTTTTCTATGTTGATTTTGTATTGGCTAACTGGTAAGTGTAACACGACTGATGCAGCTATTGTATCATGCAACTGATCACAGTTCCAGAGAGAGACTTGAATCTGTACTACAAGCAAGGGAAAGTGGGCGACGATCCTAATGCTGAAGAGAGGCTTGAAGAAAGGACAGATGTGGGTAATGCGATTAAGGAGTTTGTCAGGCTCTTCGAGGAGATAACTGGTAATGAGTTTGAGCCATGGAAAAGAGAAAAGAAGTTTCAAAAGAAGCCATTGAGGTTTTATCCCACTGAAATTGTACAACCTGTTATTTTTTTCAAGAAATATAGAAAACTGAACTGTTTGTTTCCTGAAATCTGATGGTTTTTTTTTCTTTTTAATTGGTTACCGAACAGGATGATGGAGTTGAAGTGAGGCATGGAGGACTTGGTATGAGGCAACTTGGAGTTGCAGTTACACATTGCAAACTTGATCCAATGGTTGCCATTTTTTGAAGATTTTATGTATTCAGGAGATATACAGGTTCAATTTCTTCATCAAGAATTGATCATTACTCATTTATTTTTCTCTATCTACTCTTTTTTCGTGTAATCTTAATATTTCTAATTTTACATAGCTATGCTCTGGCGGAGAGGGGACTAGATGCTCCTGATTTACCAATGGGAATGCTTTCTAATGTGCACTTGAGCAGATGTAAGAAGTTCTAAATCCAATCTGCCCTTGGTGTCTTCTCATCCTTTCCGTCCATTTCTCTTTATTCAAATTGCCAAGTATAGTTGACAAGTGAACAGGTCCTCCTGCAATTCATAGACACGTTGAAATCGATGGAAGGAACAAGACAAAAGGTTGAGGCTGTTTGGACAGACTTTGGCAATAGATGGTTCTCGCTTCTGCATTCCACAAGGCCTTTCATTTTCAGGGATTATCAAGAACTTGCATACGATGTAGTGATCTTGACAAGCCTTCTACCATTTTATCATTAGTGCAGATTACTTTTACATTTATTAAAGCTTGATCCTATAATCTTGCAGGCCGCAGTTGCATTTGAGACTGCGGGACATCACTGTGGCTTCACATGTTATTGGAGATATGAGTGATTCTGCCCTTGATGATCCGTTGTCTGAGAGATATGAGAAACTGCGTTGTTCGATTTCTGCACTGGAGAAGGATTCCGATGACCATAATATGATTGCAAACTACCTGGAGAAGACTTATGAACCTGTCAAACTTGGAGATACTTATGACTATAAACCTTATCTCTGCAATGTTAATCGAATTTCTTTCATATCTACCAATTATAACGTGGTTTGAATTGTTATAGAAATGCGGGAGTATGGAGTACCAGTTGAGAGTATTTTTGCTGTTGAATCAAGTGCTTGCCCTTCTTTGGATGAAATAAAGAAGCTACCAAACAAGGTCTTCTTATGGTGCGGTGAGTCTCTGAATCTTATAATATTCACTATTTCTCGGTTCTCCAAAAAATAGAATAACTTTTCCGTCTTTTCCGACGATTGACGACAACTCTATTAGGTACCCGAAGCTCCAATCTTCTGAGGCATTTGCATAGAGGGTTCTTGCCAGCTGTCTCACTCCCTGTACCAGGCTACATGTTAAGAAAATAGTTTGATATTGACTTTACTAATGCTAAGTATCTAATGACCAGGTAAACAATACTGCGTGACATTCTAAAATTTACTCTTTTAAATAGTTTGGAAAGGCAGTAGTTTGCTCTGATGCGGCAGCCGAAGCTGCTTGATATGGTTTCACAGCTGTAGACAGAGCAGAAGGATTCCTAGTACTGGCTGTTGCTTCTTTGGGAGATCAAGTAACAGAGTTTAAGAACCCACCAGAGGTGATGTTAGATTAAATTATCCTGGTGCTGCGACTATAAGCAGGATACAAAATCCTTGGAAGAGAAGAAGTTTGGAGCGAAGGGATTGGGGAGAAAGAGAACAGATGAATCAGAACACTTGTTCTGGAAAGATGATATTAAAGTTCCACGTGGTCGTTTGATTCCCTCGGAGCATAAAAATAGCCCTCTCGAGTACAACGAATAAGCTGTCTACGATCACAAACAAGTTTGTAATTTTGTTATAAATTTAAGCTTATTTTAGAATGCCTGATCTTCTTCTGACTTGGGTTTATTGTCCTCCATATCTTTATTTTGAAACAGACGACCATCAATGTTAGATTTGTTCGAAGAGAGAGGACTGAAGATGGGGGGCAGCAGTATGAGAGGGGATATGGTAGCAATAAAATGTTAGATTTGGTTTCTTGTTGGGTGACTCTTTTGTTTTGATAGGCAGCGGGCTTCTACTGGGTAGTGTTGTAAACTAAGCGGAGTGTTGATGGCTTTTAGATGTTTGTAATAATCATCACTTGCATCTCTGCTATATTCCATGGCTTTGCTTGGCCCTTTTGTAAAGATAGCCTCCGTATGTTGTTTTGGATCAAAGACGGAGATGAACAACCAAAGAAGTTGACAAAAGTAAATAAATAAGTTGATCAACATGCTGCCCTTCACTTGAAATTAGTTTGGTTATTCAACGTGATCAAGGCATCAAGGACAAGTTTCAAAAGCGATGATCAAATATGAAGGATACAAATCATTCTGTAGTCAGAATAACATGCACAGACGACGTTCAAGCAACAGCATGATTTAACCCGAAGCAATAAGTTTGTTTTAATCAATACATTCTTTGTTTCAGAAGAAGTCCTGTTATTCCGTGGCGGTAGAACAAAGTAATCATACCTGTCTTATTGTTGCTGATGTGGAAGTTGAAAAGCAAGTTGATGGCTTTGACAGAATTTTGTCATTGCCACAATCATTAAGACGACTAATTCTGGCTGTACCATTTCACTAATTCTTGCCGTGTAATAATACGAACGCACACATTGAAAGAGTGCCTGCGCAGAAGTAGCTTGAAAACCCAGTCCTTTTTTTATTGACATTCATATTTCAGATCGTTAAAGGGGCAAATGGTAACGCGGAGATAGCCTAGATTCAGCCTAAGTTGGATGAATGGGCTTCTGATCGACGGTTCTCCTGTTTACCGAGGCAAAAACATATAGAGTGTTGCGTCAAACAATGGTAGGCAGATCTTTAATACAAGAAACTATTTCGTAAGAAAAACGAATGTGCCACTCTTCATAGTAACATAACCATAGACATAACCACAAACTAACCCCTAATGGGAATTGAAACTGAGTTTGGAAGTTGAAGATCCGTCCCGAGAGGTACTGAAATTGCCTAGTACTTCTTTCCTTTTTGGTATATCAAACGATCGGATGACTTTAAAGCAACACAAATATGTCAGCTGCCAAGCTAGACCTTATGTTTTCAAGATAACTTCAAAATGATTTTCCTGTCTGAAGAGACCTCTTCTACGCATCAAAAATTAATGAACAATAGTGCTTGGAATGATAATATCCAAGTGCAGTGTGTCCGCCATTAACTACACTTCGAAGTAGTTAACCTCAAGAATATAAATTTCTGCTTCTAACCTCTAAATAATGCTCGTACATGCCATGGCAGTGAAAATAAAAAAAGAGACAACTTTCAAATATACGGGCTAAGATGACTGAAAGATTTAGTTTTCATCGTGCAATTCAATTTCTTCCATCATGAGCAGGCTTGAACTGCACCAAAATTAATTTTTTAATACATTATGCGTTGAGATGCTGAGATATTCAGTATAAATGTCATTTCATTCAAACGAAATACAACCAACACCGGATCTAAACGTTCTGAATTTCAAATTCACATTTCATGTTACCCTAAACTACCTTTGATAGAACAGGGCCATATAAGCAACAGAGATGTTAAACAAGTGTGTTGTTTTTTCCAACTAGTGGGACCCTATTAACAGAACATAAACAAACTATTTCTCCTTGACAAACAAATTAGCTATTTCCACAAAAGCAAGATATTGAATAGACCAAAATTCAATGATAAACTACCACAGGAGGGATCTTAAACTTGTCTGAAATGAAAGGTATTGCTCCTTGATTTTCCATTAAATCGCGATAAAATGCATACTCTGCCTCATAGTCATGCAAGGGAAGCTCCGCCTTCTGATTAGTATGATAGTGATGCTTAGCCAAAGCTGACTTTCCAAACCCAAATATACTAACTTTATCACAAATTCCCAAAGCAAGCATCACAGCTTGCATACCAGAGGAGTAATGGAACAAAGAACCCTCATGGGAAGATTCCCATTTCTCCAACGACTTCCGCTTCTCAGCCACGAACTGTTTCAACGAGTAATATTTCACAATCCTAGCACATAAAATATCAAATCTCGGATCTGTGACAAGCAAAGGTGCTTTGTGAGATGCATTGCACCTTGTATAATCCAGGAAATGTATAGGCTGACAAATATACATAATTATCGGAACATTCCCTCCATAAGGGTGGCAAAAACACCCTTCCCTCGTAGCACAAAGATGCAAAATATTACTATTTACAAAAGATAAAGTAGTTTTTGATCCCACTTTCTGCTCAAATCTCTCAATCCTGGCATTGTTCAATCTTATTACCATCTCATGACTATCAATCAGTTCTCCGAAATTACTGTTCAACAAAATCCCACTATTTCCCACAACTGCACAAGACCCATACTTCTTATACGAACCCATGAGTCCATTGTGGTTATCAATAGCGTGCTTAACTAATCGAACCAAATCATTCATTATATCAGCTTGAAACCTTTGCTTTCTAGCCCAATCATTCAAATTCCTTCTAAAATCAAGCCAATAACGATAAAACAATGGGGAACGGAGCGACAGCGAGATACCTGAAGAAGACCTTGAATTTACATCGTGATGAAATTTTCGCCATGAGGCAAATGTACGGTATCTCCCTTGTCTATCAAAGTTGCCCTCCAACAGTCGCTCGATTTCTTGCTTAGATTTATCCTCAGCTACATCAACAGCAGCATACTTTAGCAGAGTAGAGTCGAATACGTGCGGTTGTCGTACTGCAACGTTGTTTTCAAGCTCAGATGAGCTGAAGAAGCCGCCATGGACAAATATTCTAAAGCTGAATGTAACAGCTAAGACAGTGAGAATCAGAATGCTAAAAAGGGGACGCAGCGGCCTTTTCATTTGTGGAAAAGAATCAAGAAATCGGTTAATGGGGGCTACTAAAGAAGGCCAAAGATTGATTGCACAGATACCGAAAGAATTAGGACTAGATTCATCTTCAGCTTGGAGAATCTTAGGCATCCAGATAAGGAATATTGAAAGTAACAAGCTAAACAGACTAAGAAATCATACAAGCGGAAGAGAAGACATTGTACTACAAGAAAGTAAAGTAAGCGTTGCAGACTAGAGTGGGAATTGAATGTCGGAAGGTTTAATTAAGTGGGTTTAGTAAACTGTATGGCGGAATGGACCCGAGATAAACACTAACAGCCAGCCGTCAGTCATGGTGTGAAACCCTAAAATATAGGCAAAAGAAGATATGAACTGAAAATTTAGAGGGGAAGAAGAAGGAGAAGATGCCCTTGGGCAAGCAAATTGCGTGTATTTATTATTTAAATTGCAAGGTCATCTGAGTGAAGGAGAGGTGCATCGACGGTATAGGTGAGACTTTGAGATTTGGGGTTGGATCCATTTGAGTATTATTATGCGGTAGATCCAAAATCTGCAATCATAATGCACATTGATTGATCAACCATTCTGCATATTTCATGTGAAAACTCGATGTCATCTGAAGAAATAATAATTTTGAAGTGGGCGGCATTCCAACTTCTTGTGTTTCTCAATAAACAGAGTTAGGCAGGCATGTTTTAAATATTATTATTCGCCCCTGTCCAGCTCCGTTTTACGCAGTTTAATTGGGGTTATTGTTTTACTAAATAAAATTGATTTTATTCGAGCAGCTAATTCATGGGCCATCAAATATTTTTGGTCATGAAAATGACGAAGAGGCATGATTTCTTCACTTGGATTTCAATACCACGCACAATTTTTCAATCGATAAGTGGTTTAAAAGTTCAAGATATTGGTCGTATGATATTTTTTTTAAAGGTGTATTTAGTTCTGATAATTTATAAAAAAATAAATAATTTTTTTTAAAAAAAAAGTATTTATTTTAAAAAATAAAAATAATTTAAAAATTATCTTTTCTCTCTTAAAAATAATTGAATATTTAAAATTATTTTAATTATTTTTAAAATAAATTAAATATCAAATAAAATAAAAATATTATTATTTGTAATCATAATATAATTTTATAAATATTATTAAAAATTAAACAACTTTAATAATTAAATTTAAAATTAATTTAATTTTTTTAATTATGAAATACATAGAGTATTTTAAAAAAAATAAATTATTTTATCCAAATAAAAATAATTAATGAATATAACATTTATTTATGTTAAAAAAATACATATTTATTAAGCTTTTATTATAATAATTACTTTTAATAAATATAATAATTTGTATTAAATATAAAAATAATTAAAAATAACAATCTATTAATAAATATCAATGAATTTAACTGTCTCCTCTCAAGGAAAAGTTCCCTATACGAACGTTTGGCTTGCGCCAAAAATTTTAAAATTATTCTATAACTTAGTGGCTTAGTAAGGACATCTACAATTTGATTCTTAGTTGGCACATAGTGAATGACAATCTCCATTTCTACAACTTTATCTCTCATAAAGTGCACATCTATTTTGATACAGTCGGTTCTTGTATGAAATGAAGCTACACATGTTTTGTTTGTACATATTATAGAAGGAATGTCAAAGCTAATTCGAGCTTTTGATAACAACGATTTGATCCAATACATTTTTTATCTGGTATGACCTAGGTGTTATAGACCACGAGCTTCAGGCCCGAATTTGAGCTTGGAGAGCCCAACTTCTAGAAGCTTAATTTTTTTCAATCATTTGCTCAATTATCTTACTGCTTGCTCAACTGGCCAAAATGTGTGAATAGCAACCACAGGTTGACAGATAGTGTATAGGATAACTTACACAGATTAGCAAGTTGAACCACATACGTAGAGCTTCTTAAAAGGTCATTGTTAACCCTCTACCACTATAAATACGGGATCTCACTTGTGTTTTCAGGTATCATGCCATCCATCCCAATTCTTGTACAAAGAGTCTTTAAGTGTTGTAATTCTTTGGTATAGTGATATTTTGTTTTTCTACTATAAAGCACTCTCTTGTGTTTGTTGCTAAAATTTGATCTCCTTAGGCTTTCAATATTTTTATCAATTTTTTTGCACAATAAATAAAGCTTACTTAATTAGAACCACGAGGTTAAAGTTAGCTAAGTGTATTGCCAAAATTAGCATCCCGTAATATAGCGCTTTCCATTCAAATTCTACACTAGACTTATCAACCACATGTTACTTCTTTAAATTCTACGATATCAAATTTTTACCAAAAAATAAAATAAATACTTATAAATCTCCTATTATTTGGTCATTTACCTAATTTATATTTGAAAAACAAACTAAATCCAATCTTTCTCATTTTTAAAAAATCGAGCCATAATCAATAGTATTTTTGAGATATTTGAGGATTCTTTTTCATGTTTGCCAATGTGTATTAAGTGATTCACTCATAAATTGACTTTGTTCACAGCATATGACAATTTAGGTCTTGAAAGAGTGGCATATTGTAAAGAACCTATCATTATTCTGTAGAGTGTTTAGTCAATGAAAGATTTTATCTTTTGTTTTGCTGAGTTTTGCACCTGTTATCATATCGTTGAAATTCCTTTTGCTTTAAACATGTTTGTCTTGATAATCAATTTAGTTATATATTTGCTTAAGATTTCAATACCAAGAAATCTTTAAAGCAAATGAGGGGTTCAATTGTTTGATCAAGCATTCGATCTTATGTTGGAAACTTTATGTGACTATTATGTTATATATATAAATTAATAGTAAGATAATTTTAATTTCATTGATATTATTGAACAAGGATGTATGTGATTTTAAATTAAGAAAGTTTTACTTCACTCATGCTGACTTGAGCTTATCAAACCAAGTTTTAGAAATCTATTTGAAAATATATAAGCCTATTTTTTTTTAATGCATACATGAGAAGGTGATTTGCAATCTTTAAAGGTAGGTGGTTAAGTCTTAAAGACATAAGGTCCTTATTCAAAAATGCATTATTAATGTTTACTTCTCTCAAAGACTTGTTATGTTGACTCAAAATTATCATGATTTTGGAGGATTTCAGTACAAGGCTATAGATTTATATGAAGTCAATCCCATATATTTTAAGAAATTCATTAGCAACAAACATTGCCTTTAGTTTTCAACATTCATGTAAGCATTACATTGATTTTGAAGATCCATTTGTTGTCTACTATTTTCTTTACTAGTGTGTAAAGTTTCAATTTCCATGTTTGATTTTGCATCAAAGCATTATATTCTTGTTCCATAGCATATCTTTGTCTTGAATCTTTAAAGAATTCCTTAGTATTGAAAGGTTTGCTTATAAAGTGATAGTTGTTCTTTAACCAAATATGTTTTTAGCTTAAAAATCCCTACTTTGGATCTAGTTAGTATAGAATGGCAAGTTGTGGTTGGCTAACTTAAGGGTAAGCTGTAGGACAAATTATGGTAAGATTTAATCCTAGTATTTAGAATATATTTAAGTTGATCAGTTTGCAAATGCTAGTGTTAGAGATGGAAAGGATAATCTATTATTCTAAATTTAATACTAATCAAGTTTAAAGGAGTGATCATATTTTACTAAATTAACGAATATTCCTGAGTTATTATAAGTTGTTAAAATATCTTTTTGAAAATATATAAATTAGTTTGGTGTAGAGTAGAATGGTAAAATTAAACATAAAATATTATTTACTTTTTGTAGAATTGTGGACATTAAAATTGGTTCACGAGAGAATAGAAATGAAAGTTCATTAAAGTTATATTCTTAACTATGTATAATATTTTGGAAATGTACGGGCACAAATATCCTTTGTAAAGAGAGTTATAGGCTATGACAACATATTTTAAAGTATGATATTTGAATTTATGCTTGTTGGAAGGTTTAAAAAAAAGATAGCTTTCACAAGTAAAAACTTCGGAAAGTTAAGATCTGGTTTGTGTCATTTAGTAGTTCATAGGGTGATTTCATTTTAAGAATTGGTATGGCTATTCTGTTGATCAAATAAGTGGCAACATAAAGGCTTTCTAGCAAAATCTTAAGGACGTGTTAGTTTAAGCAAGAAGGGTTAAACTTAGTTTTATAAGATGCCTATCCTTTGTTTTTACTTTACTAGTTTAGAAGTGAGCATACAAGCATGCATGTCTAAGGTTTATACTCTGCTCATTTAGAAATTTCACTAAAAGTTTGATTTACTGTTGTTGTTTTGATCGGACGGTAGCGCGGCACTTCGTGTTTATATCTAATCATTAAGTGTTGGTTAAACAATCCACCATATCATATTCATGTTTATATCAACACCGCTTGAAATAAACTTTTAATATAAAAAAAAACAGCAAATTTTTAATTATATTAAGATGACGTTGAATTTACTACATAACCCACGTAATAACAACTATCACAGCGGTCGCCCGTTCAAAACGGCACCGTGAAGTACCCATATTCCAAATAAAACGACAGACTCTCGATTCATATCTTTTGCAGCTTTTCGGCCTTGACAACGGGATTCGCCTTTGCAATCTCTTCTTTGCCCATCTCTTTGAAATCAAACGTACAACCATGCTGCTCCGGATACCTGTGGACCCCGCAGAACAACGACTCGCACCGACACTTGAACCCCGTGAGCCCCACGCGCCTCCTGCACGTCATGCATCTGTTCACCGCCGTCTGCTGCACCGGCCTTTCCTCCTCTTTTACATCCGTCGTCGGTTTCTCGCGCAAAGAGAAGTCAAACGTCGGCGATAAAACGGACGATGTCGATGATGACGTTGACGAGGACGCGGAAATCAGAGTTTGGTTGAGGGCGTGTTTGGCAGAGGAAGATTGTTGTTCTTTCAATTGAAGGTCGCGGTAGCATTTAGAACAGAGATTTAGAGTAGCCGGACTGCCGAAAAAACCGCAGTTGTTGGCGCACAAACGCGGAGCTTGGCATCTGTGTTCCTCCGCCATCTGTTGATATTAATCTTGAACAGGAAATTCAGATTTAAATCAGTATGGTATAAATTAACAAAAGAAAATGAAAAGCATCAATCATATACCTGTGAGAGGAAATGGATTGGATGATTGGGGTAGGGTAGGAAGAAAGGAGAGAACAACAAAGAAGGAAACGAATCAGAGCAATGAAGAAGAAATATGGGAATGAAAGTTGGGTATTGTTTCTATTTTCTATCAAGGAAGGAAAGTCCCTGCACATAAAAGGAAACATGTTTGGTTTTACTTTTTTGAGGAGGGATTCCTGGTCCTGGCCGAAGAAGATTCCAAACACCTTCTCTTCCCTCTTTTTCCTTTTTTGTTGAAATCAAAGTTTTCAATTGTCGGTGACCGAGTAGCTGGCTGGCTGGCTGGCTTGTGAGCGAATGACGAGTTAACTTTTTAAGTTACGTTGAGGCTAAGTTTTATTGTAAGTACAAATTGAATTTGTCACGCCAACATGGACCACCGTTTCACATCAGACGCCGATACAGTAAATAGAGGGTCAGGATGCATTCCTTCTCCGTTACCCTGATAGTTTAACATAACACTCTTGGTCCGGCATACAGCACATTAGGTTTCAGTTATGAGTTGACATTGATGTTACGACGCGCCGCGCATTTCTTTCGTTCTTTTTTCTTTATCCATCCATCCATCTTTCTATCAAGATCGATGTTTTTGTATTTTCACTTCTACAACTTTAAATTACCTGAAGCAGTGTTCAAACTACGTCTACGTCTCTGTAACGATCCTCTATTCCTGTCCTACACCTTTCATTCACTCTTGCGCTGGCTTTTATTCATACGAAAACAACTCACATTTTCATATCAGAATTAAATACGGATAATTTATTTTTATAATAAAATAAAATAAAGAAATGAATGGAAAATGAGAAACTAATGATAATAATATTTATTATTTGTTGGAAATATGAAGTCACTGGTAAAAATAAATAATAATTCATTATATTTTTGTTTGATCCAATAGCTTTTTCAATTACTAGTTTATAAATTTTTTATTGATGAATCAAAACCTCAAACTATCTCTTATTTTTATTTTCAAACATAACTTAGATTTGATTTTTCTATCCTTTTTTTTTAAAAAAAACAATATTATGTTTGAAAATTTTTACATGTGCACTTAAAAAATAATCTATCTATATATACATATAATAATAATAATTATATATATATATATAAAGATGATTGAATGATACTAAATCGAATAAAATTCAAATGTACATAGGGGTTTTAATCAAGAATAAATAGAGTTTGATCAAGTAGACAACCTTCTTTATCCATTATTGTTTTGAGAAACCATTGTTTGATTCCAAGAATTGTCTTTCAATGTAGACCTCTATAGAGCTCTAATCTCATTGCATAAAAAGAAGCTTGTACAAAGGCATCCGACTCGTCCTTAATGGTCAAAGCCCATTTTAGACCATACTGACGATTGAATTTGATGTATACCAATTCATGATACTACAAGATAAGTCTGAAAGTTATTGAACGCAAAGGGCGGCTACAATGGGATAACTAAAATTGTAAGCAAAATAAACCACAAAAAAAGAAAAAGAGAGAGAGAGCCAGTAACTGTCTCGGCATGGTCTTTTAAGATAAGATCAATCAAAGAAAAGGAACTATAGATTTACTTGGCAACAGCAACAATATATGCATTCCAAGCATCTTGCTGTGGAAAACTTTTAACCTCTTCATACTTTGTGTCTCGTGCAACTCCAAAACCCTCTGTACTCCTCATTTCTTTGGCATCGGGCATCTGTCGAAGCCAAAAATGGACAGATAGAAATCCAGCTTCTTCTAAGCAGTCTTTAATCTCAGACAGCGACCACCTAGAGTATGAGCAACCATATTCCAATATTCATAAGAATTTACCACAAATGTAATATATTGAAAGTGGGGAATTTCTGAGCTCAACATGCCACTTTAAATATTGAAATCACTGAAAGAAAACAACAAAACTTACAGCCTCCAGCTGTATGAAAATGCATGGCGCAGTTTTTTCTGCTGCTTTTGAAGATGAAAGTGGAGGCTTATTCTTGTTTTGCGCTCAATTATGTCAAACTCAGCTTGCTCCCATACATACTGTGCACAAGTAATTTTGAATTTTAACACAGAAAGCTTTTGCACAAGAAGCAAACAGAAACATACTGCCAGATTTAACAAGGATATATCCCTTGTATTTTCTTTCGGTACTTATGGGATGAAACTATAAAGCAAACTTTCTCATTTCTTTTAAGTATTGCTTATTAATGTTTATGTACATGATAAAGGACCTCTAATGAATAAACTTTATGTCTATGCTTACAAATACATAATTACAAAGATTCAGAAATTAACAACACTAAATTGTACAATCGATCAAATTACAGATTTGGATATTGATGGAGCAGGCATAATGACGATAAGTAAAAATGTCTCATTGACCCTCTTGAACATTTTGTAGAAATCTAAAATGACTGACATGAGTTGTTATGAGCACCAAGATTTATGGTCGGATTCATATAAGATACAATGCTCTAAAACATTTGAGTCCTCCAAACTTGAATATACCAAAAAAGGACTAAGACCCACCAAGCTAAATTTTGTATTTTTACTCCCAACTTTAATGCTATAAATTGTAATAAATGTCAAGAGTTGACAGATAATACCGTAAAATTAGCAAATCTCCTCTGAAGTCTTAACTTCTGCTCTGATGATGTGCCACCATATAAATCCATTACGAATATAGCACCTTTCTTAGACAAGGCATTGAGAACATGCTTGAAATACAAAACCAGATCAGCACGCCTATGGAGACAACAACAACTGTAGTTGAAAGCACACACAATGTCTCTTGCAGGCAGTGAAGAGTTCCTCCTTGTGCAGTTATCACGAGTTGATGCAGCAGCACCATTATGCATCATAGGTTCCACAGCAGAAGCCTCCAAACTATTAGCACCATCCTTTAGCTTAATGGTTCTTATAAACTCTTGGGGCTCATATCTCACTAGCTTGGCCTCAAGAGGCTGTAAAACGTTTCCATGGAAGAGGGATATTCTAGAATACCCATCAGCCCCAACTTTGTTTATGTTATTCTTCATGCACCATTCTAATGCCTCAGGGTCCAAATCCAATCCCACTGCTGTGCGTCTCGGGTCACTTCGGAGCCATTCTGCACTGTTGGACAGATAGAATAAGACTAGTGTTGAACATGTCAGGCAACATAGGCACTGTAATTAAGAAGCAGCATAACTTTTGACTAAATAATAAACCATTTCAGAACTCTAATTAGAGATAAATCTCCATGTACATTGATCATACTCAAATATTACCCCAAGTTCAACAAGCCACCTTACAATGCTGCTCAGTTTAATCACTAAGATTAAGAGAAATACAGTAAAATAATACATACATACATACATATATATATATATATATATTATAACAACAAAAAGAGAAAATTTCATTGGGTGGGGCTGCACCCTTTATATTCCTCTAAACACCCATTATTAAAATTTAAGAACCAAAGTTTTATTCTCAAGACCTTGAATATTCCAGAATTGACCTTATTTCTCTTAACAACTGTTAGACATCTGCCTATCGCTTCTTCATATTATTCTTCTTCATTTTCTTTTTACCCCAGAATTTAATCTAAAAGTTGAGAAGATGAAATTTAAATAAACCTAATAACAGATATGGACCATTCAGACAAGCTTTTAACACAAAAGAAATATTGTTAAACTAATTGTTCGATTAGCCATTTTATGTAGATAGTGCTTTTAAGTAGATAGTGTTTTTAAAATTGTACAATAACAGACATGGAAACCTTGAAGAAGCTTTTCTTTAATTTTTTTTAAAATCCAACATCATTTCTTGCTTTACCAAAATCAATGAGAAAAACTATCTTTTTCGTAAGTGAAAACACCATAACCTCTGAAAAAGATTGCATCATTTGTTTTATCTGGTGCTCTCATTGAACTAGCAGATGTATGATCCAAAATGGTTAGCTGAACCTAATAACACTGATCTGAGTTTTTAAATTTGAACTAGCAGACAAAACTCTCATTGCACTCACATTGTCATTGAACTATTTTTTCTTACTAAAAATTTTGAATGTAATTAACTGTTTAAAAAGTTTTGAATGGACAGATATTATGGTGACTGTAAACACTAATTTTGGTTTTACATTTTAAGTTGTTTTGTCTATAAAAGTTTAACTAAGAATATTTTGATGACCATTACTGAAAAGATAGGTGTCAAGACGAATGTTAAGGGTGCATATTGCCCCACCCTGGGTCACAAAGCTGCATACTCAAATTTCCTTTCTTAATAAACAACATAGCTCATTAAAGGTAACTGCCTTCGCACAGGGGGTTAATTCCTTCACAGATCAAAATCTATGGATGATTAGTTAAAATGTCAAGGGTATGTGCTAGGCACCTATATCTGCATTTATAATTCATTGAGTTAAGCATTTTACTAATGCCATCACTAAATCAATTTTTCACCAAATGAGAGAGTATTGAGTACTACCAGTGCATTTCTCTTGGCCATATGCATATTGATTTTCTCATGTTTAGCAGACACATATACATGGTAAGTACTTAATGGAAAATGGTGCAATATGATGGGAGCAATCAGGATTTTCTCTTATTGAACGCCTAGTTTATGATGATGCATCAAGCATTAAATCAGCTTAAGACAAACCAAGAGTCTCACATCAAAATGACAGCAGTCTATGTATAGAAACAGCTATCAGGTAATCTTTCTAAGACATCCAACTTGTTCATCCTTTTGTCCGCTTTGCAATGTGAAATTACAAACTTTGATATATCAAACTCTAGTGATGAAAATAAGTACCTAAGTAGAGCAGTGCCACAAAAATCTTCTTGGAGATGAAGGGGCTGCCTCCCACCCACATAAATCAAAAAGAACTTCTGCAGATAGCTTATGTCTCCCTTCGGCGACTGCAGTCAAAGAAAAATATGCTGGATATCATTAAAACTATATTTAAGAAAATATCAATACACGAATGATCGAACCCTACATTTCAATACTTACCATCCAACAAAATAGAAAACAGAGTTTCGGCATCAATTGATAATGGGTATTAATACCTGTACGGATTGCTGATATAGAAGAAACTTAGATGGCATGTCGGTTGACGAGCGAGGATCATTTCTATCTTCTTCTTCTTCTTCTTCTTTGTCAAAAGGTTGAGGATCTTGTTCTTGATCAGAAGTAGAAGAAGAAGGTAGGCTCGATTGATGACTAAAGTCAGCTTCATAACCTCCTTCTGCTTCTTCTTGATTGTAATACGAGAAGCCGCCCCTACGACTACTTCTCAGTTGCTGTCTCTGCTTCTTATCTCGCCTCCCCATTTTTCTTGTCTTCCGCCGCCGCCACGCCAAGCCTAAACACCAACACTACAACTTATGTCTTATGTTATGCCAGTTGCTGTTGTTGTGCGCTGAATGTTCTGTTCCAAATATGGAAGAGAGTAAATGGGTAAAGAGTGAGCACGGATGGGATGGGATGGGATGGCGTGGCATCACAATGGTTTTATGATTTCGCATTTTTATGTTGGTTCTGGTCACGAACCAAACACAATTTCGTTATTTTTATTAACCGCTTGTTATCTCTAATCTCACGTCTACCTGAGCGATGGCAATTCTAACTTAAATTGACATTTCCTTAAAACTAATTTTAGTGAAGATAATCCATTCATTTATTTAAAATCAGTAACTGGTAAGAGATGGTTTGGTAAATTTGTACATAAATTTTTTTGTGTAATAACAAGAAAGTTTTATATATATATATATATATATATATATTAGGTCTAAATTAATAAGTTCTTTTGTACATCATGCATTGTATATTCAGTATATTCATTCTTTTTCTTTTTTTAAATATAATTTAATTTTTTTGTAAAAAAAAATCAGAATCTTATTAAATTAAAATACATACTTGTATTTTAATATATTGTACGGAAACAAAGAAAGCAGCCAGTCGTGAGAAATATTCCCTCACGGCAAATTTTGAGTCGTCAAATGGAAGGGGCGAAATGGGTAAGACAAAAGCTGTAGCCCTCAAGCCTATTGGTTTGGCTATTACCTTCCCTTCCCAGAAACACCCTCTCCTCTCCCAAACGAAAACAATCACCAAATCTACAAACGACTGCTTTACTTTGACATTTAATCAAACACAACAACACCAACCCCTCAAATCGAAGATTCTCAAGTTTCGTTCTTCATCAAATCAAAATCAGATTCCAAAATCTCTCCTATGCGATCCAATCAAAAACCCTATTAGTAGTAGTAATAATAACAACAACAACAACAACAACAACAACAATAATTTGGCTAAACATGTATAGCAACTTCAAGGAACAAGCAATCGAGTACGTCAAACAGGCCGTCCAAGAAGACAATGCTGGAAATTACGCTAAAGCTTTCCCTCTTTACATGAACGCTTTGGAGTATTTCAAGACCCACTTGAAGTACGAGAAGAATCCCAAGATTAAGGAGGCTATTACTCAGAAATTTACCGAATATCTCCGTCGGGCTGAGGAGATCCGGGCTGTTTTGGACGATGGTGGGCCCGGCCCGGCCAATAACGGCGACGCAGCCGTGGCGACCCGCCCCAAGACCAAGCCCAAGGATGGTGGGGAAGGCGCTAACGGTGAGGATTCGGAGCAGACGAAGCTTCGGGCTGGATTGAATTCGGCGATTATTAGGGAGAAACCGAATGTTAAGTGGAATGATGTGGCGGGCCTTGAAAGCGCCAAGCAGGCGTTGCAGGAGGCTGTTATATTGCCTGTTAAGTTCCCCCAGTTTTTTACAGGTGGGTTAGTTTGATTTTGATTGTGATTAAAATATAATAATTAATTAATTAATTAAAATTGTGATTATGTTGGTTCTGCAGCTATCTCTCTCGTTTGTTGTGTTTATGATTTTTTTTTGGTTGTGTTAATGTGATATAGTTGATTGTTTGTGTTGCTAAAAATAAGATATTGATGGAAGTAGTGTTGAAAATTGGTTGGGAGGTGAATTTATGTGTTAGATTTGATTTTGTTTCTTTGCTTTGTTAGCTTCATGCTGGTTGGATTTTTGTGTTTATGGTTCCTTATGAATCAAATGTTTTTGAAAATAGGGAAAAAGAAGGGCACAAGTTATATGCGAAATAGACACTTTGTGTTTGTTTATATCATTGAAAAATTACTTTGAAGAGGCACTAGTCTGTTTGTTATTTAGGGTACCTCGGTGCTCTTAAATTGATGATAAAGAACTAAGTTCATTTCTCTGTTTGTTAATGGATTTTAAAAGGTAAGTTTTGTTTTGGGTGCTTTTGCTGTTCTTTGCAGTCACTGTATATAGAGGTTGTATTACTGGACATTGTAACAGATATGCTGTCCTTTCTGTGGCTTCAGATCAAGTTGTATGCATCTCCTGTTCTGTAGATATGAATGCGTAAGTTTTTGTATATCTGCCACTCTGACATGATTCAGTTTTATGGTGTTTGTTGTGTATTATAGCATTCAATTGGGAGAGGAAAGTAAATTTTGATATTTTCATTTTACAGCAGTTCAATTCATCATGGCATAGTGCTATAGTTGTAGGATCTTAATTTCATTCAATTTGTTAAAACACTCAACATTTTTTTATACTTGATCTCATTCAGGCAAGAGACAACCGTGGAGAGCTTTTCTTTTGTATGGGCCACCTGGAACTGGGAAGTCTTACCTGGCCAAGGCTGTTGCAACTGAAGCTGATTCTACATTTTTCAGGTTAACTTATTCATCAGCTCATGCAGCTCAAAATATTTTGAGTTTTTGTTATGCGTTTATACTTATAAAATAAGGCTAGATAATATGTCAAGTTAGGCCTTGGTTTATGACATGTGTGCGCGAATGCTTGAGTTAGTTTTCACCTTAAGTGAGAGTTTCTAATCTTTTTTCTCATTCCATACTATGTATCATTTAGCTGATTACTTGGCCTAAATATGAGATCATGACAGAAGTGTATTTTAGTTAAATAATGGTTGCAATGTCTTGTGAAGAATTGCTCATTGCATATAATATACTTGTCTAGTTGTTGCATGTGTGTGAGAAGCTTCTTCTTGTCTAGGGGTGTAGGCCAATAATTGGCATGTGCTTACTGCTGATTGTTAATGTCTTCTTTTTCTTTCTGGATAGTATTTCTTCTTCAGACCTTGTTTCAAAGTGGATGGGAGAAAGTGAGAAGCTGGTCTCAAGCCTTTTTCAGATGGCTCGTGAAAGTGCTCCATCAATTATTTTCATTGATGAAATAGATTCCCTATGTGGACAGCGTGGAGAAGGCAATGAGAGTGAAGCTTCTAGGCGCATCAAGACTGAACTTCTTGTGCAGATGCAGGTATTTGCTTCTGCAATGGAATTGGTCTAAAAGAGCTTTAAGACCCTTCTGCGTCTAGTACATAATGCTAAAGATTTTAGAGTTCTAAAAAGAATATTTGGACTTGTTTTTTCTTTTTTTCCTTTTTTTTTGTTTCCTACCCCTGCTCCTCAAAATAAATAAATAAAAATCTGAGTCATATTAGGAAAAGATAGTCCAGTCACTTTTATAAGAGCAGAATTGTTAAATGAAGTTCTATGAGAATTGCAACCAACCCACCTTTATTTTTTGTGTCATCTATCATTCCATAGGAAAAGGGCTGAGTGGAGCTTTATCTTAAAAAATGACTAATGATTAGATTATTTGAGATTTTGAACGACAAAAAAATATGTTATATTTTATGAGATAAAGCGTTAGAATAATAATTGTTATGAATACTTTTGTTCCATGTGTATGTCATTTTTTTTATATGTTTTGCTATACACTAATAAGTCATATCTATATTGGCTATAGCACAAACAATTTCCTTATCAGGTTCAATATATATAGATACATAGATTATATATATAACTTATCAGTGTATAGCAAAACATATTAAAATTTAATGACATACGCATGGAACAAAAATATTCATAACAGTGATTACTCAAATGTTTTATCTTATAAAATATAACAAAATTTTTATTGTTCAAACTCTCAGATGATCCAATCATTAGTTATTTTTTAAGACAAAGCTCCACTCAGCCCTTTTCCCATGGAATGATGGATGACACACACAAAAAATAAAGGTGGGTTGGCAGCAATTCTCATGGAACTTCATCCAACAATTCTGCTCTTATAAGCAATTTCCTTATCAGGTTCAATATATATGTATACACACACACACATAAATAGAACTTGATGAAACTGTTTGTGCCATTGCGAATATATGGATCAAGCTTTGCATTTCACTTTTCTTTAATCTGTGTATGTTGCTCAGACTAATCATGTGCTTAAGGGAAAATGAGTTGAAATGACATTACCACTAGTGGAGCGGTTATTTCAAAAAGATTATAAACTTCTATTTATTATAGTTAACTTTGAATTATAAATTTTGCAATCCAAAATAAAAAAGGAATTTTAGTTTCAAATTCTTCTGCACATGATAATCAAATCTGAGAATGTCAAAATTCTGAGAAATATATTGATTAGTTCTTTCAATATTTGCTCCCATTTTTAATGCAGATTTCATTCTTTGTGCTTCCTCTAGGGTGTAGGCCACAACAATCAGAAAGTTCTTATTCTAGCAGCAACAAATACTCCCTATGCTTTAGATAGATAGAACTTGATGAAATTGTAGCTTTGCGTTTCACTTTTCTTTAATCTGTATATGTTGCTCAGACTAATCACATTTTTAATGGAAAATGAGTGGAAATGACGTTACCACTAGTGTAGCTGTTACTCCAAAAAGATTATAAACTTTTATGTATTGTAGATAACTTTGAACTATAAGTTTTGCTATCCAAAAGAAAAAAGGAACTTTAAGTTTCAAATTCTACTGCATATGATAACCAAATCTGAGAATGTCAAAATTCTGAGAAACATATTGATTGGCTCTTTCAATATTTTCTTCCATTTTTAACATGGATTTCATCTTTGTGCTTACTCTAGGGTGTAGGCCACAATGATCAGAAAGTTCTCATTCTAGCAGCAACAAATACTCCCTATGCTTTAGATCAGGTAAAGGGGAATATTAGGCAATTAATTTCTTTTATTTGAGCTTGCATGATTGGACTTTTATATACTGTAGCTGACCAGTCATGATTACAGGCCATCCGACGGCGTTTTGACAAGCGAATATACATTCCTCTACCAGATTTAAAGGCACGGCAGCACATGTTCAAAGTATGTGAAATGCCCATAATTTTCCTTTTTCTTTTGGAATTTTAGTGGGGGTAAATGTTTCTGGCTGTACAGTCATCTTATCAATGTTGCAGACAATTCATTATCTGCATTGGGCTTCATATTCAAACAGGTACATTTAGGAGATACTCCTCATAACTTGACTGAGAGTGACTTTGAAAGCTTAGCTCGCAGGACAGAGGGATTTTCTGGTTCTGATATTTCTGTTTGTGTAAGTGTATTTAAGATTCAATTTTTGAGTCTTTTTTACTGCTATGGCTTGCTTTCAAATCATTTGACTGATAATAGCTCCCAGCATAGGCTTTTTTTTCTTTTTTGTGTGTCTCAACTGATTTTCGGTCATGATTATTGCAGGTAAAGGATGTCCTCTTTGAACCTGTTAGGAAAACTCAAGATGCCATGTTTTTCTTTAAGACTTCTAATGGTATGTGGATGCCATGCGGACTGAAGCAACCAGGCGCTGTCCAAATTACCATGCAGGAGCTTGCAGCACAAGGACTTGCAGCGCAGGTTTGGGGCTTAGAAATATTGTGAACTTGCTTCTTAGCTCTTATTTAAAATATTTGCTGGGTTCATTTTCTGGACATTTGGACACCTTTGGTTGTATAATTTATTGAGCACCTAATATGAGGCATCATAACTTGACTGAAAGTGACTTTGAAAGTTTAGCGTCATATATTGGATTCTTTAAAGGTTGAGTTTGTTTGGATGAGTTAACTTGCTGTTGCCTGTTAATCTCCTTGCAGATTCTTCCACCTCCAATCTCAAAAACAGATTTTGATAAGGTGCTTGCAAGACAGAGGCCAACAGTGAGTAAAGCTGACCTCGACATTCATGAGAGATTCACAAAGGAGTTTGGAGAGGAAGGTTAATGGTTCGAAGCATCATATAAAGTTGAATCTCACTAGTGAGTGCAAACACTATGATTTGTATCTAATTTATCGCTTATGGATCCATTTCCAATCGTTACTTTTCAAATTGGGGAAGGGTGACTTGACTTCCTTTTTTCTGGACTAAGTTGGAAATCAGGGTTTGATACTTGTTAGTTGTCTGTTTCAAATTGTGTATAAGAACAGTTTCCAAATTACTGCCTCACCTATGTTGAGCATGATATGCATATATTTTCTGGTTACCAACTACATCAGTCAGTCAGTCGCCTACCTATGATTCTACTAACTAGTTAGCTTGCTTAATAGTGTTCTTATTTTCAGATTCTTTCAGACTACCAGATTTGAATGGTTGGAGGGATGATGTATAATCAGTCGGTCTTAAATTTTAAGACAAGACGTATTTTTGTCTGTCGAATCTCTTTTCTTTCACCTTTCTGTACGGATTCTGCAAGTATCCTAACCGGGTTGACGTCTGAACTGTATATCAACATGGTAAAAGGTTTTCACTTTAGCCTGCAGTACCATAAAACACAGTTTTTCTCCCAAAATGTGTGCCTTATTATTATTTTCTGGTTTCTATAAAACGGGTCGTCTGTCTGGGAATGCAATTGCAGACTAATTGCCAGTACCAGACTATTTTTTTCTATAATACTGGTGCAATGGCAAACCTATGTACTTTTTGAACATACATTGAAATTCTCATTCGTGTTTCTTGTAGTACGTGCATGTTTGCTGCAATTTAGTTTTTAACTTAATTTTTATGACCTCCGCAGAGAGATGTGGCATGGATCGTCATTTATAATGGTTATAACATGATTCGGAGTTGTTGCAGGCAATTAAGCAAGCAAGCTCGTTTGCTTCATGGTTATGGTTTAGGGTTGCTTGGAGGGGTATATTTTCAAACTTCTTGTAGGGTTTGACCAAATCACTCTAAGGATTAATAAAATTACATTTATATATAATATTAATAGATAGTATTTTTTTAATAATAATTAAAATAATATTATGTATATGTGTATTTTATATATTAGCATTTTTAAAATAATTTTTTTAAAAAAAATTAAAAGATTAACAAAAAAATATTTTTAAAAGTAATTTAATTTGATAAAGTATGTATATATATATATATATATAATTTAATTGTTAATTTTTAAGAAAATATAATTATTTACATTATTTAATAAATGTATTTAATATATATATATATATATATTTTTTCAAATTCGTTCACTTGACATGCTAACTTCCCAATTTAGTGTTACTTTTATCAAAGAAAGATTTGTAATTCAACAAACTGAATGAAGTGAAAATTTAAAATGCTAAAAGACTTCATAAATTGAGAAGGGAAAAAAGGGGTGTGATTTTTTTGACCATTTTTTTTTCTTTTATATTTGAGAAAATATTTTATAGAATAATATTAAGAATATAAAATCTTTTTTTTATAAATAATGTATTAAAATTATATTATTCTCATATATATTAAATAATTTATTGTACTTTTGTGTATTTAAATTTTTTTTTATATAAAATATTAAAAACAATGATTGAAGAAAAAAAAAGATAATATAATAAAATCACAATTAATATTTCCCTTGTATATTAAAAATATCAAAAGCATGTTATTATTAGAGATCACAATTGTATATTGTAAAAAGAGTTTTAATTAGAATAGAATTATCACGTTAGTTATATTAATATAATATAATTATTTAATTAATATTATTTAATGAATGAAAAAATATTAATTTGTTGTAAATTAAAAAAAATGAATGAGAGGTTTATCATTTAATTATTTTTGTAATTTAATTTATGTGAACTCTTTTTTATTTTTTTATTTATAATTAATTAATTATTATTTTTTTTGTTATTATTAAATATATTTTTTTTTAATTTCGGTGTAATTGTTTTGTCTTAATTTTTATTTATTTATTTATTAAAAAATATAAGTATTTCTTTGTAACTCGAACAAGCAACCAGTCAACTCTATCAATCATTTTAAAACTGCCAGTGATATTATGGAAGTTGATTCTTTTGATTTTCAAATATTATTATTATTATAAAATTCCCAGCTCCTCAGAATAAGTTGCCCAGCTATCTTTTTCTTTTTTTTTGTTTGTTTTCTATCTTATTTTTCACATCACAGGCCCAAGTCATGAAAGCCGGCCAAGTTATCCTCACGCTTGTTCATTAAACTTGCTTTGGTACATGGATCCTCATCCAATTCTACACAGAGAGAAAGAGAGTCTGTATTACTAATTTCATGGGGGGTTTGTTGGTTTGGTCACGAATTGGTAGCTAATGTTCTTCAATTTTCAGCAGTATAACATAGTTTACATGGGGGAGCACCCACATCCAAACTCAGAGTCTATCACCGGGGTTGACCACGAATTACTGCCTCAGTTACGGCATCTGGAAGAAGGTATAACAAACAAGCAAACAATATATGAGCTAAAACCACTGAACAGTTGATTTGATTTGTTGACTTCTTTTGTCAAACAGTTTCCATGGAGCAAGAAAACTAGCAACTCATCATTATAGTAAAAGTTTCAGCGGCTTCGAGGCAATGCTTACACCACAACAAGCTCAACAACTCGCTGGTCTACCGTTCTTATTGTATGCCTCATAAATCCTCCTTCGAAAACTGAAATTCAGGATACATTTAAAGGTTGACAATCAACTAAATAGCCAGCTAATTGATTTTGCAGTACACGAAGCAGCTGCTGTTTCCGTACTCGAGAGCAGAGTGAATGCTATCGAGACAACACATTCATGGGAATTTTACGGAATAGACTCCACAAACCAATGTAATCAATTACCAGTTAACTTCAAATCAGACGTTGTTGTCGATGTAATTGCCTCTGGTAACACTTCTTTTACTTTTGCTGTCTTTCATGATAAGCTACGTCTAATCCTCTTCAGGAATATGGCCCGAGTCGGAGAGCTTCAATGATATAGGTTTAGGTCCCATGCCATGAACCTGTTATATCTAACGACCATTTAGACTTAATTTAATTTGATTTAATTGAGCATGCAGAAACAGAATCACCTGGCATACTGCTCCTGCAGGTTCAGCACAGGCACTTGTGAGACTAGAAAACCTGAACTCATTGAGTTTAACCCCTTGCCTGCCAACTGTCTGAAACAGAATTGTACACAATCGAAAGGACAACAGTCAAATAAAATCGGAGGAGAGTCAACCTGTCCATTTCTCCAAAACAACTGGTACAATTAGCAGAGTATGCAGCGCTACTGGGTATAATTTCTTTTAGATTTGCAAAATTTTTATTTTAAAATTTATAACAATTTTATTTTAGTATATATTTATATAATTTTATTTATAAAAAATAAATAAATTAAATATATTTATTTTTTAAAATTATTTTAATAAAATCATAGTGAAATCATGTAGTCTATGCTTTTTCTCTGCAGAGAAACTCGCTTGCATTTGCCTTTGACATTAAAGTTGGTTTTGCCACAATGTCCTTTTCATCAATTAGTTCAAAAGCTTTTGCTGCTTTCTTCACACTTCCTAACTCCAAATATAAGCAACTAAAAGTGCCATTACAACTGGAGATGATGATTTCTCATAATTAGTTTTGATGATTTGTGCGTGTAATTGAAAAGGAGAAACAGCAGGCTGCGCCGTAAGAATTATACCATGGGTAACAAAAATTTGGTCCAACACCTTCCCTGTTCATTTGGCAAAAACAATTTACCCCTTGAAACATGCCATCATTCTGCAAATGACTAGTAATGATGGCCGTTCATGAGACCCACAACTTTAGTTTTATGCATCATATACAAAATTCAACTGGCACTTACTACAAGCAGCCCTGAGTCCCATTCTAATTGTGATCAAATTCGATCCCACTCTTTAAAACCTGAAAATTAAGCTGCCGCACAAGCCTCGTTTCTCTGGTATTATCACATAACTTATGAACAGAGATGAAAGTCGATCATGTCAGTTCTGCACCTGAATGTCCCCCGCATGATTAAATATTTGAAAAGCTCCCTTATGGAGCCCGTTGATAATATAAAACGCAAAACCATACTATTCCAGGTAGCCGAATTCCTATCCTCCATGCTATCAAAAACAGCTCTAATGGTCTTTGATTTTAAGTACATATTAATCAAAGCATTGCACACAAATGTAACAGCCTCAAACGCATTCTTTGTAACCACAGTATCAACTTGGACTTCCCTATCAGCTATCCTTTCATCCACTAAAACTCCAAGAATAGTTGTAAAAGCAAACGATTAGGCTTAATACCCTCAACTTGCGTTCTACGAAACAGCACGACGAGAGCTTTCTCATTCTTTTTATAATGTGCCTAACCACTTGACACTGTAGTCCAATAAACCCGATTTCTCCGGTTCATTTCATCGAAACTCTCTTTCCATCCTCTGAAATCGTTAGTCTTCAAGTATAAATGAACAAGTGAGCTATCAACACTTAAATTATCCACCCTCAAAAGCAAACTTAATACACACATTTGTCTGCCAATAAATGGTGTATAACTGAGAATGATAAAGGGGTGGTTTTCAAAGTCTTGAGAGATTGATTTGTTTGAGTCTCAACAAGCCAAGTCAGTATCAGATTCCGACTGGTGGGACTCAAAGAGTCATGCTCTGCCTTTGTTTTTGAGTCGACATTTGCTTGTTTTCAAAGAGAAGCAGATTTGCGCCAATTGTGCTGCCGAAGTCAAAATAAAATTGTGTGAATCTGCTTCGCTATAATACGTGACATGACTGTCCCGAAACCCATACAAAGTTACTCCATTATCTTTATTTAAACAAACATAACCACTTCGTGATGGCATACCGACACGATGAACAATGGACAATGGACATCCACAATTTCAACACTTCAGTCCTTAATTCATTTTTGCAAAATATCTATAATTTTAATTTCAAATGTGTATTCAGATTGTGTAGGATTTGGGATATTACACAACGTGCATAGATTAATCATCATGTATGCAGTATTACAATGGCTCTGGCCCTTGCGATTTTGTAATACATGACCTCCTTTATGTTGTTAGACGACCCTTTCCCATTTTAACAAACATTTCGTACAATTTTAAAATTAAAAATGAAGATATATACAAAATTAAGTTTATATTGATAAAGGATAAAAAAAAAGAAATCGTATAACAGTAAATAAATATTTAATATACTGTTATTAAAAAATTAATAACAATAACAGTTAGTCAACATAATATTATTATTTGATAAAATTTTATAATTAATTAGAAGAGAAAGGATTCTACCCATATCATTCTTTTTTTTATTAAAAGAAAAGCAACCTACAAATTATAAATAATAATTTAACAACCGACAACACAACACGATTCTTTGCTTCTTCGACAAGCAAAACCAGCTACTAAACACCCAAAAGCCAAGCCAACATTCAAATTCCAATTTCAGACTTCACATATGAGTCTCTCTCTTTGCAATACGAGTTAACATTACATGCAAAGTTACATATTTTCAAGAATTTTTGATAAAAATAATCCTTATTTATCCTTTATTTATGTTTATAGTCCATGTTCAAAATTTGTTATGTTTGGGGTCAAATGTAAGTTTTTCGGACTAAAATACCCTTGTCCCGTGTCTTCTATTTTAAGTTAATTCATTCTTTTAAAACCCCTGAAATTAAACTAAACTGGAAAAGCCAAACTGAAAAATAAAGAGAGAAGCCGCCGTGAAAGCCAAAATTCATCATATAAAGAAGAAATCGCGTAATTAAAGCTGGAGTAGTTATATCGTATAATCTTAGTTTCTTAACTTGTCACAGTAATTAGACGTGTATTATTTATTTTATTTTTTTAATAAATAAAAATAATAATTAAAAAATTATATTTATTTACGGTAGTTGCATCTAAATACTGTACATTTAACTTGGCAACATAGTGTTTTGGGTTGTAAAGTTTATTAACTTAACAATGTGGGATCCAAAGTTGTAAGCCATTCATTTCACAACAAAAAACTAATATTTGCTAACTGACTGCACATAAATAGTATGTGTGTATGGATACATATAACAAATTAAAATTGATCCCTTGTTGACACTCTAATTTTTCTTTACAATCTTTTATCTCTGTCAAATATCATGAATGAAGGTGACCCAAGACTAGCTGAAAATTGTTCACTGAAGTCATTAATATAATATAATATAACAGTTGCAAAGTAATCCATCATAAACTTGTAAATATGGTTTTTTTTGTTATTGTCTTGAACTTTGAACAGACGTTTTTAGCCACATAATATGCGCAAATTCCATGTATTGCCTCGAAAAGAATACTGGCATGTTGATAAAAAATGAAGACCAAGTCTTGCACCTTTCCAATCGCTTCCCACAGTTTTTGAATAAATCATATCCACGAATTATGCTTTGTTATCTCTAATAATGAAAGCCAATGAAAATATCTAATTATTTCTGTCTTTGTAAGATGTGACAAACATGGTCCCATTATATTTTCTTTTAAGAAAAGCCTTGTTAACTGGCTTGATATTAACTTTTAGTAGTCATAAAAAAAAATACAAAAAATGGTTATCACTGTTGCAACATTTCATGATATGATAGTATAATAGTAAGCAATATCAGCATGGTTTCTAAAAACTAGTCTAACTATGATTTCTTTGGCATTCCAAGTTTTTGCATATGATACTAACACATTGTATTCATTCTGAATGTCATCTTGAGTATTTTTAGTTGTGTACGCTTTGCTACAGTTTAAAATTTTGACTTTGATCAGTTTGCCGATGAGTTGAGAGGTCACTTGACGATGTCAATTTGATAATTATTCAAATATACACATGTGTCCTAGAGAATTCATGCGTAGTTTCTTTGTACTTTCATATAAATTTTCAACCACTATTATACCATTGTTTGTACTAGAGAATGCATTTACTGAAAATTTTGCATATGAAAGTATAAAAGGTATGCACTGCAGCAAATCATAAGTTAATGGTCTTGTATCTTCGTAAGCAAAAGAGGACACTTGCACATTGACATGTCGTTGGCTATTAACATTTAAACTAGGTGTAAGGAATGTGTCTTTCAGGTGAATTTTTTACTCGTTGTCCTAATTAAAATAGTTGGGAGTAAGATCTTCATTGTATTGAATCGGAAAGTATGATAAATGTATATCTATAATAGGAATTGTGGCATTAATTTGGTTACTAGTAATTGAAGAAGCAAATGGATTTGAATAATTAGTTTGCACTTGGAAAATAGGTGACTAGGTAATTTGTACACAAGTGGCAACTTTATTGGATCCCGACACCTGAATGTGTCAAATTATGGCATAAATCCCCTAAATGTTACAATTTGAGTATTCACACCGATGAAAAAAAACAAACATTTGTATTATTTCATATTTTCATACGGCCTTGAAAATTGCCAAGAGGATGAAGGCATGCAATGCCTATACACAACCTTTAACTTAATACTAAGTTTATCTGGATTTTTTCGTAATAAAGAATATAATTGGTTGAGGAGTTCTTAATACTTTATATTCTTAATTATTGTTAAACCAAATGTGTCACCACCATATGACTTTCACATGTTCTCTCAGAGATAATCATAAAAAAAGCTTCTATCATTTGTGCATAAACAAAAAAATTATCAAACATTTATCTTTCAGAAGATAACATAAGCACGTTTAAAAGAAAAAAAATAGAAAAAAAACAAGTATTATATATCCCTCAAGGATTTTCATTGATGGAGTTGGTTTTTTCAACTATCTCCTTCTTATAAAATCACTAAGGGAATTTGAGTATCTACCTCAACAATTTTCATCGAGGGAGGTAGTAAAAAAATTATCTCTTTTAATGAAAATTATCGAGGGAGAAAGGTAATCTCTTGTTAATTTACTCTATAATATATTTTTTCAATTAAAATAGGTATTAATACATTAATTTTTAATAAACTTTCTTTTTAAATATATAACCTAATAAGAAAGAAATTTTATTTTACTTTACTTTATATTTTTAGTAAGTATATATATATATTAAGTTTTCTCAAATAATTTATAAAAACCTCTTTTTCTATAACTTTTTTGCCTCTCACTTTTTTTGATAAACAAACATAATATTTTTCTCTATGGTTGTGGGTGCTTAAATTATTGAATATTAGAGGTATCGTTTAATTATTTTTATTATTTTGTTATTTTAGTTTAATGTAAAATTATTTTTTTTCTTTTGTCATTGCTTTGGAATAGATCAAATAAAATTTCCAGAGTTAATATCTCTAGAATAGTGTTAAAATCTATTTTGTGAATTGTTTATATTTTATAAAATATGTTATCTTTTAAAATTTATAAACATTAAACTTCCATTTATTTAGAAATTACTTAAAACTATATTTTTCGTACGATATTTGAATAAAAAAGCTTGCAAATATATTTTATGCCTTTGAAAACAAGAAAACTCTTGCAAATGTTATGAATGACATCATTTCTTGAGAGTAAGTTAATTAGACTTGTAAGCATGATGATTTATTTGAAAGATTATTTCAGATATTTTATTTTATTTTTGTTATAAGCTACGAATAGAATTTTATATTGCATTTATCGTATTTTTCAATTTGTTATTGAAAGTTATTTTAGAACTTTTGATCTAAAATTTGAGATATTATAGTATTTGGAAAGTTTTAATTTAATTAATTAATTAATAATAATAAAGTTTTTTTTAAAACAATTTATAATTAAAAAAGTTTCTGTATTTATATATGAATTTCTGTGCCTTAATTCAACAATTTGTTATCTTCCTCTTTGATTAGAATTTTCATAAAACCACCACATCATATCGTAAATATATGTCCAAATATAGAATGCATGCATTCAAACTAATCTAAACACATTTCTAGACTCTTTACATGTATAAAACTAAAACTGAATTCGAGTAAATAAATTGTAACAAAAAAAATTTATTTACTTGATTTAAAATAAATATTGTACTTATTGTTAATAATGTAATTTTTTAATTGTAATTATTTACTTTAAACTTGCTGAATTAATATCAATTTATCGTGATTGCAATACTTTAAAATTAAAACTTCTTAAAGATTGATCAAAATGATTTTTAATGTTTTTTTTAAAATTTTTTAAATTAATTTGCAAAAGAAATTAGTCCTTCTCTGTGTAAAATACAAAAACAAGTGCTTGGAGCATTTTTGTTGGGGAGGCAAACATTTAAACTCAAATATAAGACTTTTGCGAATAAGGTTATAAAGGTAAATGAGCATTAAATAAAAATTATTTTTGTCAAAAAACCCCTGCGCACATACAAAACCCTGTAATAATAGGAAGAAGCAAACTTCTGTTCTTTTTTTTAAACAAATATCATCTCTCTGTGTCTTTTTAATTAAAAACTCTGAAGTCTCGCCCACTGTCTTATAGTTGTGGGAGATAGATATTTGACCGTTAATCAAGTTGGATCTTGCTCTTCTCTTCAGCCTCCGCCCCACCTAGGACAGCAGGGCTAGTGTTTTCCATTTGTTTTCATTTATATATTTTAGTTAAAAGTTTTACTCCACCTATCTATCTTTTCGATTGCTTCTTGCCACTACTGTAAGTTTGTTTTGGTTATTTTTTCCCCTTCATTCTAGGGTTTTTTCCTTTTTACCAAAAACCTCGAATTAGCTTACGCTTTTGAGGTGAAAAAATTCTAAACCCGAAATTTAGGTTTTCTTTTTCTCGTTTTGAAGACTCTAAATTGGTTTACCGTACTATTGGATTTCTTTTTTTACGAGAAACAAGTTATATTGCTCTTCCTTTTCACTCTCTGGTATATGTAATTTTTATATTTTTCACTGATTTTATTGGTTCTAAATTTTTTTTTCTTTGCATATAGTTGGGGTTGTTGTCAATCGTCTATTGAGGCTTTCCTCGCACAAAAGCTATGAGGTTGTGTACCCTTTTGGTGGGTTGTCGCTGAATTATTTGAAGGACGCTGTGTTGGGTTTTCTTCGAGAAACAAGGAGCAAAGGAGATGATTGCGGAGAAACCTAGTTGGGTTAGGCATGAGGGAATGCAGATTTTCTCCATTGATGTTCAACCTGGCGGGCACAGGTTTGCTACCGGTGGAGGTGACCATAAGGTATACTTCTTCTCATTATTCCGGTGCTTTATCTGGTTCCGAGAAATTGCAAAAAGAGAGAAGCAGATAAATTGTTAGAGGTCTCTAGCATGTAATGGACTTGGAAAGTGTTGGATTTTGTACTTGGAAATTGTGTTTGGCGTTCAAATTTGTTCTCCTTTCTTTACTTTTTTGGTTATGTAATGGAGGCAGCATGATTATTGCGTGACCACATGGGGATGTTTGCTATAAAAGCTTAAATATAGTTTAGTTTCATTCCTGCTGAAATTTTCTATTCTGATATTGGCTGTAAGGTATTATGAGGTTGTATTGATTGCTCTTGTAAACTTAAGGGGCCTGTGTGGATGCTGTGTGTTGATTGATTACGGCGTTTGCTTTTGCCACTAAATTTTTGAAGGCATTGGCAACTTTGGTATGTGTATTTAAAATTTCTGTTGCTGGAGCCCATGTAAGCAAAATGTTAGGTGGAATTGGTGATGATGGTTTGATCATGAGTTCTGCTAGGCACTGGCTGTTCGAGCATAAGTGGTTTTTACTCATGCATGAAGTTAATTGCACTTGAGCTTTTCACAGTCCTATTTCTAGCTTTCAAATACTACCTTATTTATTTGTCTAATTTTTTCTTCCGCATTGTGGCTTTTTTACACAAATCATATTGCCTTGATGTGTTCCTATTTCTGAATTCTTGGCAGAACAAATTGTGTTTTCTCTTGGTTGTTGCTTTTGGTTCTGAAGTTCATATGACATGCTACAACTGCTCATTCCTATAGCCATAGGCTTTTAGTTTAGAGGATAGGATCAATTTATTTAGTGTATGCAGTTTACATAGGGACTTATTGTCATAATTGCTGATCATAGAAAATGATTGCAGGGTTGTGGTAATAGGAGAAAAAATAATGAAGAATGGGGCTATTGTTTTTTATTTTCGTATGTTTGGAGGAAGGGGAGTGCTGTTGACAAACTCTTGTAAATTCTCTACTCAAGTGTGATTATTTAGCCCTAGAATTGTGCATACATTTTCAATAGATAATTTTTAACCCGTACTGTTCCTGCTTTGGCTGCATTCCAAAATAATTTTTTTACATTTCAAATTTTGAGATTTTCTTTGTTATCAGTATAATATTACTAATTGTTAGAAACTGGACTCTGCCTTCATGCATGATTTCTGGAGGCATCACTGATATAATTGGTTTGGTTATGTTACTGCACCTATTCTGATGTGCATTGTTTGTGGTTATCCTAAAGTGTAACAAGTACTTTTTCTTTGTCATTTGTAGGTTCGAATATGGAACATGAAATCCGTTGGCAGGAACTTAGAAAATGATCAATCAACACAGAGGCTTCTTGCAACCCTCCGTGATCATTTTGGGTCAGTTAACTGCGTTAGGTGGGCCAAGCATGGTCGGTATATTGCATCAGGATCTGATGATCAGGTGATTTTGATTCATGAGAGAAAGCCTGGTTCAGGAACCACAGAGTTTGGCAGTGGAGAGCCCCCAGATATTGAAAACTGGAAAGTTGCAATGACTTTGAGAGGACACACTGCTGATGTGGTAATTAAATTATTTTATTATTGAAATGTTTGGACACCAAATGGATGCTAAATTATCCATTCTTATATATCCCAATTGAATTGTTTGGGTGTTTTTGGTTTTTGGGAATATCTTATTATCTTTTCAAAATACTAATTTATGCATCTAAAGTATGGGGAAACAAGTACATAAATAGATGAAAATGTCAATTCATTTGAATGCTTGGTTTGCGACATTAATTTCTGATATCTTCTCTGGTACTGTCAAACTGAGGAGTTATTCCATGCTTAAAGTAGGTGGATCTCAATTGGTCACCAGATGACTCAATATTGGCTAGCGGAAGTTTGGACAACACGATCCACATCTGGAATATGAGCAATGGCATTTGTACTGCTGTTCTTCGTGGTCACTCGAGCCTTGTTAAAGGAGTTACTTGGGATCCCATTGGCTCCTTCATAGCAAGTCAATCTGATGATAAGACTGTCATTATATGGAGAACAAGTGACTGGAGTCTTGCTCACAGAACAGATGGCCACTGGGCAAAATCAGTATGTTCCTAATTGGAGACTTCTATTCTAAGTTTCTAATTCTGTACTCTAACGTGAGTCTGTCCTTTTCAGCTTGGGTCTACATTTTTCAGGCGGCTTGGATGGTCTCCTTGCGGCCATTTCATAACAACCACTCATGGTTTTCAAAAGCCAAGGCATTCTGCACCTGTTCTAGAAAGAGGGGAATGGGCGGCAACATTTGATTTCTTAGGACACAATGCCCCAGTTATAGTAGTGAAGTTTAATCATTCAATGTTCAGAAGGAATTCCACCAATTTACAGGAAGTGAAAGCAGCACCTGTTGGATGGACTAATGGGGCTGCTAAGATTGGGGGGAAAGAATCACAGCCATATAATGTAATTGCAATTGGAAGTCAGGACCGCACTATTACTGTATGGACAACTGCCAGTCCTCGTCCTCTCTTTGTAGCCAAGCATTTTTTCACTCAAAGTGTTGTGGATTTATCCTGGTAAATGCATAATTTGCTGGAATGATATAACATAAAAGAAAAAAGAAAAAAGAAATATCACCAATTGGTCCCGTTTACCCCGAGTGGGCCATAAAAGTTGTGAGTTTTTTTTGTTAGCCCATGTGGTTCCCCCTCCCGAAGTTTCTTATCATAATCCCCGAAAAAAAGCCGTCCAGGATACCTGACCACAACATACCCTAACCCAGCCTTTCTGTTTTAGCGCCTTGTTGGGTTGAAAAAAATTGGTTCACGGTCCGCCCCCACCCCCGACATGGTCCCCTTACCAAGTCTTACCGTGTCCCGTTACCCTATGTAAGTTTGGATTGTTGCCTGTTTGTGAACGGGCATTGTACCCTGAATGCCTACCGGTGGAATTGTAGTGTTGAATTATTATTGTTCACCACAAATCCGGCCCCACGATTGTTTTTTTAATCCAGCCCAAAGACGCTATTTCAAACGCAATCCCGGTGCCCCCTATCCCCTGCGCCAAGCCTCAATGAGGAATTTTTTTCCAAGGTCCACCCACCGACATCCCCCGTTACTCCTCAAACCAGCCAAGAAAGGTTCTCCCCAATCCCTTTGCACCATACCAATAATTTGGCGTGAAAAAGTCCTGTCCCCCTCGTGTATGCACGGGGTCACACGACCCTAGAGATGTTTTCAGGGTACGTGAGTTTTATCGTTTCCAGGAAGGGGTCCCCCCTCTTTGTGGGGGAACTTCCATAAAAGTGCCCAAATACCCCAAAGATCCCCCCCCCCCCACCCCCCTCCCTATAGCCAGCCACGGAAGAAATAATCACCGTTGGTTTCCAACTTATCTAAGGAAGTTTTCATCCCACGTACAGTCAAACATGGTTCACGACTGAAGCTGTTGCTGAGCTTTTTTTTTGTAGCTTTCCCTGTGTTGCCCCCCTGCCCCGAAGGAGGAGACCCGTTTATTCAGGTCCCCCCCCATTTTTACCTACCCAAAAGTTTTTGGTACCACCCCCCCGACCAACACAAAGGAGAAACCTGTCCCCGAACAGCCAAAGCAAAAAAAACCGAACACCGACCACCAACACCCCCCCTGTCTTCCAGGTGGCAATGGTTGTCCTGCCCCCTGTGTCCTCTCCCCCGAAAGTTTCTAATAGTTTTTTTTTTTTTTTCTTTTCTAATTTAGAATCTTCCCTCCCCACCCCACCCCACCCCCCCTTTTTTGTTTTTTGCGCACTTTGTGGTGGATTTTTTTCCCCCTCACGGTCCACCCCCCCCCTAGCTCCCCCCCCTTCTACAAGTTACCGTCCCCCCTGTGTTACCCCCCTTTTTGTTTAATTAATTGGGGGGGGGGGGATTTTGGGCGCCTTTTGAGATGGAAACGGCAAATCTGAGTCACCCCTTTGATCTACGTGGGAAATGTTCCCCAATCGTCCCACCAAAGGGAATTTTGTTGATCCCCAAGCTCCTTTATTTTCAAACACGAGCCCAATATGGTTGGCCCCCCCCGCGTTAGAAATTTCCCTTGTGGGTTATGGTGGTTATTGCTTTGTGAAATTCCGATCTCGATTGCAGCTTTACCTTTTGTCTCTATGGATGTTTGCTTTGTTTCTCTCTTTTAATTGTCACTATTTGAAATTGAAAACAGGAGTCCAGATGGGTATTCTCTTTTTGCATGTTCCTTAGGGATGGGACGTGTCTCTCTTTTCCTTTTGTCAAAAGGACCACTTGGGCACAAGCTAAATGTGACAGCTGAAGCTTGATGAGTAAAGAGAATTCGCTAATTGTGATGTTTCGTAAGTCGACTAGTGTCAAAATCTAGTCAGAGAGTCCCTAGCTTCAGTTATGCTTGACCGCTCGCTATTCGAGCTACAACTGAAAGTAAAAAAGTGTTTTTTCTCAGAAAGTTTCAGCCAACTGAGATACCCATGAGGTGGTAATGACTGATAGCCCTAGAAAAATGCCCCCCAATTCCGAAAGTTCACTCCTGAACAGCAGCCCACAGGGCGATCAAAAATACCGGCGTCCCAAGACGTAGATGGGGAAAAGGTTTCATAAGACACAGATACTGTATTTGAATATACATGCCCCAAGTTGCACTTAAAAGTCCCCCAAACCGCTCCATGATTACTAAGCACCTGTAATTGAGGGTATTAAGTATTGCCCCCCACACCAATGACCCCCGGTGCACTGCGGGGGGAACGTTAAATTTTATCGTTTCGTCGTCTGGCAATATTTGGGGTCCACCACACAAATATTCTGAGGCTCAAGTCGATGATGGGAAGAAGAATGGGGTAGCAGTGCCAACTTCTGGCCGGATTTCTAGTCCTGTGAAACAAAGAGAATACAGGCGACCTGATGGAAGAAAGAGGATTATTCCTGAAGCAGTCGGAGTGCCTGTTCAGCAGGAAAATGTTACTATTGGCACTCAATCTCAATCGCTTGACTTCCCAACAGTGTCATCTTATCACAGAAAGGATAATAATGGGGTGGGTCCTGCTGATGGTGGCATGAGAGAAGTTTCTGTCAGGGGAACTCTGGGCAGAAGCTCTGATGTCAAGGAGCGTTCTGGAGTTACTGCCAGGGCTACCATTACTGAGAGCCTGGTTATTGAGAAGGTTCCTGTATCTGCAGGTGGAGATGGTAGTGTCAACGTGGAACAATCTGGAAGTGTGAGTGACTTCTTGAGTTCTTTAGCTCGCTTGTACTACAAGCACGTTCTATTATGGTATTTCGCGAAAGAAAGAAGGAGAAGAATCTTCCCAATTGCTTGGAGCTAATCTTAAGGAAGAAAACAGAACATGTGCTGTAAATGATATTGTTGGAATGGGAAATATGTGCATGATGAAAGAAACAGAAATTGTCTGCACAAGAGAATCTCAAACTCTTTGGTCTGATAGGATAACAGGTAAAGTCACTGTTTTAGCAGGAAATGCAAACTTCTGGGCTGTTGGGTGTGAAGATGGATGTTTACAGGTAAGTAAAAAAGTTTGATCTGCTTTTAAATTTTTTCTGTTCTTTTAGTGTAGTTATTGGTGTATAAGTAGAATAGTTCACTTCAATATTATTATTCAGTCTAATCTTTTGATGTGGCGCATACCTTTAAAAGTTATATATGTTATTTTGATTGCTAATTGCTTGTCACCAGTTACTTGTTTGATGATGTATACATATACATATATTTATATGCCGTGTGATTAACTAGTTTCTCGGCATTAGTAATTGGTTTCTGTGCATCCACAGAAAATGTGTACTTCTATGTTCTTTTAAATTTTATTATCTTTTGGATCTAATACTATAAATCTACTGCATACACAGAACAAAAAATAATGTCCATCTCCTCAAGGATAGTCTCACTGTATTTTAGAATTCTTAAGTAGGGACCAACATCCCAATATTTTGTGTATGGAAGTTATTCCAAGTAACATCTTGCTGGAATTGTTGAAGGGATATGCCAAAAGTAATCAATAAATCTAGAACTTGAAATTAACGTCAGAAGTATGAGGGGTGTATCTTCCCCATAACCTTCCACAGTCTCACTGTTGTACCTTCTGCACATCAACTATCAAAAACTTCTATTATTGGCATTTTCTTATAATTTGGTGATAATGGGCAATCTAGACTGACTTTGTGCCCAGCAAAAGAGTAGGACTAATGTCCAGATCTTTGATGATAAGTGATGAATGTGGAAGTTGATTGTTAGCTTCGATGGTGTGCATGATGTCTTGATGGTATGTACAGTGATTATTTGGCTTGTGATCTAGAGAGTGGTCAATGTTGGAGTCTTAGATTTTTCTTTGTGCAAAAGCATAGTTTGCTGGCCACAATAAGTGCCATTTCATGGCCATGGTTTGGTAGGAATGGGGATGATGGTAATCTAAATTAACTATGTATTTCTTTGTTGGTATAAAGATGCAGAGTTGGGGCCTTTTTGGCTCACTGAAAATTCAGGCAATTTTGGTCGTATACATGTTAACAGGATTTAAGTGTCAGTTTGGCGGTTGTGTTCTACCTGCTGGCCTTTATGAAAAGTTTAAATATCAAAAGTTTCATGCCACAAACTACAGCTAGGCTGAATAAATTAAACTTGAAAACCTTTTTTGAAGGTTAATCTTATTGCTCATTGACAAATTTCTAACGTGACAGACATTGTATTCAAGTCGTTGAACTCTTTGCCCAATGGATTTGACTTCTAGTGTCATCATTGGATTTTGGGAATAATGGGGTGAACTTTTATTTTATATGCCCTTATTCCAAGCTGCGTAGCATGATTATGCATACTTAATCAATGTCAAAATTTTCTAAATTTATTCTTAAAGATGTTTAGTTTGATCATAGTTTTGTTTCCTCTGTTGCACATGTAATTCCTCGTACTAGCCCTCTGATCTGATGTCTCAAGTTTGGCCACCCTTTGAGCTCTAAAAGGATAACATATTGTTTCTCTTGTTTTTTTCTTTGATAAATGTGCTTGTAGCATACTGTATCTGAGACATAAGTACATGTTAACTTTGATGATAAGTTGATTAAAGGTATTGAAAAATTGCATTGTAATCATTCTCTTCACATTGGAGAAGGTTTACACAAAGTGTGGGAGACGTGCCATGCCGACCATGATGTTGGGATCTGCTGTAACATTTGTTGACTGTGATGAGAGTTGGAAGTTTTTGCTTGTCACAAGGAAGGGGTGTTTGTATGTATGGGATCTCTTCAACAGGAAGTGTCTCCTTCATGACTCGTTAGCAGCTCTGATTACTACAGAGCTGAGCACATCTTCTAAAGGTGCAGGTACTATGTAAAATTTAAACGTGAAGGGCTAGATATATTGTTTTCTGTTATTGGCTCACAGCCCATAATGACTGGCTCATATTGGTGTGAATTTTGTGTATAATCCTGAAAACTGTTCCTTTTTTGTATGGTTCTTTTCATCATCATTTCAGGCACAATCAAAGTTATATCTGCCAAGTTATCAAAATCAGGTTCTCCTCTTGTTGTTCTGGCTACACGCCATGCCTTTCTTTTCGACTTGAGTCTCATGTGTTGGCTGAGGGTTGCGGACGACTGCTTCCCTGCATCAAATTTTAGTCTCTTGTGTATTCTGTGTTTTTGTTTCCGCAATTTCGTCGATGTGGTGATGCTGGCCTATGGGTCTTTTAAATCACTGCTTACGAGGTGGATTGGGGTTTTTGAGAGCAAAACGTTATTTGTGGCGATGATGAATCTGCTCTGGTCCTGTGAGCATATGGCTTCCTCTATATAGGTCTTTATTCGGATATTCACCTGTGTGGAATCAGTTTACAAAAGAGTTTCCATGTGTGATGTTGTTGGACACAAATGAACGGCTCTTTCGGTTGCGCTGATTATTCTGTGGCTTTGTTCTCTGTATAGCGTTGCTGCCGTTACGGCTGTACACCTTCGTGTGTCATGTGGGCTGCATGCGGTAACTTGAGTATATTATTTCTGGCTGGTGTTGATTTACTTCTACATTGTTCTATGCTGCCTTTAGTATGCTGTTCTTCTGGAGGCAAATTGACACTTCCACTGTTATGGCAATTACGTTGTTCAGGTTTGTAACCGTGATGATAGGAGTGCAGCAGCTAGGTTCAACGTCGCTCATGGTTTTCTGACCATTCAGATTGGCAGTGCGATCATGTCATGGCCTTTTGGATGAATGTGTCACCTTAGTGTAATATCGGCACCGTGTCCATGCTTAAGTCGATTACCACCCTTCGCTTCAATATTAAGCAAATAGTGCTAACGACTAAGCAAAACCTAAGCGGATAATAGATATATCCACATCTCTCTAAAAAACAATACTGAGAAGTCTGAGTTCACGAGTTTCTTGCACTTCTTCAACTGAGTATATGTTACACGAACCGCTTCTTTTTCATCAAAAGGTTGTTTTTTAGTCTCCTCTGATTCCTGGTGTGAAAAGTAATGGCTATCCTGATATCTGTATGCTGTCCATTATGATGGCATGTCGCATTATCTTATCGTCCATCATCTTGAAAGAAAATCTGATTTAGCATAAAATGGTTTTTTTTTTTTCTTTGTGTACTTTGGATTTAGCTGTGCAGTATAATTTTTACATTCTTTTAATTGCATGGGCCTAGCATAGATCGGACCGATGAGTCTTGCTCGGTTTTCATTGGCTATGAGAAGTCGATTGTGACACCCGCGATGAGGTTTCTGACCATCCAACTGGGATGTACTGAAGTCCACTCGATCCTCATCAGATTAGCGCTTATGGTTATATATTTCGGGCCATGTTGTGCCAAAATTAGATGTATACTTGGTGTCTAAAGATACATAGTGTCTCCTCTGGAAAGCTGCTCGTGTATCTGCTAAGTCTCCCTCCTTTGCTCCACCCGCTTGTTCTCACATAGGCCACACACAAAGACGTGCTCTAAGGAGTTAGCTCCGAGTAGGGGTGCTGCTGACGTGTCCGTGTATGCAGAAATTTAATTTTTCTCTTTCCCCCCGCTTCGTATAGTTATATTTTTATAGGGGGAAGTTGTGTATGCTGTTCCGGAATGTCTATACGTCATCCTATCCTCATTACACTCTGACTCCCATGATACATTGGTCTCGAGTAAGCGTTTATCCATTTATTTTCATGGATGTAGTGAACGGACTTGGTTTTTAGTTTTTTATGTTTATGGGAGTTTTGACAATAGTCTCCTATTTAATCTGTTAGTATTGTCTTCTTATTTGTTTCGGCTGTTTCCCTTCATGCGTAAGTTATGGTGGTGCTGGTTCGGTTGGCGCTTTTACCTTATAAACGTTCACATTCATTTGAGTGCAATATTATTTATATTATTTAGCTCCCAGGAGTCGCATAAACTCCAGAATATCTGAGCGTACATAGACATGACGCTATAGATCTTGCGCTCACCTCTTACTACGGTCATTCAGTTTGACAACTAACCAATTCTAGTAGCAACTTATCCACCACTAAATTTACACCTCCTTGATTCACTAAGATTCACTGTGTGGGCTTATCCCATCTGTGGCGTTTTAATCCATTATAAATGCTCTACTTGGTGGTGCTGGGCAGACACATAGTCGACCTCCGTTGGTGTTGCTGCTATGCTAGATATGACCCCTAGTCAATATGTTGCAGGTGTGTATAATGTGTGTGTTGATCCATAGGGCTGCTAGGTGGATTTGGTTGATCATCATGGGAGTTTATGTTAGGGCATTATGTAAGTGTATACTTGTAGGCTCTGCCGGTTACTCTGGCGTTACTCTTGTGTAAATATGCGTAGATGATTTGAGTACCTAGCATCTAGAGGTCCATGATAAGTACACTTGAGGAAGGTCCTATCTAGATGATCCCCGGGTTCCACTCGTATGTCACCTCTGCTCATGGCTTGGGGTCGTTCTCTCTTAATTTGCTACTGTCAAATATTATACCTGAGTGTCACGTTTTGAATATTCCCCGGTTGTGCTTAGGTTTCAGTCGTGTCACGCGCGCCACAAATTGAATCCCTTAGTTAGTCCTCTACTCCTGGAGTTCTGTATTTCAACTTTTATGTTAGGTTTCCATGGTTAGTTCGCTTCCGTATGGAAGAATATTGCTATGATTTAACAGTTCCTTTAAGTTATACTGTGTGACTTTGAGGGCTGTTAACTCTGGGCGATCAAAATCTTTTTCTGGGGGACCGATCCTTACTATTCCTCTGTTGATCTCTGCAGGGAATGAGAAAGCACAAACCCCCTCTTTAAGAGAAGATGATTTCTTTCCATGCTAAACTAGGCATCAAATAGTTGAAAGTTTGGTTCACTCACTGTTTGCTGATGAAATTTATGGATCTTCTTGTCTGATATTGATTGAATAGTGGCTTCCCTGTGTCGTATAGACACAAGGTTCTAATTTGATCGAATGTGAGTTAATCCTAACCACACCCTCACCCCCTCAACTCCCCTATTCTTACGTGGAAATGGTGTTTTCTACATTGCTTTTAGTGGCGACTCTGCACCATAGGAAATGAGAAAACTCTTTCCCGCCTTTAGTAGTCCTCTCGTACTTGGGGGGGTGCACAAATCAAAATGATTATTGGGATCATTTTTGTGGTCTCATTCGCCACTGACAAAAGCAAAAGCTCAACATTTGGCAAGTGGACTCTGCCCCAACAAGCCGTGCTCTTACGTGACAACCGACCAGAAACTAGACATCGCCGAATAGAAAATATAGACTTCCCACTGCTCGTATTCTGCTGCTAGTATCTGGTGCCCCCCCAGCATTATGCCCGACTCAACTCCCCGTCAGGGATTCCATTTTGTAGGATCACAGATTTCACGAAACAGATCAAACAAATTCCATTTCATCAGCGACGGAGCAATTAAATTTGGGACAATTACCGTCGGTGACGGATAAAGTTAATCTGACACCAGCTGCAAAAGATTCAGGTTCTTGAATTATGCATATTTGCGCAGAGGTAATCCTGAATATAGGAGCCTATAACTGCGGACGGTGTTGCTGAAGAGGGGAGTGGACGAAAGGGAGAGATTTTGCTTTATGGTTTGTTCATATTGCATCCATCCTCTGCATCTTATTGCTGCATTGAGAAAGTTTATCCCTCCGATTATATGCAGTGTAAACGCTGCTTCAGTAATCAAATAGTTATCTGGTAATATCTTTTATTGCTATTTGAAGCGCAGCGGCGTGGTATCACAGTTTAATTAGTTAGAAATCTTAATTTATTGAGTTTGGCTGCTGGTAGACCAATTACTCGTTGTTTTTTAATTATGAAATTCTAATTATTAAACACCAAATTAGTAATAATTGGTAGGCAGGCAAGGTGTAACCATTAGCACTAAAGGTGGCTGTTTATTTTAGAGGTGACTTGTATCATCGAGCTTTGGATTGTTGGGAATGTACGCAAGGGAACAATTAACCGATGTCTTTTAGCCATGAAATTCTCTCTAAAAAGAACAGTAAAAAAAAAATAAAATTTGCACATTAATGGCAAAAAGTCGTTTGCTTTCATGATGTCGTCATTGCTTGCTTTGCTTTGCGCTGTCTGTCAGTGGCGCGTAAACAACAACGTTTATGGAATATCTAAAGATGATCCTGGTGATGTCAATTGGTATTGCTCTTCACTTGATCTCGAACAACACCCTTGTTAACGGCAGGTGACACATCCCGCCTCCCTCCCGTCTGCATAAGATATTTAGTTCTGCTTTTAACATCTCTCTATATGACTTACTGTTCACCCCTCGTGTCTGTCAAATTGTCAATCGACTTAAAAAGCTTAATTTGAAATTAACACAGCCGCTCGAATAATAATGTTTACATGCTTGATGTGTGGCCTCGTCTCTCATATTTCTATGCTACTATGATGACCATGATAAAATTACCAATCTCCTTTATATGTTTTTCTCAAATATTAGAGTTAAATTTTCTGTTTTCCATTATATTAGACATAAGTGCTGTCATTAGCAAATACTGTTAATTAGTGGAAGAAAGCCTCAAGGAGCAAAAATGTGTGTCAAATTAATTTTTGTGTGGGCAGTGGATAATATTTGTATTAATATATAAAATGTTTTGAAAATGAATGTTATACTCCAAGTATTCCACACACAGGCAACGTAATATTTATAGCAAAATTAATCGATTACTTTCCATCGATCTATTGAGAGAAGAAGAACAGGATCCTAAAACTTGTATTATCCTATGTATCATACCTTTTACCATCGTAGTAAATATGTACATACCTCTAGTTAACGATTATGTCAAACCATGAATACAAATCAACTACTTCTATGTCTTTATGGTATCTTTACTAAATGCGAAAATTTAATTAAAAATACTTGAACTTACTTAGTAGATTTGTAGTATGTGATATTTTTGTGTGGGGGGCGATCTTTTTTTTCTCAAAAGGTATAGAAAATATGCAAGCTTTACGGCACTCGCTAATAAGATGTAATATATCACATTTATAAATATTAGTATTTTTTTTTTTTTTTTAATTTTAATAAAAAATTCTAATCCTAAACAGACATTAGAAAACCTATAATTTATTTAATAGTATTAACTATAAGCCAATTAGAACTAGGAGTTCACAATAATCGTTTATTTACACGTCCTGCGTGCCTATATCCCGACATTAAATTAGAAACGCTGTTATAATATGTGTCTATAACTAAAATCGTCATACCGCAGTTTAAGATCTCATACTATATTTGAAAAAATATTAATTCGGACACAATCTTAATGTGGCTGTAGACCCTCATATACGATTTATATGTATATGTTGGAATAGTACATGTGCGATAAAAAGCTGCTACTTTTGTGTTACAAGTAATGAAAGGTGTCTAACAACACATTATGACTACTTAACTAACAAAATGTTACTAGTTTGACATCGCAATCGTTGTCCCCTCATACTTAATGTTATTGTGTGCGATATTTAATTTAGTTATTGTCTTAAATAGTCTGTAATTAAATACGAGATATGAAAAATATCATTGGATTTTGTTGTTTAAATTCTAATTATATAACAATTTTTGTTGTAAATATACCCCTACACGCAGTGTTAATTTATTTAGCAAATTTATGAGTCTACTAATATTATATTGATTTACTTCACATTTAAGTCTAGTCAT
>BNST01002459.1:0-42479 GCA_019650275.1 Xylocarpus granatum | reverse complement strand
CACTCGGGACTAGGGCCGACTATGCGGATGATCGTGCCGCTCCGGGGTGCTGAGCCGCGGCCATGCCCAAGCATCGCCCTCCCCTGCGCGCTCTCCAGCTCGGCCTGATCTAGGCTGGCGGCCTGCTCGAATGCGACCGGTTCTGATCGCGTAGAGGGTATTTCTCAGCTTCATGTCGGGAAACACGGACACAGCTCGGCGTGAACAATGCTCGACGGCGTCCAGCATGTGCTGCTGCCGGCGGGGCTGATTCGCCCTGCTTTCTGGGCGGTGTAACGACGGGGCGCCGGCGATCGGCTGGAACAGCGAGACGGCGCCCGCGCACCATCCTGCTCGCCTGTCGCTCGCGCTCGTGTCGGTCGCGCGGGCGGCCTATGCGCTGGCAGCACGCTGGGCTTCCTCGCGCCCGCAGCCTTCTACATGGGGCTGGTCAACCAACGTCTTCCTGCGGGGACGACGGCTGTCCGCCGGGCGTGACCTAAATGACAGGGGCGCTGGGGCGGTTTCGGCCAGAACTTCGACTGCGAGCCTGCTCGGCCAGCGCGGGGGAAAAAACCGGATCAAGGCGGCGCTATGCCTGTGTGGACTGTTTTTTTTTTTTTTTGCCTGCTGGGCGGCGCCATCCTCGGCCACGGGCTGCACACCCCCCCCGATCACGGGGCGCGATACGCCCGTCGGTCGCGCGGGAGCCGAACGCGCTGCTCCTGCTGCTCGCCTGGCGGGACCGAGACAAGGGAGAGGAGCTGACGGGCCCGTAGGAAGCGCGCGGCGCGACTTGCGGCCGAAAAGTCAGAGCGCGGCGATCGCTCGGCGGCGTGGTTCTTGGCGTTCTAGGCGTAGTGCATCACGCCAGGCGCGCATTCCATTATCGCCGCACGTCGAGATCGCGCATCTTGCGCGCCGGGCGGCCGCCCCCCCACAATTTCGCGGGCTCCCATACCTTGCCTTCTTCGGTCAGGCATCGCCGCCGCGCGGCAAAGCCAATCGCGTCGAGAGGCGATCACCGCCCTTGTTCATCGCGATCGCGGCCGAGGCGACAAAAGCCGCGATACCGACTCCGGCAGCTGGACCATTGGCCATGTTGGCCGATCAGCACGTCGTCGCCGATCAGCAGCGGCGAACCGTCGGGATGGCCGGCCGATCGGGATTCGACAGTGGAGAACGCTGCCGTCCTGGACGTTGGTCCGATCGCCGATGACGATCGGTGACATCGGCGCGCAGCACGCAATTGTACAGATCGAACTGTCGCCCCGGATCGTCACGTTGCCGATGATAGTGCAGCCCGGCGCGATGAAAAGCGCTGTCGTGGAAGTCCGGAGTCTTGCCGTGGATTCGGGGACGATTGGTGACGCCCGGGCGGGCTTTGGGCGCGGAAATGCTCATGCCCCCTACCCAGCACATTGTTCCATGGAGGAAAGGCAGGATCGAGGCGAAAGTCGTCGGTCCACACGCGCCTCGGCGGGGGGGGCAGGTCCTCCCCACGCCCCACCCGGCCCCGCCCGTCCCGCACGCAGCGCAGCCATGGGTCGCGGGATCAGGCGACAGCGCCACCCAGATCCGAGGGCGAAGGCACCGGTGACATAGCACCTCCAGAATCCTCGCGGATATCGCCGCCTGCATCCCCCCCCAGTTGCCCCACGGGCCAGGACCGGCGATCATCGGCTGCAAGTCGACATAGCGGCTGGAGATGTGGACCAGCAGGCATGCCCGTCCCCCCCCGGCATCGAATCGCCCGGCTGGTAAGATCGCCGAACGCCTCCGCGGGTGAAGAGTGGAGGGGATGGAATCGGAACCATGAAGGCGCCCTCCAGGACGGGATGTCGAACCGCGCCGCGCCCATCGTCTCGAGCCTCCAGCCGCGCATCGCCCACATGGATCGCCGCATCCGGCGCGCAGTCGCGGCAGATAGGTGAAGGTCCCGTCTGCCGCGAATGGGCGCGATGGCGGGGGTCGCGATCTCGAAGAATTCGTAGGCCTTGCCCGGGCGCGCGGATAGCAGGCCAGCCCGTGCCCACCCCGTAGGACGATCACGCGATGCGCGCCCTCGCGGCCCGGCAAGAGCGACCGAATTGCCAGCGCCAGCCCGGGACGCCCGACCCCCCGGTGCGGGTGTAAGTACGTGGTCGTATCGCGCGCTGCACGCTCGTGATATGCGAAACTGGAGACCAGTCGGAGCGTGGTCCATGGGTCAGCCCACGACAGGCCCGGCGTATCGTTTCTCGCGCACGGCGTAGGTCCCGAAATAGCTGCGCTCGCGCATCCCCTCGAAACGCCGAGCCGAATCGTGTCGAACCCGCCGCGCCCGAGCCCATCAGTGCCACCCATAGCAGCGCCGCAACTGAAGGCCAGGCGATGGCGGACAGCCCCAGCAGCGAGAGCGCTGAGATCGCCACATCACACATAGGCCGAGCACCTCGAGAATCATCTGCGCCAGCACGGCCCACGGTTACAGCCAGCAGCGCAAGCGCCCATCACGGCGATCAGAATGCCGATGATGGCAGCAGCGCGCCCTAGGCCCGTTCGCGCATGCAGCCGCATCCGCCCAGCCGAAGGCAGCGGCCTAGCCGGGCAGCAGCGCGGCGGCCCGCCAGCCCCAGTCCCAGGGATGCTCCCACGTCCAGTCGAACACACCGGCGCGACGATCGCCAGTGAAACAGGCGCCCAGACCCCGCCCGCGCTCGATCACGAGTGTTAGAAACAGCGTTGCCAGCCGCTCGGCGAGGGCCGCTCGGCATAACCGGCGAGGAGCGACCCACAACGGCACCCACGAACAGACCCTATGACCGCAATGTGGCGAATGCGGTCGCAGGCCGGCGCCTTCCGCCCCGCCGACCATCGCCATCCCTCCCGCCAGCAGCAGGATGAGCGGCGCCGACGCCGACTCAGCGAGCGCGTAGCCGAGATGTCTGCGCTCGTTGAAAGCGAAGACGAAGCTGAGGAGATAGAGCCACTGCAGCGGATACACCCAGAAGCAGCGCATGCGACGACCTATCACGGTAAGTGAGTGCAGTCGCGTCGACAGGCATCAATGCCCCGAGGGCAACCGCGCACAGGGCAAGCCAGAGCACAATGCGCCCGCCGCCCGATCGGTTGGGCGCGGGATTTTCGTGACACAGGCTGGCGGCTCCCCCGTATCCGCCATCCGCGTCGGCACCATGCCCACCAGCGCGACCAGCAGGACCAGAAGCCCGTAACCCACGCTCAGACGAGGGATTTGTCCGGCAAGCGAAAGATGGTTCGGATCGAGCAGCAGCGGATAGGCCAGCAGCCCTGCACAAAAACTGCCGAGATTGGACGCCGGAAAGAGCCAGTAGGGATCGCCTGCAGCGCGGTCTGCCGCATTACCAGCGCTGCGTATCAGCGGCGCCTGTGCGGACACCGGCGAAGAAGGACCGCGCCCCGATGGCAGCACGCAGCAGAAGGGGCACCCACAGCCGCTCCAATCCATTCGCCGGTGGAGCGAGATACGGCATTTGAGCGCGATCGCCGCTAGGGCATCAGCCGGCGTATCAGCAGCCGAGCGCGAGGTGGCGGCGAACTCGAGCCGCAGCGACAGCGCGACGGTCCGACGAGCGCATGGGCATTAGGCGTATCCCGCCCAGCCAGGCAGCGCTCTGATTAGACCAGCATCGCAATGTTCCACACCGCAACGGCGCACCGCCCAGCCGGTCTTGTCGAGCGCCTATCCGCGCACACCCAGCGGGTCCTTGATTTGGACCAGGACACAAGCAGGAAGCTGCCAGCAAGGAATCGCCGCGACGAACGGCAGCCGCGCCCTCACGACGCGAGCGCGCCATTCCTCGCGGAAAAGGCTGTTAGAGGATGGTCGGATTGTTCCGCGGGCGGGAAAGCCGGATCCCGAAATCGAGATCGGCCCGGCGGCGCATTCCGAATTTCTCCATAAGGCGCCAGCTCGCCTCCGTTTTCGCCATGCGTACGGTCAGCGCGACGACTGCGGCGCTGTCATGGCGGCGCTTTAAACGCCCAGTCGAGCACGCCTCGACCGCCTCGCGCGCATAGCCGCGAACGTCCAGCGATCCGGCGTACCAGCCAGCGATCTCCATGTCGCCGGGTTCTTCGGCATGCCCGGTTGTCGACCCGCTTTCAACCGCAATGGGCGACGAGCTCGCCGCTCGCCTTCTCGACGCCCATGAGAAAGGAAAAGCCTCGCTGGCATGGAGCACGCCATCGCCCCAGCACACATGGCGCGCTCGATCTCGTGCAATTCCTTCGTGCCCGCCGAGACGGTGCATGACAGGGCCGACTGTTGAGCAGGCGTGAACTGCTCCGCCTTGCATCGGCCTCGCAAAACTGGTGCGCAGGACCAGCCGCTCCGTCTCGAGCACGATGTCAGGCATCGCCGCTCGCCCACGCATCCCGGGCGATCGAATAGACGGATGATGCGCCCGGTCTCGGATCGAATTCGGCATTGTCGACATCGAGATCCTCGCGCCGCTCCATGCCAAGGCGCTTCAATCAGGCCCCAGCTGGCAGTGTTGCGCACCTCGCACGGTCAGCGCGACGACCTCTTCCGCGCGAAGCCCTCCCCTCCACGGATCGCGAACGGCGCCCCCACACCTCCCCCACCCCCCACCTCCCTCCCCACCCCACCCCACCCTCCCCCCCTCCCCCTCCCTCCCCCCCCCCCCCTCCCCCCTCCCCCCCCCCCCCGACCTGGTCGACCCAACGCCGAGCGCGCCCTCGGACGCTCCTTAGCCCGCGGCATAGACTGGACCCACAAATGCTTTCTCGATCGCAGGCGACAGCCGGACCTTCCACTGCCGGCCCGGATCAGGCCCCGCCCGGCCCGCCCCCCGATCAGGAGAGATTCAAAACGGCAAAAGCCCCGACCTGCGCGCTCGCTGCCTCCCCCCCTCGCCTCCTCTCCCCCCCCTCCCGTGCCTTCCGGCACCCCTTCGCCGACTCGGACCCACCCAGACAGCGTCCCCTCCCCGTTCCCTGTGGCCTGCCCCCCCCCGTCCGCATCGCTCGCTCCGCTTACCACCCGCAGCGCGCTCTCCATGCGCGTATTTGCTCCAGAACAACCAGCGCTGCGGAATCGTACCCGCCACGCCGCCGAGCCCAGCGCCCGTTCACTGAAACTATCGCAGTGTAAGCTTGGTCCGGTCACAGAAACCCGGCCGCACAGTCACCTCCGCGCGCCAATCGCGCAGCACCACTGCCCCCGCGCCCCCACCCCGGTGCTCGTCGGGCGAAAGTCAGCCACTTCCCAGACGCCGGGCGGCCTAATGCGCCCTCGCCCCCCTTCTGTCACCCTCCCCGCTCCCGTGAACCCTAGCCCTGTGAGGACACCGCCGCCTGCACCGGCGCGCTTGAAGGGGGGCGGGCCCCGTGTCAGCTTATCCATCACCATGCCGCCCTCGCGGCTCCCCCCCCACACCCCGCCCGCCGACCGCTCCCGCTCCCCCCCTCGATATCAACGCCGTATTCCGCCGCATCACAGATAAGGCGAAAGGACCCTGCACGCCCGAAGCGCTCCTCTTACCAGCCCTGATCACATCCGAGATAGGCAACGGCCCGGCTTGACCCATCCACGCTGTCGGCCCCCTCACGGCCCCCCCCCTCCGACGGTCCGAACTCAAATCCACCCCTCCTCGCGCAGTCACGCCCCCCTCCTTATTCGGCCCCCACAATTGGCCGCCCGCGCCACCCGGCTGAGCTCCCATATGCCGTAGATTCTCTGGTCGTCCCTTCAGTTCAAGGCCGCCGCCTGCACACCCGTCATCGTAGGAACGGGGCCATAGAAGGCGGAGGCTATTTGGCGGTCCGTAAGATCAATGATCGGGTTATACGTTGGGGATACCAGCCCCATTCTCCAGCGCACATGCGGGATCGCGGGGGAAGGGGGCAACTCGCCAGTCCATATATAAGACGGGGGCCGATGATGTCCGCCCACCAAGCCTCACCGCATGATGATCGCTCCTGGCGAACCCAGAACGGAGACCGTATCGTCGTTGTCCAACGACATAGGCCCGCCATAGTGACTGGCAAAAAGTCCTGCCCGTGGCTTGGTATATAGGTGAATCGAGCACGCGGACGTTCGCCGTGTGAGAATGCCGGATATTCGCCGCCACAGGCATCTGAGAGGAGCTTGGAAGATGGTTCCGAAGTAGTTTGGCCAAATCCTCAAGGAGTTTTGAGTTCCCTTTTTCGATCGCATTTTGAGCACCTTGTGCTGGTGCCTTTTCCTTGATGTTAACTGGCCTCAAATGTGGATTAAGAACCCAACATTTTTCTTTAGTATGACCTAGCATCTTGCAGTGCCCACACTTCCAGCATTTGTCTTTAAGGTTGTGCATCCGTCCACATTTATCACACTTAGCCTTAACTTTTGCTCCTTGGACCATCTTGCCTTCTTCCTTGCTGTCCACCAAACTTCCTCTCTCAGCCTTGCTTGAATTCCCATTCAAAATCTTTCTTTGCAAGTACTCTTTATTAACCTTGTTTGCAACATCGTCATATATAAGGCAAAGGTTCAATTCTAAGAATGTTATTCCGAAGATCCTCGTAGTCCGAACCCAAACCCTGTTGAAACAAAGTCGAGTGAGCCAATTGATCAATCTCCAGATTCATACCAGCATCGTGATTGTGTTGCATCATGAATGGATGAAAACTAGAGTGTTTCATCATGGAAACCATGTAACCAATCACCCTATTCAAAGCTACTATACTCATGATCATATTAAAGATCAGTATAAAGCTTTTCTAAATGCCATTGATGATATTCAAGAGCCTTCCAATTACCAAGAGGCCCAAATTAGCCCAATTTGGAGAAGCGCAATGAATGAAGAGCTTAAGGCTCTAATTCGCAATCAAACTTGGGATATTGTTCCACTGCCTAAAGGGAAGAAGGTCGTTGGCTGCAAATGGGTATACAAGACCAAGCTTAAGAGTGATGGAACTGTTGAAAAATATAAGGCTAGGTTAGTGGCCAAAGGCTTCACTCAAACTTATGGCATTGATTACACTAAGACTTTTGCCCCAGTAGCTAAAATGAATACCATTAGAGTTCTTATGTCCTTAGCTGTTAATTATGATTGGCCATTGTACCAAATGGATGTAAGAAATGCCCTCTTACAAGGCGAATTAGAAGAGGAAGTATACATGAGAATACCTGAAGGGTATGGGACTGACATTCCTAAATCACATGTATGTAAGCTTAGAAAGGCTATCTATGGCCTTAAACAATCCCCTAGGGCTTGGTACTCTAAATTGCACAATGCTCTCAGTTGTCAAGCCTTCATTAAAAGTGAGGCTGATTTCTCACTATTCACCAAACATTCCAAAGATGGAATAACGGTGATTCTCATTTATGTCGATGACATAATCATTACTGGTAATGACGAAATAGGCATTAGTTGCATTAAATCATATCTTAAATCTGTTTTCGACATTAAAGACTTGGGATACTTTATTAGCTTCAAATCCAGTATTCCATGAGAGAACAAAGCACATTGAGATGGACTGTCACTTTATTTGGGAGAAAGTTCAGAATCAAACCATCTGCACCCCTTATGTTCCAAGCGAAGATCAACTAGGAGACTTGTTCACAAAGGCTCCTACTAAAAAACATATTGGGATCGCAATAAGCAAGTTGAATTTGAACAACATCTTCAAGCCCAACTTGAGGGGGAGTGTTGAAATAAAGTTGAGTGAGCCAATTGATCAATCTCCAGATTCATACCAGCATCATGATTGTAATGCATTGGAGATGAAAAGATTGAGGGTGAAGATGAAAAGCCCAAATAACTCTTTGGCTAATCTATGAGTACCCACATCAAGCCTAAAGCCTATGTCATACTAAACCACTAAAGGACAAAATAACGGCTAGTTTTTTAAAGTTAAAAAATGTGCTTTTGTATGTTGTACCTAGCTGTTAAAAAAGTAAAGTGAGTTTGTACCTAGCCGTTAGGATAGTGTGTATATAAACACAAGATGTGTAAATGTTTAGACAATTGAATAAGAAGTAAAAAACAATTCACTCATCTTCTTCATCTTTCTCTCTTTGGTGAAAGTTCTCTCATTCTCTCATCAAACTTAACATAAATTACCTATGTCTAACAAATGCCCTAAACATGTTTGCTTAAAAATACCTAATTGCGTCTCACTCAATTTACCCCTTATCTGATCAAACGGTGCAAATCTCACCAGACAACACGTCTTTGCATGGAAGTGCTCTATGTCGAGGTTGAGTTGTCATTTGCATCTGTACAATGCCAATAAATAGTAATTAGTCATTATTGAATATTACAACAAATAAATAATAAAATATATACACCAAAAAAGGCAGAAAATGCCCTGGGTTCGGGAACTTAAGGGCAAAAAATACCCCGGGTCCTGGAACTCAAGGGGAAAAAAGCCTTGGTCTAGGGACCTAAGCCCCAAAAAATGCCCTTGAGCCGAGGACCTAGGGCCCAAAACCCCCAGAGTATTCACACGCCCATAGGATTCGAACATCACTGGGTGCGCTTGACTCACGCGCCCAGAGGAGACTAATGCCCACTAGGCTCATGAAGCGCACGTGCCCACACCCTCTCCCCTCTTGTACTCGGTCACGTGTATTAACGCGCTCGAAAAACAGTCGACGTCTTCCTCTTCTGTCTTCTGCATTTTCTCATCCAAAATACCAAAGTGGCCTTATTTGCTATATTTTACCCTAATTATCTAACATTATGTCAATATTTTAACAACAATACCTTACAACAACACAACCAAAATCTTAATTTTCTCATATTTAATGATTTAATTACGAAAAAATTTCTATTACTTGTAAACACACAAACAAAGCAAAATTTTATACAATGCAAATTAGACTAACCTTTTTTTCATATAGTACTTGTATTCTTTATAATGTCGATGACGACACCAGCAATTTATCGACGACGAAACACTAAAGAAATGTGAAGAAAATGAGTAGACCGTGGAAAGTGAAACTATCTTTTGTTTTTTTGACCTTTTGGTTATTGTAAGAGCAAAAATAAAATAGTGCATTAGGGTTTGAGGGCAAAATCGTCCAAAGTAATTACTTTGATAAGAATGAATTAAGGTTGGTAAAAAATGTTAAGAAGGATAAAAATAAAGTTATTTTCAAAAATTTCCCTTAAGTTTTTCCTGCAACTGTGGCACTCAAATCTTTGTAGCGACCTCCAAGTTCGAAACTTTAAACATCCTATCTCTCAAATCCTTCTCTTCTAAGCACACTCTTGCGCAACAAATCACCATCTTGTCTATCTTTCCTTACACTGTGCAGCCATACTGTATGCAACAAACCCACCATAACTCTGACCCACCAAGCTCAATTTCAACCAAGGCAAGTTGTGATAGGTTTAAGAGTTGTCTTGTCTATCCAACATATCTTTATATATATTAGTTAATCCGAAGGACAGCTTAGGGGATATAAAATAAGAAAGGAACTCAAGAATCAAACGGGACAGTAAGTTAGGAAGGATTTCAGTAGGCGTGCTGACCCCTAAGTGTAGAAAAGTTGGAAAAAAAATCGAGACCCCAACAAATTGGTGCTCTCGTTGAGAGATCAGCACAACACACAAACTTTACAAATTAGTGCTCTAGTAGAGACAGCAGCACAGACATTAGTCAATTGCAAAGCATCGAGGTTACCATGTCATCTCGGCAGCATTCACCCCCACCACAGGAACAAACTGGAGAAGATTTCTTAGCCACCAACCGCGGAAGAATACTTGCCTTGGAGAGAAACAAGAATTCGATCAATGACCAGATAGGTGATATCACACACTCAGCTTGGAACGACTTTGAACATTTAGGCTGAGTAGTGAATGATTCACCAAAAAACACTAGGTCTGGTACATAAACGTTGAAGTGGCAAATCATGTGAAGGATTATGTTAGCCCATTGCCACAATGCATTGGCACTGAGTCCATGGATGAGGAGAAGATTTGGTTTTGAATCATTTCGGGCCTTAGGAACCCAGCAGTGCATGACTAAGCCGTCTTTGAGGTCAGTGACTGCAGATCGGAGGCCTGATTTGGTGAAACAAAACTTAAAGCACTGGTTCTTGGCTTCGGTGAAGCTAAAGCAATTGGACATTTTAGATGTGAGTGGAAGAAACTAGGACTGGTAACTGGAATATGAATTTTTCAAATTTAGCACTTGAAACTTGGAATATGAACTTTTCACTATTGTGTGAGCTGTTCAAAGAGAAAAAAATTCGACTAAGAAAAGTATGGAAAAAAATGAAAAAATAAAGTCCGTATCTATTTATATCCTAAATTTAGGATTTGAAGGTAAAATGGTTCAAAGTGGTTACTTTGGTAAGAATAAATTAGAATTGGTCAAAAATATGAAGAAGAATAAAAATAAAGTTATTTTTAGAAATTTCTCTTTTCCAAACAACAGTATCTCTCCAATTTTTATATTTTTTTTAAATTAATAAATACTGAGTACAATGTACAGATTTGAATACCCAAAATGCGGCCTACGCCTTAGCCCAACTGGGAAGTCGCAACTAGTGAAGCTCATTCATTTAATGTATTTTACGGTTTCGTAGTCTCCCTCTTTTTCTATTTTTAGCTTCCCTTAATATTTGCTTTGTCCTGCATCCCTAGGCATCACTTTTTCTTTCTTTTTTTTTAATTTTAATAATCTCTTCGGTTCAATTTGATTTTATTTGATGTCGCATAGTTAAGTGATAATATTGAGTGTTGTGTAATTGCCTCTCCTTTCAGCTGCAAGATCTGCGGATCCATTTCTTGTCGGCTTTGTTCTGGAGGAATATGTTAATCCCAGAGATCTTGGGGATGATTGTTAACCGGATTATTTGTACCTGTTCGCTTATCTGGTTTCTCTTTCTTTGGCACATTTTATTTTGCTCTTTTTTATATATGAAAAAAGAAAAAAAAATAGTTGCTTAGACCATTTTCTATTTTCCCTGCTATGCAAATGCAAGCAATCCATGACAGAATTGCAACTGGTAAAAGGTTGGATTGGAGACTGAAATGTTTGTAGATTAAAACTTTAATGGTACATTAGAAGTTTATGTTACCCCATTTAATGGCCTTTTTATATCTAGTTTTAAAGCGTTAACCAAGTTTCACTGTGTTATTTATACTTTTGTTCCTCTTGAGTTCCTTTTGACAAATGGTTTGCATAATAAAGAATTTTGATTGGGATTGAATCCTAGAAAATTCATGCCCACATAAAATTATCACAGAATAAACAATTGCACAAATAAAACAACAAATGCCTGTAATTCTTTGGTGGCAAATGTTTTGCAGATCGAATCTGCAATACATGCACTCTGAAATTTGCAATTTTTTTTGGTTTGGAGATCATTTGTGATTTTTGTTGCTGGGGAGGTTGGAATCAACTAGGAAGGATTTTAAGTGCTTGTGGTACTCCTTTGGTTTCTCCGCAATGAAAGCTTGTGCTTGTGGTGAGCATTTTCGCCCAAATGCCTACATTCGAGTTTTTTTTACTTAGCATAAGTTTTGAGTAAATTAACTGATACAACTCGTGAGTTTAAGATTAATCTTTTCAGTCTGTCAGCCAATTCTAATGGGAATATTTGATCATGTTCTCCCCACAGTATCAAAGTAGACTACATTGAAAATGAAAGCGTTTGCCTAGGATTCGTTAATTAATTTTAACTAAATAGACTATTCCATCAAGTAAAAGAAATTAAGGGAAATCTTCGCGAGTAATCTTAGAAATTTCTGAGATCTTTCGTTCTTTAGGTATGGCTCCTATCAAGTCCCTCTTCTCTTCTACATATTCTGTACACATATCCTGCCCATATCATCAAATATTAGTTTACCCGAGCTTGTACAAAGAAACATTGATGCTGAAATGTTGAAACAATATTTAGTTGGAACTCTTACATCAATGAAATCTGAAAGCAAGCAGGATGGCACTAAACCCATCGGAGGCAGCTTAAAGAAGCCGTAACCCAACAACTCCTTAAGTTTCCTGCGACTGTGGCACTAAAATCTTTGTAGCGTCCTCCAAGTTCGAAACTTTAAACATCCTATCTCTCAAATCCTTCTCTTCTAAGCACACTCCTGCGCAACAAATCACCACCTTGTCTATCTTTCCTTACACTGTGCAGCCATACTGTATGCAACAAACCCACCATAACTCAGACCCACCAAGCTCAGTTTCTTCACCGAGTTGGCCTCCATGACCTTCATCGCACCTCAGCTTGGAACTACTCTGAGCGTTCAGGCCGAGTAGTGAACGATTCACCAAAAAACACCAGGTCTGGAACATAAACGTTGAAGTGGCGAATCATGTGAGGGATTATGTTAGCCCATTGCCACAATGCGTTGGCACCGAGTCCATGGATGAGGAGAAGATCCGGTTTTGAATCATTTCGGGCCTTGGGAACCCAGCAGTGCATGACTGTGCCGTCTTTGAGGTCAGTGACTGCGGATCGGAGGCCTGATTTGGCGAAACAAAACTTAAAGCACCAGTTCTTGGCTTCGGTGAAGCTAAAGCAGTTGGGCATTTTAGATGTGAGTGGAAGAACTAGGACTGGTAACTGGTAAGCAGGTGTTAAATAACGTGTCTTTGACATATTCTGGAAGTGAAATCGTGTGGAAATGAGAAGGGAGAACCATATTTGTGGGATTAGTAGAAGTAGTCGTGGGTAGATCTGGATACGGTGCGCGTGATTAAATAGGATAATATAACTTTATTGTGTATTGTAAAAAAAATTAAGGTAAAAATTAAAAGAAATAAAAATACAAATTCACCTAATTATTTTATTATTTAATTATGTAAAATTATATATTTTTCATCTATAATATTAATTAAATGATTTTATTAAATTTTTTTAAGATTTATTTTATTACATTGATTATTATTTAAATTTTTATATATTTTTTTAAAAAATATTATATAAAATAAATAATTTTATTATATTAATTATTATTTTATTCAATATTTAAAAAAGAAAGAAAGAAAGAGTTGCAAGGGGTCTGCATTTCCATGCATTTGGATCACATAGTGTTAAATGAAACTTTCATTATTGATGAAATTTTCATTATTGATGTTGGTTAAATGGTGGGGTTATGATGTTACGAGAAAGCAAACGTTTTTGTTGCCTCTCTCTCTCTCTCATTATTATTTATTATTGTTTTGCGTTTTAAGATTTGTAATATGGGTGGTTGCAAATTTACAAGTTATTAATTAAAAAAGATTTTATCACAAATATATTATAAAATAAATAAATAATATTTATCTACAAAATTTTTAAAGTTATTTTCTATTTCATACAAAATTTATAATCTATATTAAGAAAATAATCTTACGATATTAATTATAAAATATTTTAATTTTATTACCTAAAACATTTTTATACTATAATAATTATTTATAAATTTTTAAACATTTTAATTAAATTACTTTTAAATAATATAATAATAATATTTATTTTAAATTAATTAAAAATTTATATTATTAAAAAATTAAATATAAATTAATACTTATCAGAAATAAATTTAAAATCACAAATATTAAATAAGAATAAATAAATTAAAATTTTAATTATAAAAATAAATAAATTAAAAATATATTTATTTTTAATTAATTAATTTAAAATTTTTTAAAAAATAAATATCTATTTTATAAAAAATTTATTATAAAATATAATTACCCTAAAATCTGATTAGGCAGATGGAATTCGTGTTGCCTTTCTTCTGACTAGTTGGTAGAATAGCCGAGGGAAGGGATGGGTAGCCTCACGCTTTGCTTGAGCACCAAACTTTTCTCTTGGCAGAAAGGATAGCGAGTGATTCAAGCTAGTCACCTTCTTCACCTTGCAATAATTAACATGTGAGCCAATAAGTTATTCTCCGTTGCCCAAGTCTTTCGCCACTTTGGGACTGAAGATGAGTATTTCTTATATTCATATTCAGGTAGAATAATCTTATCCCTGTACTAGTAAATTTATTAATATTTAATTTATTATAAAATAAAATAAATTTAATATATATCTTATTAAATTTAAGATAAATATAAAAAAATAAATTTAAGATGAATACAAATTTATGTTAATATTCATAAATATTTATAATAGATATCCACATCATACTCTTATATAAGTATTTATGTATAAACGAATATATTTATGTACGTACATATAAATATGTGTTAATGTATTTATATATGTGTGTGTGTATATATATTATATAAATCTATTAAGTGACTATAGATTTATTAAAAATCTATAGTCAATGCCCTGCCATGCCATTGCTCCGTATGCTTTTGAGTGGACTGAGTGACAATATTAAAAATTATTAATTATGTTGTTGAAAATACTTTTTACTAATACAACAAACACATTAAATATCATGTAAAATAATATTAATGAAAAAATAAAGAAGTGTAAAAGAAAATATTGATGAAGAAATTAAAAAAAAATTTCTTTTTCATTTATAAGGATGTGTTTATATACATGAGTTTGTAACAGTTAATTTTTCAAAATATATAATTGTTACTGTTCATAACTGCACTGTACACAACAGCTATTATTCCTAACAATTAGTTTGTTTGTCTTATCTATTTAGTTTCTCTCATTGGTTGTAATGGGCGTTGTGTGATTATGAGAGTGATCTTGGACATTTTAAATTGCTTTGTAGAAATAGTGATGAGTCAACCAAGATCCATATTAGTTGCTATCACTATCAATTTCAACAAAGTTGTTTAAGATAGTTAGGACTTAGGTCAAGGTTAAGAGTTTTCTTCCTTGCCTAAGAGCTGCGATTAATATTAATAATTATCTTACCTTTTTAACATATTCAATTGTGAGTAATTTGTTGAAGATGAAAAAATTGAGGGTCAAAATAAAAAGCCCAAATAACTCTTTGATTGGTCTATTGACACTCTTTGTCAAGTCTAAAGCCCATTTCAAGCTAACCACTAAGGACGAAATAACGGCTAGTTCTTAAAATTGAAAGCTATGTTGTTATGTGTTGTACCTAGCTATTAGAAAAGTAAAATCAACTTGTACCTAGCCGTTAGGATGTTGTATATATATACCCAAGATGTGTAAAGTGAAAAACAAGCTTCTTTATTCTTTCATCAATACTTTCTTTCACACTTCTTTGTTTCTTCAATATTTTTCATATGGTATCAGAGCAGGTTTCATCTTGAATCTAGCTTTTACCTTTTGTTGCTTTGTTGGTTCTTGGTGTATCAAGACATTCCCCTTCATAGCCAAATTAAAGAATGGAAAGGGAGGGCTCGTCATACAACACCAAGAGCAGAAGTTCCTTCAAGGGAGTTGATAATGATGGTAACACCACCTTGAAACTTACCACATTTCCCTTGAATGGAAAAAATTACTCAATTTGGATCAATCCCGCTGAAAGAGCATTATGTGGAAAACGAGCATTGGGTTTCGTGAATGGAAGAATCACAAAGCCCACAGACACATCAAGTGAAGAATATGAAGATTGGTGCTATAATGACAACTTGGTGTACACATGGATTTTAAATTCCATGGAACCATCCTTGGTAGGTGCATTCTCAAAGGCGAAAACTTCTAAAGCACTTTGGGAGTCTATCAAGAGACAATTTGGTCATCAAGGAAACTTGATGAGAATATACGAGTTGAAGCAGTTCATCAACAATATCAGCCTTAGTGGAGGTGATCCGATAGAATATAACACCAAAATTAAGGAGGCATGGGATGAACTTCAATCATTAAGGCCGAATACTACCAACATTGAAGAGGTGGAAAAAAGGGCCAATGAAGATCTTGTGATATCGTATTTGATGGGTTTGGGTTCGGACTACGAAGATCTTCGGAATCACATTCTTAGAATTGAACCTTTGCCTTATTATGACGATGTTGCAAACAAGGTTAATAAAGAGTACTTGCAAAGAAAGATTTTGAATGGGAATTCAAGCAAGGCTGAGAGAGGTAGTTTGGTGGACAGCAAGGAAGAAGGCAGGATGGTCCAAGGAGCAAAAGTTAAGGCTAAGTGTGATAAATGTGGACGGATGCACAACCTTAAAGACAAATGCTGGAAGTGTGGGCACTGCAAGATGCTAGGTCATACTAAAGAAAAATGTTGGGTTCTTAATCCACATTTGAGGCCAGTTAACTTCAAGGAAAAGGCACCACCACAAGGTGCTCAAAATGCGATCGAAAAAGGGAACTCAAAACTCCTTGAGGATTTGGCCAAACTACTTCAGAACCATCTTCCAAGCTCCTCTCAAGGTATGATTTCCAACTCACATTTTAAGTTTGACCCTTGGGTTATTGATTCAGGTGCTACTAATCATATGTTTAGAAATAAAAACATGGCATCTAGAATAGAAACCCTAGGAAACATTAGAAATGTGACAATAGCCAATGGTAGTGAAATACCCATTAAGGGATTAGGAGATATTAAAGTTTTATCCAAGAGAACAAGTGGCCTTTATATGCCAAATTTTTCATCAAATTTGCTGTCCGTTAGTAGAATAACAAAAGACTTAAATTGTCGTGTTACCTTTGAACCCAATAAGGTGATATTTCAGGACATGTCAACCAGGAAGAAGATTGGTGAGGGAACCTTACATGACGGCCTATATTTTTTGGATAGTACCAATCAAGCCCTTAGAGTTGAGGAAGACAGTGGACTTCAGAAACTTTGGCATGCAAGACTAGGCCATCCTCCTAGTAACATTCTGTGTAAAATGATTCCGAAAATGAAGTTTAGTGATTTTAAACAATGTAGGGCTTGTAATCTTGGAAAACAGACTAAACTTCCTTTTGTACATTCGGAAACTTGTTATAATGAAATATTTGATCTTGTTCACTCTGATCTATGGACTTCTCCTTTAGAATCTCACAATGGCTTTAGATATTTTGTCACATTCATTGATCACAAGTCGAGATACACTTGGATATACTTGATTAAAAACAAATCAGAGACCTTATCATGTTTTAAAGAGTATGTTTCCTTAATTGAAAATCAACTTGGCAAAAGGATTAAGATTCTTAGGAGCGACAATGGGGGAGAATATACTAGTCACGCCTTTGAGAATTACTTGAGCACTTTAGGGATAGTTCATCAAACGACTTGCCCCTACACACCTGAACAAAATGGTGTGGCCGAGCGGAAAAATCGGCACATTTTAGATGTAGGAAGGTCACTAATGTTTCATCACAATGTCCCTAAAAGATATTGGAATGAAGCCATTCTCACTGCCATACATTTGATAAATCGTATGCCTTCGAAGTTGTTGAATGGAAAATCTCCTTTTGAATTGTTGCATAATAGGCAACCAAACTTATCTTATCTAAAGGTATTTGGCTGTACTTGTTATGTTCACATCCCTAATCATGCTAGAGATAAATTGAGTCATAGGAGTGTAAAGTGCATATTTTTAGGGTATTGCATTGATAAAAAAGGGTTATAAATGTTTAGATCCTTTTACGAATGAGAAATTCTTGTCAAGAAATGTTACTTTTCTGGAAAGTGATCCTTACTTTGATAAAGTGAGAAATGAAGGAGAAATGAAAGGGGATCCTCTTCCCCTATCTATTGTAGGTAATCGGTTGAGTTTGTTAAGGAATAACGATCAAATCAATAATGGAGTTAGTTTGAATGAAAGCGAAAAAGAGGATTTTATCTATGAAGATTCAACACAACAGAATGGTGATATTCATGAACCATTGGAATCAAATGAAGAACAAAACATAGTTAGCGAAAGTCAAAGTGAGGAAACACCTTGTGATGAGAACCCTAATGATCAATTAGTTTCAGAGCATGAAATCCCATTTAGTTCCTCACCGGTGGGTCAAAATGAGAGAGAGTCCGATTCTTCATCACATGATCAAAATTTTCCTCTTAGAAGATCTCAAAGAATTAGGAAGCCTCCATCCGAATGGCAGAAAAATAGGGTATTCTTTTATGGGAACAAAGTCACAGCACATCCTATACAAAATTATTATACCTTAGATAATGTTAAAGAGAGTTATAGAGTGTTTTTAAGCAAATTGGATAGTTTGAAAGAGCCATCTTGCTACAACGAGGCCAAGGACATTCCTATTTGGAGAAATGCCATGGATGAGGAGTTGGAAGCTTTAGTTAAGAATAAGACATGGGAAATTGTTACTCTTCCCCAAGGTAAGAAAACAGTTGGGTGTAAATGGGTGTACAAAACCAAGCTGAAGAGTGATGGTTCCATTGAGAAACATAAAGCTAGATTGGTTGCTAAAGGATTCACTCAAACCTATGGTTTAGATTACACGGAGACATTTGCCCCAGTAGCCAAAATGAACACCATTAGAGTTATTTTGTCCTTAGCCACTAATTATGAATGGGAAATGTATCAAATGGATGTTCGAAATGCTTTTCTCCAGGGGGAATTAGAAGAAGAGGTTTACATGGATATCCCACAAGGATACAACATTAAAGTACCAAAACCGCATGTATGTAAGCTTAGAAAAGCCATTTATGGCTTAAAACAATCTCCTAGGGCCTGGTACTCTAAGTTGTTAGGTGCTTTAACTTCTCAACACTTTAAGGTTAGTAGTGCTGATCACTCTTTATTCATAAAACACTCCAATAATGGTATTACTGTTGTGATAATATATGTGGATGATATCATTATAACAGGGAGTGATACTTTGGGAATAAACAGCACTAAAAGTTATTTAAAGTCTACTTTTGATATTAAAGACCTTGGACACTTACGGTATTTTCTAGGTATAGAGATAGCCCATTCTAATAAAGGGCTATTTCTATCCCAAAGGAAATACACACTTGATCTTTTGAAAGAGACAGGTAAGCTTGGAGGGAAGATAGCATCAACTCCAATTGAAGGACAAGCCAAAAAGAAGGAGGGCAAACCAATTGAAGACATCAAGCAATATCAAAGAATTGTGGGTAAGTTAATCTACTTAACTATTACAAGACCTGACATTTCTTTTGCTGTGAATCAGGTAAGCCAATTCATGACTTGTCCAATGACCAATCACATGGAAATGGTGGACCGAATACTCAAATATCTCAAAGGAACTCTAGGACAAGGATTACTGATGAAGAAACATGGACATCACCAAATTTTTGCCTACACGGACGCTGATTGGGCAAGAAGCATTGAAGATCGCAAGTCTACAACTGGATATTGTACTTTTGTTGGTGGGAATTTAGTGACTTGGAAGAGCAAAAAAGCAAACCGTGGTGGCCAAATCAAGTGCCGAAGCTGAATATAGAGCAATGGCTTCAACCACCAGTGAATTGATATGGTTGAAGGCATTGGTTGAAGATTTGGGTTTTAATGTCGAGGCACCTATGAAGCTACATTGTGATAACAAATCGGCGATACATATTGCAAACAATCCGGTGTTTCATGAGAGGACCAAGCATATAGAGGTAGATTGTCACTTTATAAGAGAAAAATATTTGAACAAGACAATCTCAATGCCTTATGTCAAGAGTGAAGATCAATTGGCGGACATATTCACCAAACCTCCGAGATCAACAACTTCAAAAGTGTATGCAAGTTGAACTTGATCAATTTGTTCAAGCCCAACTTGAGGGGGAGTGTTGAAAGATGAAGAGATTGAAGGGTCAAGATAAAAAGCCCAAATAACTCTTTGATTGGTCTATGGACACTCTTGTCAAGCCTAAAGCCCATTTCAAGCTAACCACTAGAGGAGGAAATAACGGCTAGTTCTTGAAATTGAAAGCTATGCTGTTATGTGTTGTACCTAGCTGTTAGAAAAGTAAAATCAACTTGTACCTAGCCGTTAAGATGTTGTATATATATACCCAAGATGTGTAAAGTGAAAAACAAGCTTCTTTATTCTTTCATCAATACTTCTTTCACACTTCTTTGTTTCTTCAATATTTTTCACATAATTGAGCACAAAAGAGAGTTTAAGGGTAAGAAAACAAAAAGGACTCAAGTATAAGCATCTGAGCAAAAAATTAAGGAGTATTTTGTGATCATACCACCCCTAAATTGCAGAAAAAGTTATGGCAAGAATTTAGACCCCAACAATTGGTGTTCTTGTTGAGAATACTTAGCGTGATCACAAAGTCATCATAGTAGCATCAAACCTCACCACAAGAGCAAACTAACGACAAGTTTGGATGAATTTTGGCCTTAGAAAGGGATTAATGAACACTTAATGAGCAGGTAGGCAACTTGAGATAGCAACTTGCTTCCATAATCCATTATATGGATCAATTGATGAGTGATATGTCTCAAGTAGCAAGCACCATAGAAAAGCAAAGCCAAGAAGAGCCAACAAGAAGTGGCATACTGCCACAACAACCTAGAAAGTTGCAATATGAGATTATGAGGCTCCATGAGCAAGAAGAAAAGATTGACCATGACCAACTTTCTTTTCAAGAAAGGGAGAACATACGGGAGAGTCTAGGAAGTAGAGAGAGACATCTCCTGATTTTCACTAGTCACCTGACCACTACGAGGAATACAACAAAGAAGAAATCATGGATGTTAAAGATGAAGAGATTGAGGGTTAAGATGAAAAACCCAAATAACTCTTTGGTTGGTCTATAGGTACTCATATCAATCCTAAAGCCTACTTCATGCAAATCACTAAATGACAAAATAATAGCATAATTTTTTATATAACATAAAAGGTAAAATAACAACTAATTTTTAAAATTGAAAAATGTGCTATTATATGTCATACCTAACTGTTAGAAAAGTAAACTAAGTTTTTATCTAACCGTTAGAATATTGTGTATATAAACACAAGATGTATAAATATTTAAAGATTGAAAAAACTATTCATTTTCTCTCTTCGTGTATTTTCTATCTATTTGCATTTTTGTTGAATCTCTGAAATCGTGAGCTAAACACACTCAAATTTATTTTATCAACATGGTATCAAAGCTTGGCCACATCTAGGGAGCTTCTTTCATCATCTTTCTTTTATTTTATTTTTACTCTTGGTTGTGTTATCAATCTCCATTGTGCAAGGCCAAGTTGTTGAAATTAGAATTGGAGCACAAGTGGGAAGTACTTCTATTGAAGATGAAGAGATTGAGGGTGAAGATGAAAAGCCCAAATAACTCTTTGATTGATCTATGGATACCCATATCAAGCCCAAAGCCCAATTCAAGCTAACTACTAAAGGACAAAATAACGGCTAGTTTTTTAAATTGAAAGATATGCTGTTATGTGTTGTACCTAGCTGTTAGAAAAGTAAAGTAAGTTTGTACCTAGCCGTTAGGATGTTGTATATATAAACCCAAGATGTGTAAATATTTTGAGATAGAATACAAAAGCTATTCAATTTTCTCTCTTCATGTATTTTCTCTCTACTTGCATTTTTACTTGGTTTATGTTGAATCTTTGAAATTGTGAGCTAAACACATTCAGATTCTATTTATCAACATGGTATCAGAGCAAGGTTGCATCTAGGGAGCTCATTTCATCATCTCTCCTTTATTTTTTACTCTCTCTTGGTTGTGTGATCAATCTCCATTGTGCAAGGCCAAGTTGCTGAAATTAAAATGGCAGCACAAGTGGGAAGTAGTTCTGCCAAGAGAGAGAGTTTTTTCAATGTTGATTCCGACTACAAAATCACCACTAAGCTTACTACCTTTCCTCTAAATGGAAGGAATTACTCTACATGGGTGACGAATGCAACAAGGGCCTTACTGGGCATGAGGGTTCTGGGATTTGTTGATGGAGAAATTAATCAACCTAAGGTGGGAGATAAAGAATATGCTGAATGGAGATATGTTGATAATCTTGTCATTACTTGGATTATCAACTCCATTGATCAATCCTTGGTTGGTGCCTTCAACAAAGCCAAAACTGCCAAAGACCTTTGGAATGCACTTGCTAGAAGGTTCGAAAATCAAGGAAATCTCTTAAAAGTCTATGAGTTGAGGGAAATCATCACAAATGCCAAGATGAATGGGAGTGATTTCCTTTCCTACTCCAACAAAATCAAGGAAGCATGGGATGAATTGGAGTGTTTGAGGCCGATTACTACCAATGAGGAAGAATTGGAGAAAAGGGCCAATGAAGATCTTGTTTGTTTCCTCTTGGCAGGATTGGGGCCTAGTTTTGGGGACCTTAGGAATCAAATTCTAAGGAATAAGGAGATGCCACCATATGATGATGTGGTGAATATTGTGGATAGGGAATTGATGGCTAGAGAAGCGTTTGATAGAGATGAGCCTAAAATTGAGAAAGGTGCATTTGTGGAGGCAAAAGAAGTAGCAGTGGTAACACAAGGGTTGAAAGAAAGCAAAACCATCAAATGTGAAAGATGTGGAAGACTAGGACACATCAAAAGAGCAACGGGCAAAGCCTACGTCGACCTTTTATCTAATAAATGCATCCCTTCCAAAAGTTGGGTTTGGTGCAGGTATTAGCTCTAGAATTACTACAGTTATCCGAGTAGTAGATAGCAGCAAACAAACTATAACTGATTTAATGAGCCATTCACAGTTTCACAGTTTGAATTAGTTTATACTTACACATGCATGGCTTAATCTTTGAGACAAGCATATGACTACTGGCAGGATCAACCAGGTAGCATTCCTCGACCACGCCAATGCCCACACGAATCCACGTATGGGAATGAGACGGGCACAACTATCATTCACATGGAGGGACATAAGTCAAGATCGGTCAAACCACGTGTCATGCTTGCCAAATAGCCGTCGTAATGGAGCTTGAGTCCCACCAGGAACGTGGAGAACACCTGAAGTCCACCCCTCGCCCCCAAGGGCGCTGGCCAGATAGAGGCACCAAATCCAAGAAATGCCATCTTCCAAGGAAGCAACAATGGATACTGAACACACCCATACGTGCATATCTTTGCTTTGGGGCAAAATGTGTTGATAAATAGAATTTGAATGTGTTTAGCTCACAATTTCAAAGATTCAACATAAACAAATAAAAAAATGCAAGTAGAGAGAAAATAGATGAAGAGAGAAAATTGAAGAGCTTTTGTATTCTATGTCCAAATATTTATACAGCTTGGGTTTTTATATACAACATCCTAACGGCTAGGTACAAGCTTACTTTACTTTTCTAACAGCTAGGTACAACACATAACAACATATCTTTTAATTTAAAAAACTAGCCGTTATTTCGTCCTTTAGTAGTTAGCTTGAATTGGGCTTTGGGCTTGATATGGGTATCCATAGATCAATCCAAGAGTTATTTGGGCTTTTCATCTTCACCCTCAATCTCTTCATCTTTAACACTCCCCCTCAAGTTGGACTTGTACAAATTGAAGAAGTTCAACTTGGAACTCACCTTAAGAAGTTGTTGATGAGTACATGGTTTGGTGAATATATCCGCAAGTTGATCTTCACTCTTCACATAAGGCATGTTGATCACTTTGCTCAAGTACTTTTCTCTTGTGAAGTGACAATCAACTTCGATGTGCTTGGTCCTCTCATGGAACACCGGATTAGATGCAATGTGTGTTGCTGCCTTGTTATCACAGTACATGTCTATAGGTGTTTCAACTGAAAATCCTAAGTCTTCCACTAATGATTTTATCCAAACCAATTCACTCGTAGTAGATGCCATAGCTCTATATTCAGCTTCTGCACTCGATCTTGCAACTACACTTTGCTTCTTGCTTTTCCAAGTCACCAAATTACCTCCCACGAATGTGCAATAACCAGTGGTTGATCTTCTGTCCTCGAAGTTACCGGCCCAATCCGCATCTGTGTAAGCACATATCTTGTGGTGGCCATTTCTTCTCATCAAGATTCCTTGCCCTGGTGCTTGTTTTATGTACCTTAAAATTCTATTCACCATTTCCATGTGTATATTCTTTGGGCATGACATGTGTTTTGTTAAAGATGAAGAGATTGAGGGTGAAGATGAAAAGCCCAAATAACTCTTGGATTGATCTATGGATACCCATATCAAGCCCAAAGCCCAATTCAAGCTAACTACTAAAGGACGAAATAACGGCTAGTTTTTTAAATTGAAAGATATGCTGTTATGTGTTGTACCTAGCTGTTAGAAAAGTAAAGTAAGCTTGTACCTAGCCGTTAGGATGTTGTATATAAAAACCCAAGCTGTGTAAATATTTGGAGATAGAATACAAAAAGCTCTTCAATTTTCTCTCTTCATCTATTTTCTCTCTACTTGCATTTTTTTATTTGTTTATGTTGAATCTTTGAAATTGTGAGCTAAACACATTCAAATTCTATTTATCAACATGGTATCAGAGCAAGGTTGCATTTAGGGAGCTCATTTCATCATCTCTCCTTTATTTTTTACTCTCTCTTGGTTGTGTGATCAATCTCCATTGTGCAAGGCCAAGTTGCTGACATTAAAATGGCAGCACAAGTGGGAAGTAGTTCTGCCAAGAGAGAGAATTTTTTCAATGTTGATTCCGACTACAAAATCACCACTAAGCTTACTACCTTTCCTCTAAATGGAAGGAATTACTCTACATGGGTGACGAATGCGACAAGGGCCTTACTGGGCATGAGAGTTCTGGGATTTGTTGATGGAGAAATTAATCAACCTAAGGTGGGAGATAAAGAATATGCTGAATGGAGATATGTTGATAATCTTGTCATTACTTGGATTATCAACTCCATTGATCAATCCTTGGTTGGTGCCTTCAACAAAGCCAAAACTGCCAAAGACCTTTGGAATGCACTTGCTAGAAGGTTCGGAAATCAAGGTAATCTCTTAAAAGTCTATGAGTTGAGGGAAATCATCACAAATGCCAAGATGAATGGAAGTGATTTCCTTTCCTACTCCAACAAAATCAAGGAAGCATGGGATGAATTGGAGTGTTTGAGGCCGATTACTACCAATGAGGAAGAATTGGAGAAAAGGGCCAATGAAGATCTTGTTTGTTTCCTCTTGGCAGGATTGGGGCCTAGTTTTGGGGACCTTAGGAATCAAATTCTAAGGAATAAGGAGATGCCACCATATGATGATGTGGTGAATATTGTGGATAGGGAATTGATGGCTAGAGAAGCGTTTGATAGAGATGAGCCTAAAATTGAGAAAGGTGCATTTGCGGAGGCAAAAGAAGCAGCAATGGTAACACAAGGGTTGAAAGAAAGCAAAACCATCAAATGTGAAAGATGTGGAAGACTAGGACACATCAAAAGAAATTGTAGGTTTTGTGATCATTGTGGAAAGTTTGGGCATAACAAGGATAAATGTTTTGAGCTTCATCCTCACTTGAAGAAGGAGAATAAAGCCAAAATTTCAGAAGAATTAAACCACACATCAGAGGCAAACTTGTCCACAAACCTCATTGAGCAATTTGCAAAGTTCCTTCAATGTCAAAGGCCAAACACCTCTCAAGGTTTGATCTCTAATTTATCTTTAAATATTGATCCTTGGGTTATAGACTCGGGTGCTACAAATCACATGTTTAGAAGTAAAAATTTAGCTTCTAAAATTGAGTCTATAGGAAAGGATAAAAGGGTGAGTATAGCTAATGGAAAAGATATACCGATTAGTGGTTTAGGACACTTGAATATTTTGTCTAAGCATACTAAAGGTCTTTATATGCCATGTTTTTCTTCAAATTTGTTGTCCGTAAGTAGAATTACTAAAGATTTAGATTGTTATGTTATATTTGAACCTAATAAAGTAACATTTCAGGACATCAAGACCGGACAATTGATTGGTGAGGGAAGAGAGAAAAATGGGCTGTATGTTTTGGAAGATTCAAGCAAAGCCTTTAAAGTAGATAGCAGCAAAATCCAAGAACTTTGGCATGCTAGATTAGGGCATCCTCCTAGTCATATTTTGCAAAAATTAGTTCCTAACTTGAAATTTGATAAGATCAAAGATTGTAGTTCTTGTATTTTAGGAAAACAAACTAAGATACCTTTTGTACAATCTCATCATGAATATAATGATTTATTTGCTTTGGTACATTCTGATTTGTGGACTTCTCCCACTCTATCTCATAAGGGCTTCAAATATTTTGTAACTTTTATAGATCATAAATCTAGGTATACATGGATTTATCTTATTAAAAGGAAATCTGAGGTTTTTTGTTGTTTCAGAGAGTTTGTAATATTGATTGAAAACCAATTCGATAAGAAAGTTAAGGTGTTGAGAACTGATAATGGAGGAGAGTATGTGAACAACTTGTTTAAAGAGTTTTTAGTTAGTAAAGGAATTGTTCACCAAACTACTTGTCCTTACACTCCAGAACAAAATGGAGTGGCTGAACGTAAGAATAGGCATATTTTAGAGGTGGCAAGAACTATGATGTTCTATCACAATGTACCTAGAGAGTTTTGGGGGGAAGCTATTCTCACAGCGACACATCTTATTAACCGAACACCATCCATGGTACTGAAAGGAAAGACACCAATTGAGATTGCTTATAGTACCCAACCAAACTTGTCCTATCTTAGAATTTTCGGATGTGTATGTTATGTACATATGCCAAGTCATTCAAGAGATAAATTAAGTGAAAGAAGCATTAAATGCATCTTTTTAGGTTATTGTGTGGATACTAAGGGTTATAGGTGCTATAATCCCTTAACTAAGGACAAGTATATCTCTAGAAATGTTACTTTCGTAGAAAATGACTCATATTTTCATAGCATTGGTAATGGAAAAGGTGAAGTTGATGATCCACTTCCTTTAGCCATAATACACAAGTATATACCACCATCTAGTGACGTACTAGGCAACCATGACCTACAATTGAGTGGTGATAACATAGAATCACAAGATCAAGAGTCTAATGAGGGTGAAACTAGCAATGAAAATCTAAATGCACATTCACCTAGTGAAGTACGTGAAGATTTACCGTTATCTTCTTGTAGACCTAGAGACGAGGGAGAGCAAAATGAAATACATAGGGATGAACATTCGAATGTTCAAATAGAATCATTATCTAGTAACCAAGATGGACCATCTATTAGTATACGAAGTGAGGGGGAGCATGTTGCACCTATGCAAGGCCAAAATCCCCCACTTAGAAGATCTCAAAGAATTCGACAATCTTCATCGGATTGGATGAAGAAAAGAGTGTTTTTCCACGGTAACAAAGTAATCGCACACCCTCTTGACCACTACTACACCTTAGGAAATGTAAAAGAGAGTTTTAGAGCCTTTTTAACTAAAGTAGACACCATTAAAGATCCAAATAACTTTAAGGAAGCTAGAGAATTATCAGTTTGGAGACAAGCCATGCAAGAGGAATTGGATGCTTTAGTTAAAAATAATACATGGGAATTAGTACCTTTACCTTTGGGAAAGAAGGTTGTAGGATGCAAATGGGTGTATAAGACTAAGTTAAATAGTGATGGAACCTTGGACAAACATAAGGCTAGGTTAGTGGCCAAAGGCTTCACTCAAACCTACGGCTTAGACTATACAGAAACTTTTGCACCAGTTGCAAAAATGAACACTATTAGGGTGCTTCTCTCCTTAGCGGCTAATTATAATTGGGATTTACATCAAATGGATGTGAAGAATGCTTTCTTGCAAGGAGAGTTAGAGGAAGAGGTTTACATGAGTTTACCTCAAGGATATGATGTTATGGTTCCAAATACACATGTTTGCAAATTGAAGAAAGCCATATATGGATTAAAGCAATCACCAAGAGCATGGTATAATAAGTTGCATAATGCATTGTGTTCTCAAAATTTTAAAGTGAGTGATGCTGATCATTCCTTATTTATTAAGCACTCAAGTGAGGGATCTACCATTGTTCTTATTTATGTGGATGATATTATCATCACCGGTTGTGACATTAATGGCATTAAGAGCATTAAAACATATTTGAAGTCTGCATTTGATGTTAAAGATTTGGGAAACTTACGATATTTTCTAGGTATAGAAATCGCTTATTCCAATGAAGGGCTATTTCTATCCCAAAGAAAATATGTTCTTGATTTGTTAAGTGAGACAGGAAAACTTGGAGCAAAGCCAGCTGTGACACCTATGGAGGCACTAAGAAGGAAGAAAGAGGATAACAAGCATGAAAACGAACATGACAAGGAGGAGCCATACAAGGACATCAAGCTTTATCAAAGACTTGTAGGTAAGCTTATATATTTAACTATTACACGACCTGATATTGTTTTTTCTGTGCAACAGGTAAGTCAACACATGTCATGCCCAAAGAATATACACATGGAAATGGTGAGTAGAATTTTAAGGTACATAAAACATGCACCGGGGCAAGGAATCTTGATGAGAAGAAATGGCCACCACAAGATATGTGCTTACACAGATGCGGATTGGGCCGGTAACTTCGAGGACAGAAGATCAACCACTGGTTATTGCACATTCGTGGGAGGTAATTTGGTGACTTGGAAAAGCAAGAAGCAAAGTGTAGTTGCAAGATCGAGTGCAGAAGCTGAATATAGAGCTATGGCATCTACTACGAGTGAATTGGTTTGGATAAAATCATTAGTGGAAGACTTAGGATTTTCAGTTGAAACACCTATAGACATGTACTGTGATAACAAGGCAGCAACACACATTGCATCTAATCCGGTGTTCCATGAGAGGACCAAGCACATCGAAGTTGATTGTCACTTCACAAGAGAAAAGTACTTGAGCAAAGTGATCAACATGCCTTATGTGAAGAGTGAAGATCAACTTGCGGATATATTCACCAAACCATGTACTCATCAACAACTTCTTAAGGTGAGTTCCAAGTTGAACTTCTTCAATTTGTACAAGTCCAACTTGAGGGGGAGTGTTAAAGATGAAGAGATTGAGGGTGAAGATGAAAAGCCCAAATAACTCTTGGATTGATCTATGGATACCCATATCAAGCCCAAAGCCCAATTCAAGCTAACTACTAAAGGACGAAATAACGGCTAGTTTTTTAAATTGAAAGATATGTTGTTATGTGTTGTACCTAGCTGTTAGAAAAGTAAAGTAAGCTTGTACCTAGCCGTTAGGATGTTGTATATAAAAACCCAAGCTGTGTAAATATTTGGAGATAGAATACAAAAAGCTCTTCAATTTTCTCTCTTCATCTATTTTCTCTCTACTTGCATTTTTTTATTTGTTTATGTTGAATCTTTGAAATTGTGAGCTAAACACATTCAAATTCTATTTATCAACAGTGTTGACTTACCTGTTGCACAGAAAAAACAATATCAGGTCGTGTAATAGTTAAATATATAAGCTTACCTACAAGTCTTTGATAAAGCTTGATGTCCTTGTATGGCTCCTCCTTGTCATGTTCGTTTTCATGCTTGTTATCCTCTTTCTTCCTTCTTAGTGCCTCCATAGGTGTCACAGCTGGCTTTGCTCCAAGTTTTCCTGTCTCACTTAACAAATCAAGAACATATTTTCTTTGGGATAGAAATAGCCCTTCATTGGAATAAGCGATTTCTATACCTAGAAAATATCGTAAGTTTCCCAAATCTTTAACATCAAATGCAGACTTCAAATATGTTTTAATGCTCTTAATGCCATTAATGTCACAACCGGTGATGATAATATCATCCACATAAATAAGAACAATGGTAGATCCCTCACTTGAGTGCTTAATAAATAAGGAATGATCAGCATCACTCACTTTAAAATTTTGAGAACACAATGCATTATGCAACTTATTATACCATGCTCTTGGTGATTGCTTTAATCCATATATGGCTTTCTTCAATTTGCAAACATGTGTATTTGGAACCATAACATCATATCCTTGAGGTAAACTCATGTAAACCTCTTCCTCTAACTCTCCTTGCAAGAAAGCATTCTTCACATCCATTTGATGTAAATCCCAATTATAATTAGCCGCTAAGGAGAGAAGCACCCTAATAGTGTTCATTTTTGCAACTGGTGCAAAAGTTTCTGTATAGTCTAAGCCGTAGGTTTGAGTGAAGCCTTTGGCCACTAACCTAGCCTTATGTTTGTCCAAGGTTCCATCACTATTTAACTTAGTCTTATACACCCATTTGCATCCTACAACCTTCTTTCCCAAAGGTAAAGGTACTAATTCCCATGTATTATTTTTAACTAAAGCATCCAATTCCTCTTGCATGGCTTGTCTCCAAACTGATAATTCTCTAGCTTCCTTAAAGTTATTTGGATCTTTAATGGTGTCTACTTTAGTTAAAAAGGCTCTAAAACTCTCTTTTACATTTCCTAAGGTGTAGTAGTGGTCAAGAGGGTGTGCGATTACTTTGTTACCGTGGAAAAACACTCTTTTCTTCATCCAATCCGATGAAGATTGTCGAATTCTTTGAGATCTTCTAAGTGGGGGATTTTGGCCTTGCATAGGTGCAACATGCTCCCCCTCACTTCGTATACTAATAGATGGTCCATCTTGGTTACTAGATAATGATTCTATTTGAACATTCGAATGTTCATCCCTATGTATTTCATTTTGCTCTCCCTCGTCTCTAGGTCTACAAGAAGATAACGGTAAATCTTCACGTACTTCACTAGGTGAATGTGCATTTAGATTTTCATTGCTAGTTTCACCCTCATTAGACTCTTGATCTTGTGATTCTATGTTATCACCACTCAATTGTAGGTCATGGTTGCCTAGTACGTCACTAGATGGTGGTATATACTTGTGTATTATGGCTAAAGGAAGTGGATCATCAACTTCACCTTTTCCATTACCAATGCTATGAAAATATGAGTCATTTTCTACGAAAGTAACATTTCTAGAGATATACTTGTCTCTTAGTTAAGGGATTATAGCACCTATAACCCTTAGTATCCACACAATAACCTAAAAAGATGCATTTAATGCTTCTTTCACTTAATTTATCTCTTGAATGACTTGGCATATGTACATAACATACACATCCGAAAATTCTAAGATAGGACAAGTTTGGTTGGGTACTATAAGCAATCTCAATTGGTGTCTTTCCTTTCAGTACCATGGATGGTGTTCGGTTAATAAGATGTGTCGCTGTGAGAATAGCTTCCCCCCAAAACTCTCTAGGTACATTGTGATAGAACATCATAGTTCTTGCCACCTCTAAAATATGCCTATTCTTACGTTCAGCCACTCCATTTTGTTCTGGAGTGTAAGGACAAGTAGTTTGGTGAACAATTCCTTTACTAACTAAAAACTCTTTAAACAAGTTGTTCACATACTCTCCTCCATTATCAGTTCTCAACACCTTAACTTTCTTATCGAATTGGTTTTCAATCAATATTACAAACTCTCTGAAACAACAAAAAACCTCAGATTTCCTTTTAATAAGATAAATCCATGTATACCTAGATTTATGATCTATAAAAGTTACAAAATATTTGAAGCCCTTATGAGATAGAGTGGGAGAAGTCCACAAATCAAAATGTACCAAAGCAAATAAATCATTAGATTCATGATGAGATTGTACAAAAGGTATCTTAGTTTGTTTTCCTAAAATACAAGAACTACAATCTTTGATCTTATCAAATTTCAAGTTAGGAACTAATTTTTGCAAAATATGACTGGGAGGATGCCCTAATCTAGCATGCCAAAGTTCTTGGATTTTGCTGCTATCTACTTTAAAGGCTTTGCTTGAATCTTCCAAAACATACAGCCCATTTTTCTCTCTTCCCTCACCAATCAATTGTCCGGTCTTGATGTCCTGAAATGTTACTTTATTAGGTTCAAATATAACATAACAATCTAAATCTTTAGTAATTCTACTTACGGACAACAAATTTGAAGAAAAACATGGCATATAAAGACCTTTAGTATGCTTAGACAAAATATTCAAGTGTCCTAAACCACTAATCGGTATATCTTTTCCATTAGCTATACTCACCCTTTTATCCTTTCCTATAGACTCAATTTTAGAAGCTAAATTTTTACTTCTAAACATGTGATTTGTAGCACCCGAGTCTATAACCCAAGGATCAATATTTAAAGATAAATTAGAGATAAACCTTGAGAGGTGTTTGGCCTTTGACGTTGAAGGAACTTTGCAAATTGCTCAATGAGGTTTGTGGACAAGTTTGCCTCTGATGTGTGGTTTAATTCTTCTGAAATTTTGGCTTTATTCTCCTTCTTCAAGTGAGGATGAAGCTCAAAACATTTATCCTTGTTATGCCCAAACTTTCCACAATGATCACAAAACCTACAATTTCTTTTGATGTGTCCTAGTCTTCCACATCTTTCACATTTGATGGTTTTGCTTTCTTTCAACCCTTGTGTTACCATTGCTACTTCTTTTGCCTCCGCAAATGCACCTTTCTCAATTTTAGGCTCATCTCTATCAAACGCTTCTCTAGCCATCAATTCCCTATCCACAATATTCACCACATCATCATATGGTGGCATCTCCTTATTCCTTAGAATTTGATTCCTAAGGTCCCCAAAACTAGGCCCCAATCCTGCCAAGAGGAAACAAACAAGATCTTCATTGGCCCTTTTCTCCAATTCTTCCTCATTGGTAGTAATCGGCCTCAAACACTCCAATTCATCCCATGCTTCCTTGATTTTGTTGGAGTAGGAAAGGAAATCACTTCCATTCATCTTGGCATTTGTGATGATTTCCCTCAACTCATAGACTTTTAAGAGATTACCTTGATTTCCGAACCTTCTAGCAAGTGCATTCCAAAGGTCTTTGGCAGTTTTGGCTTTGTTGAAGGCACCAACCAAGGATTGATCAATGGAGTTGATAATCCAAGTAATGACAAGATTATCAACATATCTCCATTCAGCATATTCTTTATCTCCCACCTTAGGTTGATTAATTTCTCCATCAACAAATCCCAGAACTCTCATGCCCAGTAAGGCCCTTGTCGCATTCGTCACCCATGTAGAGTAATTCCTTCCATTTAGAGGAAAGGTAGTAAGCTTAGTGGTGATTTTGTAGTCGGAATCAACATTGAAAAAATTCTCTCTCTTGGCAGAACTACTTCCCACTTGTGCTGCCATTTTAATGTCAGCAACTTGGCCTTGCACAATGGAGATTGATCACACAACCAAGAGAGAGTAAAAAATAAAGGAGAGATGATGAAATGAGCTCCCTAAATGCAACCTTGCTCTGATACCATGTTGATAAATAGAATTTGAATGTGTTTAGCTCACAATTTCAAAGATTCAACATAAACAAATAAAAAAATGCAAGTAGAGAGAAAATAGATGAAGAGAGAAAATTGAAGAGCTTTTGTATTCTATGTCCAAATATTTACACAGCTTGGGTTTTTATATACAACATCCTAACGGCTAGGTACAAGCTTACTTTACTTTTCTAACAGCTAGGTACAACACATAACAGCATATCTTTTCAATTTAAAAAACTAGCCGTTATTTCGTCCTTTAGTAGTTAGCTTGAATTGGGCTTTGGGCTTGATATGGGTATCCATAGATCAATCCAAGAGTTATTTGGGCTTTTCATCTTCACCCTCAATCTCTTCATCTTTAACAAAATGAAGGGGACAGGGAGCCAACAATTTGATGCACAAGCACAGAGCCTGCCAACCGATGCCTTCGAATGACCATTCACGCATCTATTGCTCTCACTTGGCAATGACCGGGACAAATGAACCACAACCCCAAAGCTGCTGCTGTTGTGACTGAGGAAACGTCAGGTGAGGCCACAAGCATTGCCAGACGCGAATGTCTAAGTGAAGGATTCTCGAGATGGATAGGACACAATATCTTGCTGGAGGCGCAATCGCGGGGGCATCACAACATGCCCAAGGAAGCATCAACACACCCGAGCACAAGCTTTGCTTGCACAATCATGGCCTGCTAGGCAGCGAGGGCATTGCACCATACTCTAGTAAGCTTTTCTACAAACCTTGTATTATGACTTATGGAATGCGCTATGCACAAAGTACACACCAGCTCACCCAAGCATAGGGGTCAGTCCCCACACAATCATGGCCTGCCAGGCAGCAAGGGCATCCCAGCATACTCGGGTAAGGTTTTTGGCATACCTTGTGTTGAGTTTGATGAGAGAATGAGAGAACTTTCACCAAAGAGAGAAAGATGAAGAAGATGAGTGAAATGTTTTCTACTTCTTATTCAAAAATTGTCTAAACATTTACACATCTTGTGTTTATATACACACTATCCTAACGGCTAGATACAAACTCACTTTACTTTTCTAACAGCTAGGTACAACATACAAAAGCACATCTTTTAACTTTAAAAAACTAGCCGTTATTTTGTCCTTTAGTGGTTTAGTATGACATGGGCTTTGGGCTTGATGTGGGTACTCATAGATTAGCCAAAGAGTTATTTGGGCTTTTCATCTTCACCCTCAATCTTTTCATCTCCAATGCAACATAGTCACGATGCTGGTATGAATCTGAAGATTGATCAATTGGTTCACTCGACTTTATTTCAACACCTTGTACTATGACTTATGCAATGCACTGTGCACCAGGTCTGCACCAGCTCACCCAAGCATGGGGGTTAGTCCCTTAAACAATCATGGCCTACCAGGTAGCGAGGGCATCGCACCATACTTGGGTAAGCTTTTTTGAATACCTTGTGCTATGACTTATGGAATGCGTTAAGCACTAGGTCTGCACCGGCTTGCCCAAGCATGGGGGTCTATCCCTGCACAATCATGGCCTGCCAAGCAGTGAGGGCATCGTACCATACTCAGGTAAGCTTTTCTGCAGACCTTATACTACGACTTATGGAATGCGTTGCGAACAATGTCTGCATCAGCTCGTCAAAGGATGGGGGTCAGTCCCTACACAATGATGGCCTTCCAGGCAGCCCAGAGCCAGGCCACACACACCCCATGCACAGGCCCCTGTCATACAGTGCCTAAGCACATGTCCAGGCCTAGCAGTGCCCAGGAGATGCAATGCCTGCAGTGGGCACCCAGGCCATACAGTGCCCGCACACACAAATGGCATGGTCAAATGCCCCGCTCATCCGGTCTGCAATCACTGCCATTGACTTTGTACACACAGCATGCTGCATCAATACCCGTGACAAGGTTAAACAGATTAACAACAAAAATCATCCCGATTGTGTGGCTCATGCATACAGCATCGCCCCTGCCCACACCACAGTTTTGCTGCAGCAGCTTGCCCACGCTTGCAGTGTAATTGTCATCATACCCTTGGGTGCATGCTCCTGATCAAGGTCGTTACAAACCTCCCCTACTTCAAGAACCCAACGTCCTCATTGGATTGGAGAGGTATTCTTGCACCTATTTCTCAAATTGCCACAATGTAGCATCTCAGTTCTAACTAGCATCTGCAGCATTTCCCCCTTTCCACAGAACTAAATACTTCATTCTTCAGTTCTTTTTACTCTGCCCAAGACTCGATGATTCAGTATCTTCTCCACCTCCTTGTCGATCTGCAGTCGAATCACGGGCAGAACTCACCTGACCTGTGGGCTCCCTCACCAAGCAAGTCCTTGTGAAAGGGCTTCAAGGAACTTACCTGTACTGTGAGGTGTATCTTCAACCTCTCAGGTAGTCTCAACTTGTAAGCAACTTTGCCCACCCTCTACACTACTTCAAAGAGGCCATCGTACCTGCGTACAAATCTTTTGTGCATGATTTTTCTACTTATCTGTGGAGTAAGCCTAAGCAACACTTTATCACCCACACTGAACTCTAGGTTTGCCCTTCCAACATCTGCATAATTCTTCATGTGACGAGCTGCCTTAGCTAAGCTATTGAAAGCTAGCTCAATCAACTCCTCCTTGTCGTGTGCAAACCTATATGCAGCTAGACTCCTCACCTCAGTGTTCTGCTCGCCACCTGATGCAGCGTCTTAGGCTGTTGCCCCTTCACCAACTCAGCCGAACTCATCTTCATTGAAGAAGAATTGTGAATGTTGTAGAAAAAAATGAGCCGAATGGAGCAACTCTACCCAATTCTTCTAGCTTGCCTGTTAAAGATGAAGAGATTGAGGATAAAGATAAAAGGCCCAAATAACTCTTTGATTGGTCTATGGAAAATTATATCAAGCCCAAAGCCCATTTCAAGCTAACCACTAAAGGATGAAATAACGGCTAGTTCTTGAAATTGAAAGATACGCTGTAATGTGTTTTACCTAGCTATTAGAAAAGTAAAATAAGCTTGTACCTGGCCGTTAGAATGCTGTATATAAATACCTAAGATGTCTAAATATTTAGCTACTGAGAAAACAAGCTTCTTTACTCTTTCATCAATACTTTCTTTCACACTTGTTGTTGAAATAAAGTCGAGTGAGCCGATTGATCAATCTCCAGATTCATACCAGCATCATGATTGTGTTGCATTGGAGATGAAAAGATTGAGGGTGAAGATGAAAAGCCCAAATAACTCTTTGGCTGATCTATGAGTACCCACATCAAGCCCAAAGCCCATGTCATACTAAACCACTAAAGGACAAAACAACGACTAGTCTTTTAAAGTTAAAAGATGTGCTTTTGTATATTGTACCTAACTGTTAGAAAAGTAAAGTGAGTTTGTACCTAGCCGTTAGGATAGTGTGTATATAAACACAAGATGTGTAAATGTTTAGACAATTGAATAAGAAGTAGAAAACAATTCTCTCATCTTCTTCATCTTTCTCTCTTTGGTGAAAGTTCCCTCATTCTCTCATCAAACTTAACATGGTATCAGAGCAGTAAGCTCCTATCATTCTTCTTGTTCTTTATTCTTTTACAATAATGCTTCAAAGGAAAAAAAAATATCCCTCATTCTTTGCCCAAATCTAAATGGCAAATGAGGGACCCTCTTTAGGCACCAACAAATCCAGTGAAGCACCTTCTCAAACCACCATCAACACCTCTACTAGATCCAATTCCATGACAATGGAAGTAGATGCTAACACCTCCCTTAAACTCACCACAATTCTACTAAACAACCACAACTGCCCCATATGGGTCAAGGCTGCAACAAACGCTTTGTGTGGTAAAAGGTAGATATGGGTTTGTCACAGGAAGGGTTAAGAGACCGTTGGATGATGATGGATTTGAAGAATGGTTCCAAGTAGACAAAATGGTTCTAACTTGGATCCTTAACTCAATAGAACCAAGCTTGATTGGTATCTTCTCCAATGCCGAGACGTCGAAAGAGTTGTGGGATTCTATCAAGAGAATCTATGGTCAGCAAAAGAATCTCATGAGAGTGTATGAGCTTAAATCTTTCTCGAATAAGCTTAATCAAGGTGAGATGAGCTCAGTTGAACACCTCGGAAAATTCGTAGAGGCATGGGATGAGCTTCACTCCTATAGGCCAGAAACTAACGACATTGCCATTATTCTTGCACGTGCTAATGAGGATAAGGTATTTACTTATCTTGCTAGCTTAAACTCCAAGTTTAATGACATTCGGAACCAAATACTGAGAAGCAATGAAATACCTCCCTTTGAAGAGGTTTGTTACATGATCAACAAGGAAGAAACAGCCCATCGTGTCCTGGACGTAAATGGCCATGACTACAGGGTGGAGACAAATGCTTTTTCGGCTTAAGAGAAGCTTAAAACTGAAGCCTTAGTGACCAAGTCAAAGGGAAACAGCAACAACCCAAATCGAGCTAAGTGTGACCATTGTCACAAGAATGGTCACTCTAAAGATCGATGCTGGTATCTTCACCCAGAACTCACGCCTTGACGGTGCAAGAAGGGTAAAGTCTCAAATCAAAGTATCCACGGTGTTCCAAGTGCCCATTCAGCTCCCATCACCGAGACTTCAAGTGTTCACTCCTTTAGCCTTGATGATATTGCCATGTTGATACGGAACCAACTCCAAATCAATATGGAAGCACTTGGAACCCAACACCATGCTCATAAAGGCAAATGGGAGGACGGTACTCTTCTTAACTCTCACTTTTACTCTCGCAACGATCATGAACCATGGATTATAGACTCAGGTGCTAGTGATCATATGTTTAGAAACATAAATAAAGCATCTAGACTATATCCTTTAAGGAAAATACAAAGTGTCAAAGTTGCTAATGAAAAGCATGTTCCCATTAAGTATTCAGCAGATTTAGATTTATTGTCAAAACATACTAAAGGGTTCTATATTCCTAATTTTGACTCTAATCTATTATCGGTTAGCGGATTTTCAGTTGACACACCTATAGACATGTACTGTGATAACAAGGCAGCAACACACATTGCATCTAATCCGGTGTTCCATGAGAGGACCAAGCACATCGAAGTTGATTGTCACTTCACAAGAGAAAAGTACTTGAGCAAAGTGATCAACATGCCTTATGTGAAGAGTGAAGATCAACTTGCGGATATATTCACCAAACCATGTACTCATCAACAGCTTCTTAAGGTGAGTTCCAAGTTGAACTTCTTCAATTTGTACAAGTCCAACTTGAGGGGGAGTGTTAAAGATGAAGAGATTGAGGGTGAAGTTGAAAAGCCCAAATAACTCTTGGATTGATCTATGGATACCCATATCAAGCCCAAAGCCCAATTCAAGCTAACTACTAAAGGACGAAATAATGGCTAGTGTTTTAAATTGAAAGATATGCTGTTATGTGTTGTACCTAGCTGTTAGAATAGTAAAGTAAGCTTGTACCTAGCCGTTAGGATATTGTATATAAAAACCCCAAGCTGTGTAAATATTTGGAGAAAGAATACAAAAGCTCTTCAATTTTCTCTCTTCATCTATTTTCTCTCTACTTGCATTTTTTTATTTGTTTATGTTGAATCCTTGAAATTGTGAGCTAAACACATTCAAATTCTATTTATCAACATATATGAGTTGAAGCAGTTCATCAACAATATCAGCCTTGGTGGAGGTGATCCGATAGAATATAACACCAAAATTAAGGAGGCATGGGATGAACTTCAATCATTAAGGCCGAATACTACCAATATTGAAGAGGTGGAAAAAAGGGCCAATGAAGATCTTGTGATATCGTATTTGATGGGTTTGGGTTCTGACTACGAAGATCTTCGAAACCACATTCTTAGAATTGAGCCTTTGCCTCATTATGATGATGTTGCAAACAAAGTTAATAAAGAGTACCTGCAAAGAAAGATTTTGAATGGGAATTCAAGCAAGGCTGAGAGAGGTAGTTTGGTGGACAGCAAGGAAGAAGGCAGGATGGTCCAAGGAGTAAAAGTTAAGGCTAAATGTGATAAATGTGGACGGATGCACAACCTCAAAGACAAATGTTGGAAGTGTGGCCATTGCAAGATGTTAGGTCATACTAAAGAAAAATGTTGGGTTCTTAATCCACATCTGAGGCCAGTCAACTTCAAGGAAAAGGCACCACCACAAGGTGCTCAAAATGCGATCGAAAAAGGGAACTCAAAACTCCTTGAGGATTTGGCCAAACTACTTCGGAACCATCTTCCAAGCTCCTCTCAAGGTATGATTTCCAACTCACATTTTAAGTTTGACCCTTGGGTTATTGATTCAGGTGCTACTAATCATATGTTTAGAAATAAAAACATGGCATCTAGAATAGAAACCCTAGGAAACATTAGAAATGTGACAATAGCCAATGGTAGTGAAATACCCATTAAGGGATTAGGAGATATTAAAGTTTTATCCAAGAAAACAAGTGGCCTTTATATGCCAAACTTTTTCATCAAATTTGCTGTCAGTTAGTAGAATAACAAAAGACTTAAATTGTTGTGTCATCTTTGAACCCAATAAGGTGATATTTCAGGACATATCAACCAGGAAGAAGATTGGTGAGGGAACCTTACATGACGGCCTATATTTTTTGGATAGTACCAATCAAGCCCTTAGAGTTGAGGAAGACAGTGGACTTCAGAAACTTTGGCATGCAAGACTAGGCCATCCTCCTAGTAACATTCTGTGTAAAATGATTCCGAAAATGAAGTTTAGTGATTTTAAACAATGTAGGGCTTGTAATCTTGGAAAACAGACTAAACTTCCTTTTGTACATTCGGAAACTTGTTATAATGAAATGTTTGATCTTGTTCACTCTGATCTATGGACTTCTCCTTTAGAATCTCACAATGGCTTTAGATATTTTGTCACATTCATTGATCACAAGTCTAGATACACTTGGATATACTTGATTAAAAACAAATCAGAGACCTTATCATGTTTTAAAGAGTATGTTTCCTTAATTGAAAATCAACATGGCAAAAGGATTAAGATTCTTAGGAGTGATAATGGGGGAGAATATACTAGTCACGCCTTTGAGAATTACTTGAGCACTTTAGGGATAGTTCATCAAACGACTTGCCCCTACACACCTGAACAAAATGGTGTGGCCGAACGGAAAAATCGGCACATCTTAGATGTAGGAAGGTCACTAATGTTTCATCACAATGTCCCTAAAAGATATTGGAATGAAGCCATTCTCACAGCCATACATTTGATAAATCGTATGCCTTCGAAGTTATTGAATGGAAAATCTCCTTTTGAATTGTTGCATAATAGGCAACCAAACTTATCTTATCTAAAGGTATTTGGTTGTACTTGTTATGTTCACATCCCTAATCATGCTAGAGATAAATTGAGTCATAGGAGTGTAAAGTGCATATTTTTAGGGTATTGCATTGATAAAAAAGGTTATAAATGTTTAGATCCTTTTACGAATGAGAAATTCTTGTCAAGAAATGTTACTTTTCTGGAAAGTGATCCTTACTTTGATAAAGTGAGAAATGAAGGAGAAATGAAAGGGGATCCTCTTCCCCTATCTATTGTAGGTAATCGGTTGAGTTTGTTAAGGAATAACGATCAAATCAATAATGGAGTTAGTTTGAATGAAAGCGAAAAAGAGGATTTTATCTATGAAGATTCAACACAACAGAATGGTGATATTCATGAACCATTGCAATCAAATGAAGAACAAAACATAGTTAGCGAAAGTCAAAGTGAGGAAACACCTTGTGATGAGAACCCTAATGATCAATTAGTTTTAGAGCATGAAATCCCATTTAGTTCCTCACGGGTGGGTCAAAATGAGAGAGAGTTCGATTCTTCATCACATGATCAAAATTTTCCTCTTAGAAGATCTCAAAGAATTAGGAAGCCTCCATCCGAATGGCAGAAAAATAGGGTATTCTTTTATGGGAACAAAGTCACAGCACATCCTATAGAAAATTGTTATACCTTAGATAATGTTAAAGAGAGTTACAGAGTGTTTTTAAGCAAATTGGATAGTTTGAAAGAGCCATCTTGCTACAACGAGGCCAAGGACATTCCTATTTGGAGAAATGCCATGGATGAGGAGTTGGAAGCTTTAGTTAAGAATAAGACATGGGAAATTGTTACTCTTCCCCAAGGTAAGAAAACAGTTGGGTGTAAATGGGTGTACAAAACCAAGCTGAAGAGTGATGGTTCCATTGAGAAACATAAAGCTAGATTGGTTGCTAAAGGATTCACTCAAACCTATGGTTTAGATTACACTGAAACATTTGCCCCAGTAGCCAAAATGAACACCATTAGAGTTATTTTGTCCTTAGCCACTAATTATGAATGGGAAATGTATCAAATGGATGTTCGAAATGCTTTTCTCCAGGGGGAATTAGAAGAAGAGGTTTACATGGATATCCCACAAGGATACAACATTAAAGTACCAAAACCGCATGTGTGTAAGCTTAGAAAAGCCATTTATGGCTTAAAACAATCTCCTAGGGCCTGGTACTCTAAGTTGCTAGGTGCTTTAACTTCTCAACACTTTAAGGTTAGTAGTGCTGATCACTCTTTATTCATAAAACACTCCAATAATGGTATTACTGTTGTGATAATATATGTGGATGATATCATTATAACAGGGAGTGATACTTTGGGAATAAACAGCACTAAAAGTTATTTAAAGTCTACTTTTGATATTAAAGACCTTGGACACTTACGGTATTTTCTAGGTATAGAAATAGCCCATTCTAATAAAGGGCTATTTCTATCCCAAAGGAAAATACACACTTGATCTTTTGAAAGAGACAGGTAAGCTTGGAGGGAAGATAGCATCAACTCCAATTGAAGGACAAGCCAAAAAGAAGGAGGGCAAACCAATTGAAGACATCAAGCAATATCAAAGAATTGTGGGTAAGTTAATCTATTTAACTATTACAAGACCTGACATTTCTTTTGCTGTGAATCAGGTAAGCCAATTCATGACTTGTCCAATGACCAATCACATGGAAATGGTGGACCGAATACTCAAATATCTCAAAGGGAACTCTAGGACAAGGAATACTCATGAAGAAACATGGACATCACCAAATTTTTGCCTACACGGATGCTGATTGGGCAGGAAACATTGAAGATCGCAAAGTCTACAACTGGATATTGTACTTTTGTTGGTGGGAATTTAGTGACTTGGAAGAGCAAAAAGCAAACCGTGGTGGCCAAATCAAGTGCCGAAGCTGAATATAGAGCAATGGCTTCAACCACCAGTGAATTGATATGGTTGAAGGCATTGGTTGAAGATTTGGGTTTTAACGTCGAGGCACCTATGAAGCTACATTGTGATAACAAATCGGCGATACATATTGCAAACAATCCAGTGTTTCATGAGAGGACCAAGCATATAGAGGTAGATTGTCACTTTATAAGAGAAAAAGTATTTGAACAAGACAATCTCAATGCCTTATGTCAAGAGTGAAGATCAATTGGCGGACATATTCACCAAACCTCCGAGTATTCAACAACTTAGGGGGGGATTTTTGCGTGAAGTACGGTCATAAAGGA
>BNST01002458.1:0-82755 GCA_019650275.1 Xylocarpus granatum | reverse complement strand
TACACTCTGAAGAGTTGAAGTCACTATATTTTGCATGCTCACCTAGGAGTACATTACATATACTACAATCTCAAAGCATCCCAAGGACAATCTTACAGGTGCAGAATTCTATCTTAAAGGCAATGTCAACAATGCTATCTAGCACGTTTTGACTTTACATATTGAGCATATTATAATGATTCAAGCATCTGTCATATCAAAAGTTTGGAAACAGAAACCACTTCACGTTTAACAAATATAATGGACAAAATGAGCAAGGACAAACCATAACTACTTCACGTCAATAATACTTCAGTGTTTGGATCAAGAGAGAAACTACCAATACATTGATTGAAAGGATTAAAGACAAAATGCAATTCAAATATCCAGCATAATTTTACCATAGATGGTATCTCATCTTCCAATTATGCAGTTTTTTGCATTTCTGGAAAAGTTTATCAAAGGTCAAAATTTTATATGTTGTTACATAAAGAAGGAAAATAAATAGAATACATCCGGCTTTCTCTATTCAAAAGAACTAAAATACTTATGATATAACCCTGTTCCCATTTACAGATTCAAATACAAGCTTCATGGGTTAATTAGGTGTTTAAGATCTAAACCAGATCTGGCATTTCTCCCATTTTCCCATTCGCTGGTAGTGCATTCTCTGAACATTTTCTTGACGTTAGGCCTCACCAAGGTGGGTGATCATCCTGTGGAGTCTGAAGTGGGATTGCTTTGCAATCAGGTTTCTCATCCCAGTACATGTCGTAATAAATGTGTCCGGGCTTATGGTTTTCCATGCAGCACCATATACCAACATACTGCTTCACAAGTCTTCTGAATTTCTCTTCTCGTCTGAATATACATTTCCACATTGCATCAGAAGACAAAAACAATAAAGTTCTTTCAGATTCCTAATGATACAGTAAATTCAACAAAAGATTAACAAAACTTGCCTTATCAGCAAAACCAAGGAAAGCATCTTGCATTGAAGAGAACTGAATGACTTTGACATCCTTGAACAAGGAGAAAACCGTCTTGAACTGGGAATAAACAGTAACAATTGATATGATCAGATGGATATATGGTAAGTTGAACAACTAAAAAATATGCATACGGCTTGTTGTGTGTAAAACTAGCGGCTTGTATTCAAAGAAGTTATCTCCTTTGCTGGAGAATCAGAAGTAAAATAATTTCATCACACATGTAGGACCAACTTTTAGGATCTTTCATGTAGACTCTTATCTCATTACAGTATCAGCATCTTGCTTGATTTTTACCTCAAAAAAGTTTGATACTAAATGCATAGATTTGTTCAATTAGGTCTTTTCCTTGTTTAGATCAAGTCCAACCTGAACTAACTTAGAATATCATTTCTTTGGGCTTTAGCAACAGCCATGTCTCAATATGGTAGAAAAAAATAATATTTGATAAGCATAAGTTTTTACGAGATCTAGAATACCTTTTCTTCGCTGCTGCGCTCTGGAAACCTTAGTATTCCCAGTGAAGTTCTATTGTGTGATGCATTGCAATCTGATCCATCTTGACAAAGTTGAACTTCCAGCCATGACTCTTTCACCTGAAACAAACATCAAAAGCAAGATGCTCCGCTAAGTTACAGCAATCAAAGATGACTAAAAAAAAACCATAAATCTAGCATCCATTATCCATTACATTTTTAGGCATTGATGGATTGTCAAAAAATGAATACTCTCCGATACCGATGCCAGGTCCAAATTCCTTCTCTAGCAGTTGTTGCAACATGACATTTACCTGCAGAGCAATGCATATTTCTAAGAGTTGCCAGGCAATTAATTAAAAAGAACAAGAAAGTAGGAAAAGTATCTCTCACATTTCTATTTGCACAATTATGAGAAAGGCTATAAACTAAACCAGCATCTAATATTAATGAACTATCGGAATTAGCAATTTTCGCAAACAGTTTGCGAACTTGATCAGACACCATAAGTACAGAATGAAGAACATTCTCTTACAGTGTTTCAAAAACTACATGCACTGTTGGAGAACTAAAGAAAATAAAGCTCCACCTAGAAGACTAAGAACTTGATTTAAGTTTATTGCAAAGACGTAATGGTAGTTAGTGTTCTTAAATTATTATTTAATGTTACTTTAATGACGCAAATGTGTGAGCCACCAGATGGATTATTTCCAATTTCAATAGATGCAAGCAAAGTTTGATTCATCTCAGTAAAAAAACTACTCAATAGGTATTTATAGTTGCAGAAAACAGTTTTTCACACATAAAGTCAGAAATGAGCCCATTTAATGAGCAACAAGAATAAAAAGCCAACAACAGCTTTAATGAAATATAAATACCTCAAATACATGGTCCAAAGGGCAGAGAAAAGGTTGTCTAGTCATAGAACCCACCAAAACTCCAGGATGTGCAAACCATAGCCTATCCAACCTGCACCACAGTGGTGGCATGACCTAAAAAAACAAAAAAGAAAAAAGGACACAAAGGTGATCAGAATATAAATCTCATAAACCATGTCAAATACCACTAGGAAATTTAATTAATCATATAATTAATTACCATATCTGCACACATCATATTTCCCTCATGTTGAATAGCCATTTGGAAGATGGATTACAATGGCTGACCAACTCACTACAGATAATATATTATGAATTATTCTTTGATAATATATTATGCATTATTCTTTTCAGCAAGATTTAAAAAATCATTTATAACTCACTCTTAAAATGATTTTTCATGTTTTAAAGATATTCTCACACCATTCCCATGGCTGACCAACTCACTACAGATAATATATTATGAATTATTCTTTGATAATATATTATGCATTATTCTTTTCAGCAAGGATTTAAAAAAAAGTAGTGTTCATGCACGCACGTGCGTGTACATATATTTGCATTGAGCAGATAGCTGAATAGAGAATTTGAAATGACTAATGATTTCAGACAAAAATCATTATGAATTAGTTTTTATGATTTCACCATTAACAATCACATTATTGATTGACAGTGTGTTTGCATAATACACTAACCAGTTAATTTTATTGCACCAATGCTTTTTCATACTGAATTTTACAATAAGTTAAAACACTTTTGAAGCTCTAAGATTTCAGCTGACAGTACAGTTTCCTGATCTTTTAGAACTTGTACCAGTCAAGTGTTGGTTTTATAAAGAACTGTACAAAATGAACAAGCAACAGATTGTTGTAAAAGTCTCCTTCTTATAAAGTATATGAATGACTGCAAAAGCACAAAATACTTGAAGTTTGTTTTCAATTGAAAGAGTCTCATATCACCAAATATGAACACATTAAGATTTCAGTTGTTCTCACCAATGTACAATTCAACAATGAAGCAATAGCCAGTGCTGTCCTTATGTGTTTTATCTGACAAAAAAAAATCAAGGAGAAAAATTATGTAATGCTATACAACTACATAAGCAACAGGCAGAAGACAGAGAAATTAGGTAAATGCATGCATACTTGGTAATTAACAAGAGAGAAGTGAGATTCCACATTATGCTCCCCATCTACTAATAAACTCTTTGGAATAGATGGCTTAAATGATAAGAAACCTCCTGCTAGGTTCCTTAAAGAAATTACTTTGCAGTTGTATTCTTGGAAGAGAATATTTTTCAAGATATTGAAAAGGAGAAAGAGAGAGAGAGAGAGAGAGAGAAAGAAATCTACAGATGCACACATCTGTATGTTCACATGTCAAATTCTTAATTTCATCTTTGATACAAATTTAGGACATAATGTGAAAAAGAAATATTTTATGGAAGATAAGGCTTCACAAGTTAGGATAAGAAAAGGCCAGCTGCGATGGCTTGATAATGAGCAAATGAGAAGAAAAAGGTTCAATTTGGAAACTATAAAGCATCCCAAATGTAATATCAACAAAAATCTTATACACAAATGGTATTATTTTTGCAGATATCAGTTGGTTTAGCTTAAAAGGTCTCTTAGGTGGTAAAAGAGAATTCACAATCAAATATTGCTTACGATAGGATTAGCTAGGGTTTGGTTAATATTAAACAATAAAAAAACCACAAAATAACTCATTCATGCATGATGTAAAGAAGACACATTTACATGCATTTAAGAGGAAGAATTTAATACAGAAGCAAGTGGAATTATGGATACTAGGAAAAGCTGAGCAGGCAAAGAATGCATGAAACTGTTGATTGGAAATGCAGATCTGCATGTAAGAAGATGACCCACAACAATATATTACACCTTACAAAATTTCTAGTTTAAAATATAAAACACTGGGCAGCATTACCTGGTACATCATAATATTCAGGTGGATCATGAAAAACCATGGCTTCCTGCAGTCTGACGCTTTCCATCCATGCCTCCATACTGAAATTTGGTATGCACAACATATGGCTCCAACCTCAGTTGTTCATAGATAACCCGCAAATAAAGCAATGAGACTTCAGAAATTGTGACATGCAATAGATTGGCCTTAAGTTGGATTCATAATTAATTAAAAGGGGCCAAGAAAGGACAAAAAATCAAGAATCCATGATAACACGGTGAATTGTAGAGAACTAATCTATGCATTTAACCTGGACAAAATAAGTATGCCCACTACAAAAGATAATAGCAGGCAGAACTCCCAGCTTTAAATTTCCATCATAAGCATATGCAAGTCTGCTGTCCCCAAAAACAGACGGTCCTAACTGCCTATGTACAAGATCATTGAATCCATTTTGATCCCATATCTTGTCATCAGCTAGAAGCATTTCTTTCCATTTTTTTTGCCAATTTCTTTGCGGAATCCGTTGGCCTCCAGTGAAAATTTCCCACATTGTAAGCAGCACTGACTGCCAAGGTGAACAAATACTGTCACTGAATCTTTTACAATCTGCGGTACAACATTATTACTACCAATAAAGTGAGTTGACAGCCATTTAATTGATTTAAACATGAGATATGAAAACAATGAGTATGCCTGACATTTTATAAGCAGAGACTAGAGAGAAAGTTGGACTGAAGGCTGTAAATGAAACTTTGGACTGTTTCATATATAATCTTCACCTTGTTGCCAAATGTCCAATCTATCATCAACAACTGTGGGTACCACTTGATCGATTGAAGTTAAGATGTCTGCCTCTGGGTACCGAGCAAGATATGGAAGCGGATTCTGTTACAGTAACAAAGCAAATGAAGAAATAAATTTTATCAATAAATTTTGAGGATACTGATGAAACAAAATCACAAAGACAATAGAAATGTCCACAATAGCTATGGAATATAAAAAAATTGGCAGCACTAAAAGAAATTTGGAGCCGAACACACAGAAAGACAATATGAGAGAAGATAAAGAAGGAAAAGGATTTACTGGACATATCATTTTTTATCACATGGGACTACGAAATATGATGTACTAAAGACAAAAGGGCTGATCTAATTGCTTGCTGGGTGAATCAGAAAAAATGGAGCTACTCTTGGCCGCTTGTCACAACTTTTGGGTTTAGTAGTTTGCTAGTCTTTTTGTTGCACTGCAAGGCAGTATTCTCCAGTGAACTCTTTGTTTATATTGTCAGAACCAGAGCATGCACGGGATACTCTTATTTCTTTCCCCAAATAAACAGAACATCTTATTAGTCAATAAGAAGCAACAAACTTTACATTGCTTTCACCACTGAATTTCAAATTTGCAGCTAATTACGACTAAACCCCAATTTTCCAAGCATAAAATAAGCATTGATAAAATGAATTCTTAATCAGCAGTATGAGATGAATCAATCAGCAAAAAAGAATAAAAAGGAAGAAGAAGCAAATAATATGAAGCAAGTAAAGAACTTGACTCCAAACAAAATAATCAACCTGCGTGGAATAGTACCTTCAACCAGACCATATCTGTATCACACATCAAGAGTTCAAAACCGAAAGGAAGGACTGAGTCTATCAAAATCGCTTTTTCTCTCCCCATTTTATGAAAAGTTGGTGAACCCCAGCCTACATCTAATGTGCTCATATGCCTGCCCATATCAAATACTGGAACACCTTTCCAATACAAAGCTTTCATCAGTTTGCTGTCCATTGCACCTGTATTACAAAAATTCCAATTCAAATAATAAATTTTATTTTGAGCTACATTTAGCAGGGCTTTAAGTACAACTTGTAGGCCAATGGTAGAATTCCTATGAGATAACTTACCAACCAGAAGATTTGAAAGCCCAAATCCGTCAAGTGTTTAACCCAAGTCAGGATGAAATCCATGAATGCATAGTTCCCAAAAGTCATTATTATAACATTATCTTGCATCCTTTGTTCAACCATTTCTTTTGTCAGTCCGAAGTCCTTCAGAGGTGGCAATCTTTTGGTTTTTAGAACCTCCCATATAGGTTTCAGCTCTGTGCTTCTAGTCTGAGATGCAGGAGATGGCATTGCACCTACTGCAGTTGTTGTTTGGGAAAAACTAGGTGCTAGATTGGGGTGAGAAGAATCAGCATCTGGAGAATCATGGAAATAGAGATTGATTAATCAAAGAGAGATAAAAAGCTTCTTTTGAAAAAAAAGGAGCCCCGAATTTTGATTTATCAAGGCAGAATCCGTCAAGAGGAGCGACCTTGGGAAAATGCTAGCAAACAACTACACATGGTTATTAATGGAAGCATAGACCTTCCTCTTTTCTTCCCAACTCATGAAAACTACATATACCAAAAACTACTAGCTAGAATTGTTACTACATTAGTAAACACAAGATTGAATCATGAACAGAAATCAAATTTAACCGTAGAAAGAGCTACTGTATATCACAATCACCATCATAGCCAATACAAACATTACTATTCAGTAAAAGTCAACCAATACAAACATGCCACCAATAAAAAAAAACAAAACAAAACTTCGAGCAACTTCCAATATCTGTGTCGAAACTTATCAATCATAAAGTCAATGACAATTTACACTGTTGTCTCAATTTGATGATCGAAAGTCGATATTCGCCCGCGAAACAAAAGTTCAGCGCGGAAGCGTTTGCTAAAACATGCCAAAACAAAACATGGAAGCTCCAAATATACACAGAACAATAGAGTCATCAACTGCAAGAACAACAACAACAACAACAACAACAAAGGGAAAGAAAAAAGAAAAGTAAGAGAGAAAAACGGAGAAAAAGAACGTACGCGAAATAGAAGAAGGAGAAGAGAACCAGTTGGTGGAGACTTGGAAGAGTAGACATATAACGGTGAAACAACTATTCCTATAATCACAGTTGTATGGATCGCCAGGAACAATGGCTTCGAATTCACCACTTCCTGATACCAATTTCTCCAACCACCCATATTTTGTTCTTATGTGATGAAAAAAATTCAAACTATTCAATCAAGTTCTCAGCTTCATAACTATTTTAGAGAATTCTGAGCTCCCAAAACAAATGGTCTGTTCATCGCGTTCATCGATATGCGAACGAATCCAAGACAGAGGACGAAACAGATAGTTGGGCTTTTGGAGTATTTTAGTCCTTTTACACATCTTTTGGGTTAAATTTCTAAAACATGCAGTAGCAGCCATGGCTGGTCAACTCTATTATTTATTTATTTATTTTAAAGGAGGTGTTTAAATGAAACAATTAGCACTTATATATAAAATTTATTGATGAAAAATAGAATTACAGTAGTATTGAGTCACAGTAATTGCATTATCCAGCGACTCTTATGTTCAATTATAAAAAAAATTAATAAGAAATCAGATGGTTAGTCGACACAAGTGCCAGATGATGACGATGATTATTATTATGAAATTATTAGTATCATTTGGAAGGTAGTCGTAAGAGACTTGGATGATGTATTATTATCGACTTAAGTTTGTTAAAGATTCCATTTTTGACTTGGCACAGAAAGAGAACAGAGTTGTTGTAAGGGAATAAAACATATATATGTATGTATGCATGCATACACCTAATTCCTTCCTTTTTGTCTTTTTTCTTGTCATTTGTTTTGGTTCCTCCAGCTGAAGCCGGGTCACTGGGCCTTGTTTGGTTGTATTGTACTTGGAACCTATATGGTCCAGTTAAAGTCCAGAGACTTCTTGCAACGACTCTAGATGAAGCCGAAATTTGGGAAATCTTTGGAAGGATATTATTTCTACTAATAAATTTCACAAACAAGGAATTCATAAAGTATTATTATTATTATTTTTTTTTAAATGTTATATATCATTATCATAACTAGTTCCTAAGATATAGAAGAATTTTATACCAATTTGCGGCTACGTACCTTGAAGCTAAAGCTAGTGAAAACAAGGGTGACAAAGAGGTTGGCAAAGAGAAAGATATCATGAAAGAATTCGAAGAAAATGTTTAGCATATGTCGCAGTGCTGGTGTTATTAGGACTTCTGCTCTTGAAGAGCTGAAAATGGCGACAAGAGATTTCAGAATCCGAATTGGGGTTGGCGCGACCGCGTTTGTGTATCTTGCAGAGCTTGGAGATGGAAAATTTGGGGCTGTGAAAGATTCATGGAAGAAAGGGGTGGTAGCAGAAAGATTTTCCTGGATAAAGTTTCTGTTTTGCTTAGGATTTCTCATCCAAATTTGGTGGGATTGCAGGGTTTCTGCATGGAGCAAGGTAAGCTCGATAAGAATAATTAATATGCATGATTCAAAATCCTTCTCATTCCTTTTGAGCACTGGCTCGCTTCCTTATTCTAAGTCTCCAGCATATGTGGGCTAATAAGCTGAACAATTGATACATGCACCAGTCCATTTTATCTTAATCTTATTATTGAGTTTTCGAGTGTTACAAGTCCACCAAGTGCACTGACTTCGGATACTCTACTCCAGACTCGCAAGAATTAGACGGGTGATTACATTTGTTTCGAGCCTTTCGATGACAAGAATTAAACTAAAATGTTTTTTTGGCAACGAAGTTGGTCATAGTTTTGTCACACGGTAGAAGTTTGTCATCAAATTAAAAGACTAGTCTCGGTGGGTGATAATTTTATTGATTATCGAGACTTCTTATAACTGCTTGTGATGGATTGAAAATTTACCATCAATTGAAGAAACTAATTTATTAGCTAGATGGCATTGCATTATCTACTCTCATTGTCATTTGTCTTTTTGACTAACTATATGTTGGTCTTTTTATGTACTGTCTATTTGAAGCAGGTGAACAACTTCTCCTACTAGAATACGTTCGAAACAAGAGCTTGCTCGACAGAATGCACGCACACTACGGCCAAACTCTAGAAATAGTTTCATGGCCAAGTCGTTTAAGCATTGCCCTAGACATTGCTCGAGCTCTAGACTATCTCCATTCCCACACAGATCCACCCATAATCCACAGAGACGTAAAATCTTCGAACATTCTCTTAATCATGACGATAACCATGCAAAGGTTGCAGATTTCGGTCTATGCAAACTAGGTCAAAATATTGACAAAAACGTGCCACAAACACCAACAGACATCAAAGATTTGTTTGGTTATGTTGATATCAATTACTTTTAACACAGGAATTGTGTCGCCAAAAAGTGATGTTTACAGCTTTGGGGTGCTGATTCGTGAGCTAGTAACGGGGATTGAAATCAACTCAGGGTTCAGAGACATTAGCAGAGTGGACTGAAGAATGGAGGAAAAAATGACGACATTGAGGTTTTGGCAGGCCAACTTTAGGATCCAAAAGTTGATGGGGAAGCAAGTTTGGAGCAAGTAAGAGTGTGTGTTAGTTGATGTTGCGAATGCCGCTCTTGTTGAGAATTCTGAAGCTAGACCAGATATGAGTGTTATTGTAGACAAGATTTATCACTTGTATGGAAGTTCAATCTCATCCCGAATTAATTACCTGTATAAATTGTTAATATTATTCTTAATTGGCAATTAATCATCACAATGTTACATGTACGTAGATATCAAATACAACGATATCTTTGAATTAATTACTTGTAATAATCAAATTGATTTCTTATGGATATTTTATTTTGTTTTTGTATAAAGCAATGGATTGTGGGTTCAATAGCTTCTATTAACAGGCGTTTGTAGAAATGATAATAATTTTATTTTATAGTGATAATAATTAGAAAATTATTTTTAAGTTTGGCATATATGGTAAGTAGTTTAATAGCAGGGTCTTGACGATAGACTTACAGTTTTTTCAAGTGTAGATGAAGTAGAGAATGAATGAGGGTAGATATGCATGTGCACGGCATTGGTTTCTTCTTTAGTTAATTAGGTTTGACATATTATTAGCATGAATGGGAAGAAAAATGCATTAATTAATTATATCGTCAATGAGGGTATTGCAAGTCAATATTTGCAATAAATCAATGGGAAGAACTAATTAATTAAATTCTATTGACAACAACCACTTTTGAATTTCAATAATATTCTAGATCGAAAAGTAAGTTCAACTTTTATGATAATTAATTAATTAATATATATATATATATAAAAAAAAATATTTAATAAATTTTTTTTAAAAAAAAAGTGTATATTTATAATAAATATAAAAATAAATAAAAAATTTATTAATTTTAAAATAAATATATAATAAAAATTTATTTTTAAAAAATATATAAATGATATAATATACTCATTATAATTTTTTTTAAAAAAAATTCACAACATAATTTATAGGATATGAATTTAATATTTTTAAAAAATATTATACATCATATGTCATTAATTTTCACGTATCATGATAAATTTGAAAATAGATTTTGCCTTTCATTGCCCATTTATGCAGGCAAAAGATTAATTGCCGGAGCCATTCGATTGTGGCAAGTTCAACCACGCTCCTTGACATTGACTCGGAAAGCATTACTTATACTCGAGCCTTGTGTATCTAACTACTAATAATATTTCTTATGCGAAAACTGGTTTCTAGGATCTAACGTTTTAAAATTGCAAATTGTATTATACTCTAGTATTCAATAATAATAATATTGTATCGTATTATATATATATATATATATATATATATTAAATTATACACTGAAACCCCGTATTATTCTTCCGAGGAACACCTTTCCTTGTCATGGATTGGGTGCCATTGAAGTCATTCCCAAGCAAATATGACGCAAAACCCAATAAACTACTACTAGTTAATTAATTAATGACTAATGGCAGGCTCAATTAAAAATTTTGGAGTTATTAGCAGTCTCTCACTTGCTAAAATCCTAATCTAGTCCAATCTGACTCACAGCCACCTCTCCTCCTCCTCCCCATCCCAACCATTTGTTTAACCTCAAAAACTGTTTAACCAATGATAGTTTTTCTCGAGCATATGATTAATTAACAAATCAAATTTTAATTAATTAATTAATTGTACTGTCAATTAAGTCCTACATCCGACTAGCTTTGTCTCGTTTTGACTTTTATATATATATATATATATATATATATATATATATATTGTTAAAAGTAATTAATTAAGAAATCCCATGTACCCTCACAAGCATATAATATATATGTACGTGGATTGATGTTTCGTTGATTGCCTCTCATCTCAACTAGTAAATTAATCAATTACTTTAATAATTATTATGTAAGGATTTTATTTATTGATCTGATATTTTATGTTTTATATATATACAAGGGTGGGTGAGTGTGCGCGCGCACGCACGCGCGTGTAAAATAGACATTTAATATTCATGATTTTTAGGTATGTACATATTACGTACGTGCACGTGTCTACAGGTGAATGGGCCTCGTCTATTGCACGCAGCACAACTTATTTAATTTAATTTTACAAGTCAAAAACATGTTTGGTTATTTATATTACAACGGGGATGGAGGTGAGTGACAGACAGACAGACAGACAGATGGGTCATTTTCACTTGTAATGTTGTTGGTATGTGTGTGCATGTTACTATTTCAATCATCAATTTGTTGTCCCCCCAACAAACATACATTAATTAGCGAAGGAAGTCAGTGCACGAGCCCTCTCCAAATGTATTAAAGCTTCTTTGTCTTTAATGCATGAATGATTGTGATTTTATATAAAATAAAAAAAGAGTTGCTAGCAAGAGTAAGAGTGGTGATATCCACCCTAAAAGTGGCCAAGGAATCTGTAATTAAAAACAAACAAATCAAAGTGGGGTAAGAGAGAGGGTGTGTATGTGTGCTTGATCTCTCCATCCCATCCCATCCCATTGAATAAAGTAATTCTTATAAAAATTATTTGTAGCAAAATAGACCGAAATTGAGCAAGGGCAGAAACCTCCGTCGCCCTCCGCTTCAAATACTTGTCTTGATTCCAGCTCCAGTTAGCACCAATCTACGTCTACGCAGGCATGCGCGTCTATCACATCTACGTAAATACTTGACATGCATTTAATTCTATTTACGTGGTTAAATAAACAATACACCCGGCTCTTCTTTTCATATACATACATACATACATACATACATACATACTGTTTGTGTGTCGCACATCTATCTTTATATAAAAAATAACTTTTTATAATTTAAAAAAATATATTTAAAATATAAATTTTATAAAATTAATTAAAAAATATTATTATATATAATTTTAAATATTAATAATATTTTTTACAAATTTCTTCTAAAATTTTAATTTCTTTTAAATTTTAAAAATTAATAAGAAAATACTCTTAAAATTATTTTTATATTTTAATTTAATTTAATAAATATATTTAAATTATTTGTTAATTTTGATAAAATAATATTATAAAATATTTGCTCGTATTAAACTATAAATATTTAATTTAATAAACATAAATTATATAAATACATACAAATAGATATTATAAATTAATTTTATTTATAAAACTACTTTAATTATTATAAATATTTTTTGTGATTAATTAAATTAGTTAAATTAAAAAAATTTTATACTTACAAATACTTGACTTATTCAATTTTTTATTTTTTTAAATAAAAAATTACAATTCAAATTATTTTTATTATTATAAAAATATTTTAAAATAATTTTATACATTTTAGACATTTATAATATATATATATATATATATATATTCATATTATTTAATTTTATATATATTTATTAAATTAAATATTTATAATTTTATAAAAATAAATAATTTATGATATTATTTTATTAAAATTAGTACATAATTTATGTATATTTATTAAATTAAAATAAATACTAAAATATAAAAATAATTTTTAAAGATATTTTTTGTTAATTTTCAAAATTTTGAAAAAAAAATATGTATTAATTTTTAAAATTTAGAAAAAAAATATTATTAATATTTAAAATTATATATATAAATATTTTAATTATTGTTAAGGATTAATTTTGTAAAATTTTATATTTAAGTATTATTTTTAAATATTTAAAAATATCTTTAACAGTAAATATCAATTTTTAAAAGAAAATTTTCCAAGTCATGTGGCAAAATCGATGGACTGTACCGATCAGTCAATGGTTTTCATAAAACCGATGGCGGCATTAATCGCAATAATTGAGGCAGAGAACATGGAATGATTCCAGTCAAAGTATATAATATACAAAAATAAATAAATAAATTCTAATTACTTTACATCCAGTCAACAGAAAGGAAATAGAATTAACGGTAGCTGATATTTTTGTGGGTTTGAGTTTGATGTGATTGTAGGAGAGACCACGAGTTTCTTGAGTTTTTGGGGATTTCAATCGAATCATTCAACAGCATTTTTCATTTAAATTTAATATTAAATCAAAATTTAAAAGTTTTAGTCAACTATTTATATCATTTATTCTTAAAATTATTTTTACAAAAGATTAAAATTTTGTTAATTAATTTTTTTAATTAAAATAATAAATTTTAAAATTTAAAGCGATGAAATTTTATTAAATGGTAATATTAGATTGTTGTTGATTTAGAACATGGTGCATCGGCAGCAGAAGTAGCTAGTTAAAGAGAGGATGAGAGCCGGACAATTTGCTACAAAATTTGAAAGTGGAATGCCCACTTCATATATATCACACATTTAAGTTGCTAATAATACAACTAGTGGGCACATCTCTTTTTTTTTCCTCCCTATTTCCTCGAAAACAAACACAAACAAAAGCACAAATATGATAGCTGGAAACCATTTGGATTTTGCCTCAAGAACTTGCCAATCTGAATGTTGATTTACCCTCCATAAAGTGGTATTTAATTATTATAATATACTTAATTATGTAACCAAGTTGCACTACATTCGATTAATCTTTCCAAATGGGTCATTTTCATGGGTATGGATTGTTGGGTGTCTTGCTGGCCTTTTTATTATTTTACTTTCATATGATTAGGTTCCAACTCTGCATGCATTAAGATCAATTAATTAGTAATTAACAAGGTTCCCTGTTACCTTATCATGGGGAATATTTTCAACTGCGTCGGTCCAAATACACGAAGAAGAAGAAGAAGAAGAAGAAGACGACGACAATCTATCTCCATCGATTTTGGTATGCAGGCCGTGTAAGTTATAAACCACTAATTATTCTCCTAGTTGACATAATTAAACTCTTAACGTTGGATCACTCATAATTAACCTCTTCACGTTAGATCACTCGGATCTCATGAGTGAATAAAAAATTTAAGTTAACATATAGAAAATAATTTTATCATGTAATATTATTTTATTAATTAAATATTTTAAATTAAATATATATATATATATATATATAGGTGCTGAGTATATTTTCTAAGAGCTGGAAGATAAGAAACAAGATCACCAAGGAAGATGATTCCATTTCTTTGATATTAAAGGATAATTACAGCAAATCACAAATCAGTAATCAAGGAATAAATTCTTATTAATAAAGAGTTACAATCCATTAAATTAGATATTATTATCCAATAATTACACAATAATAACACATTAAGTACATTCGACACTGTTTATAAACTTTTATAAAAGATGAAAGCCAAGTCCAAAATAAGGCTAATATATGTTAATTTTTTGAAATCCTTGTTAGGTGCATTTGTCTAACTTAAGTATCCATGGATTATTGCTAAAAATTTTAGCATTCTTTTAACTTTTCTACTTTCTTACACACACACAAAAAAAAATGGAAACTAAAAATAGTAAAGCAATGCCAAAAATCGAAAATCAACTATTGCAAAGAATAAAGTTTATTAATTGGTTAGCAAATATTTAGTATCAAGAACACTTTTTACTCTTTTCTATTATTGATATCTACTATAATTAATAATAAATAATTTAAATTATATTATAATAAAATTTATAAATTAATTTTATATTTTATGATAAAAATTAAAAATTTAAATTATAATATAAATAATTTATTAGTAATTATACTTCGTGTTAATATTTATTTTGTCAATGATAGAAAAAATTCAAAAAAATTATTTATCTATAAAATTAATAAATTTATTATACAAATTACATCTACAAATAAATAATCTCTCTTAACAAAATTTTATCATAAAAAATAAATTAAAACATGACGAAGTAAAATAGAGAAAGGTTGTCTGTAGATGCAAAATTGTGTACGTGTTGGACTACAATTCGCACACATCTGTATGCTACTATAAAAATAACAAATTAATTAATAACAAATCCAGTACAGGTTTATTACGAATTTAAAAACCCAGGAGGCCACGAGGGTTAAGGAATTAAGAAATATAAGTAATGGATTATAATAGTGATTGATTAAGAAAGTCTTATCTTCACAGCTTTGATGCAAGGAAAAGCCAGCGTGTTATAAGCTGACTGGATTGGGTCAATTTGACCCGTAAATCAAGAAAGTCTTAACTCGCAAATCTTGCGGATGGATTCAACTTTACAAATTACATGCTGAAATTTTGGTCAGATTGCCATGTGATTGTGGCACGTTTCTATCAGGTTGATGAGATGATGATATCATTTTCCAGCGCCCAGCATGTCATGCCACATCAACAGTTTAATCCCTAGGCAGAATCATTTTTTTGAACCGGCTAGAATTGATGTGATATTTTTAATTTATTTTTTTTATTTTACACGAGAATTACAAGCCGTGTAATATATAAATCGGAGGATTAGTTATGATATTTTGAAGTATTGTCCCATCTTAAAAAAAAATTAATTATAAAACTTAAAATAAAGTGAATAATATTAAAATATATAAAAATAAAAAATACCAAAAAAATATAATAAAAGATTTAAAACATATCAAAAAAATTAAAATATATAATAAATAATATTTAATATATAAATAAAAATTTCACAATAATTTTAAAAAAATAAAACCACGAATAATTGAGTAAAAGGGTTAAAGTATTGTATTCTTGTGTGTCTTATTTGAATAATGACACGTGTACTTAATGTAATTTTAAGTTAAAAGATTGGATTGGATTGGTCATGAAAATGATAAAACAAAAATGAAGAAAATGAAATCATGTTGATAGATGGATTATTGATTTTCGAGAGAAATGACACACACAATAGCTTTGTTTTTTTTTAGTTGACTTGGATTTATGAATGCATACAGGTTATAAAATTTTATGATACCCGACTCAATTAAATTCATTCATTCGTTCCATCTTTTTAATTTTTTTTTAAAAAAATATTGTAAAGATAAATTTATAATTATTGTAATTTTAGTTAATTTTAAATACAACACAATTAAAGTATTTATCATTCATTTAAGTAGTTAAAATAATTAAAATTCTAATGACAAACTACTCTCAATTTATTAAGAGTTGAAATTAATATTTCGAGGAGGAGGAGAAGAGAAGCTGTGTCTTTCTTTAATATATTAGAGAAGAGCATGGTAATAATTTAAGTTGGCAAGTATTGTGTTGAATTTAATGTAGAATCATAAATTAATTACAGGAAAATTAGTTGGTTTAAATAGTTGCTTTCACTTGGGTAAATCTGACAAGAATAAAATCTTCTCCCAATAGATTAATAAATTAGATTAAGTTAATGCATATAAACCCAAGCAATCAATCCCTTTCATGACTGAGATCTCAGCACCGAAAGTCGACAATTCAAGACTGCAACTTTCAAAAGAATACCCATAAGCAAACAAGTTTTTTTTTATAAAAAAAAAGAAAGAAAGAAATTAAAAAACACAAAAATCACAAATGTTTTTAAAGTATGATATTCACAAGAGTAAATAAATAGCCAGAGAAGAGGGGTGGGGGTGGATCATGGAGCTGAGGACCCCGTATGCTGTTAAAAAAGTGTTATATATACACGCGTGGACCCAAATTGACAAGGCGGAAGGAAAGAAGCAGCTTGGGGATTTAGAAACACAAAAATAAAACCACATAAAAATCAAACAACAACAAGCAAGCAGCAGCAACTACATATCCAGATGAATCATATTCTCAAAAGGAGATATACGATGACGATTGATCTTCTCTTCGTGCACGCACTTACCACTCTTCTCTTACCTGCTATTCTCTTCTTGTACTTTTTCTCAGTTACATTCCTCGTCCTTTTTCATTATTCTCTCTAGCTTGCTTATGTACGATTAATAATCAGTCATATTGTTATGTAACATTGCCTGATATATATATATATATATATATATATTAACGTGTATGGTTGAATTTATTATGCATGGGATTGGGATCGGGGTTTGGTGAATTTTAGTACGTACAGAGGGGTCTTTGCTGCTACATTAATCTTCGACAGGAAGTTGATGCATTCTGCAGCAATATCGTAATGGCAAGTTGGGGTCCACTTCAGTCTCTGCGTGTACAGTTGTAGACAGACGTACACACATGAATGATTATCATTCATTTTTTGGTTGGCATATTCCCTTTCATTACTCCATTAATGATCACATCTTGCTTCTTTGTTGGGACTTCGTCCAACTAATCTCTCTATTATTTCATTCATTCTCAAACTTAATTTCAATTCTCAATTTTCGATAAACCCGACCTTTTGCAAAAAAATAAATAATTGTCTAGATGGAATAACAAATTAAAAAAATATAATAATAATAATAATAAATTTATATTTATATTTATTGTAAAAATATTAAAATTATTAAACATAACCGACCTTAAATATAATATTATTTGGTTAGATGATACGCAGAAATGTTGGGAGTAATTATATCTTTACGGACTTTGGTTCAAAATTCACAATACCTTTCTTGTTTTTGCATATGATCAATAAGGAACTTATTTTGCATGCAACGCGTAAATATTTTCTTGAAAAAGTCTTACCAACTATTAATTTTTTTTTAACAACGTGTAAATATTTTTTTGGAAAAGTCTTACCAACTATTAATTTTTAATTTTTATAAAAAAAAGAGATAAAATAAAAAAAAAGAATTTTGGATTCTCATAAAATATTATTATTATTATTATTATTATTATTATAATAGCTAATTAAAGCACCAATATATTTTACTTATATTTATTCTAATTAAATAATAATCAGTTCTGTTTATCAACTCCAATCCAATATGATGTATTTTAACATGTAGCAATGTTGATTAATTAAACAAAACTTTATCTTTAATCACTAATTACATCCCAGTTAATATTAATTAATAACTTGTAATAAAGTTATAGTTCCTCGGCCACTATCACTTAATTTATTGTTTAACCTAAAAATATTGGGTGGCTTCATGCAAAAATGAACTAACTACGGGGCACCTAGATTGTATTATTTGATTTATATACAATTTGACTATGGTTAATCAGGTGCTTAGTCGCCCAACCATTTGCCAAAAGCCATGCGCCATTTCATCACTCATTAATATTATAAATTATTGTCTTTTCATATCTTTCTAGATAATTTCTAGAGGTATTCATACAATGGGTTAGGTAATTTACTTTTTTTTTAAATTTAGCTTTTACTACATTTTAATGTAATAAAATTTAAACTTTTGATAGTATGCCAATACACAACCCAATTATGGATAATTTGAACAATAATTAAAAATTCTTAAAATAATAAATTGATGAATTTATAATGATTCATGCAGTTTACTTGTACATAAAAGAATGAATATATATATATATATATATATAATATAAAATTAATCTTGTATGATCGTAATATTTACATTAAGACTACTTAGACAATGCTAGGATGGGTTAGAAAATTTACTTTTGAGAAGAAAATTTTTATCTTTTATAGTTTTGTGTAATTAAATTTTAATTTATCAAAATAAGAATTTATAATAATGAATGATAATAATTTTTTTTTATATATATATATCATTAAACTGATGAATTTAATATGTTTGAGATAGTCTTCTTATATCTAAAAGTATGTAAAAGTGAAAATGAAATTAAATGTTACATAATCATAATATTTTGTATGACAATTACTTAGAAAATGTTAGGTAATGATATATAAAGAATTAGGTAATCGCTTTTTAAAATTATATATATATATATATATATATAATAATTAATGTAATTAAATTTAAACTTTCAGGTATGAATGTAAAAATTTAAATGATCTTAATGATAATAGAAAGTTTTTAAAATATTAAATGGATCAATACTGTCGTAATTGATATATTTTATTTATTTATATTTGAAAGTATACATGTAGTATAATTTACATTTCTTTCTACCTAATTATCATAATCTTTTTGTAAGAAGATTGCTTAGATATTTCAAAATTCCACCCTCCTTGGGTTAGTAATTAATAGAAATTAGTAGTAATAATAATGAATTGGAAAATTAATTAATGATAATTCAATTTTAGGGTTGTGATATAATGTATGCGTGGAGACTTGGAGGAAGTTAACTTCGTTTTTCATTTGATTTAATGATTTAATTATTGCGTGAAATTAGCAATATAGGAAGTCGGTCCATTGAAATTAAACTGTATGAAAGCAATGGTTTTACGAATACTAATAAATCAAAGTCAGCTAGGGTTGTTGCTTCAAACAAATGGTTGACGACCATCAATCATGCTCCATTACTTTCAAATTGTCAAAAATGCTTTCTCAAACCACTTCTTAGAAGAAGTAAAATAAAACAAATAAATGGTTGTTATGAAGGTGCATCTCATCGATGAGGCAATTGAAGGGTATGAAGAGGTCAAAATATAAACATAATGCATGGAATTTTATTCAAAGACGTAAACAAATACTTGTCTCCATATCTGTCTTGGACGTATGTGTTTATGACATACACGTAATAATAATAATAATAATAATAATACTGTTTATCATCTTCTCCCTGCCAAACAATTTTCCATCCCATTTCATTTATTTTTGTGGAACGAGTTTATGTAAATTTATTGGTTTATACATGCATGCGTGTTACAATCCTAGCTTCGTGGGTTCATAAATTTTTTTACCTTTTCTTTCATTAATGCATAAAGTTGAATGCATCCATCATTCAATATTCATCATGATGTATCATTTGATATTATCTTCAAATTTTCAGGACATTTTTGTATTGGGACAATATTGTTACTCTTATTCATATATCAACCATCCATGATATTGGTATTGGTATTGCTGGAGTCATCTTATCAACATCCTATTGGAAGTTTTAAATTTGTTTAGTATATATTTTGTACAGGAAATGTAAATACAAATTATACATCGAGCATCTCATAATTATTCTCATTTTTAAACACAAATTCATAGATAAAACTATGTTAATTAATTCAAAACATAGTTATTAAATTACCATCAAATCTTTGAACTTAGACTAATTAGCATACGTAAGAATTTACGTAATCATCTTAATTATCAATGAATTAAGTCATCATACGATGCATTATTTTCTTTAAAAAAGAAGAAGAAGAAGAAGAAAAAAGAAGAGAAGATTGTTTTGAGTTGCATTTGATAAGTGAGTTAATATTTGACATGGAGAAATTTTGGTTAGGTGATTTAAAGTCACGTTTGGTACGTAACATTACAAAATTATGTCAAACATATAAAGTTGAAAAATGTAATATGACTTGCAATAATCAAAACTAATAATATTTTAAACATGCAATCAAAACTAAGATTAATGAATTATGAGGTGGTTGCCTCTGAATTTTCGTAAGAAGTTCCAACATGCATAAGTTAAAAGAGTTATTTTAAAAGTAAAACCTTAGAAATTATACAGGTAATTAAAAATAATAAGGGAAATACCGAGGAACGTGAAATTTGAAGACTTTTCGGACATTTAATCAAATAGTCTAAGGTAGACCGACCTAGAACTTAATACATACAAGGTTAAGGTCCCATAGTTTATCCTCGAACCACTTGTCCGCCCATTTGCCATATGTCCCAAGGTTGACTAGTCAAATGTGGTAGCTTTTGATTTGGTAAATAAACCCATTAATTTAATTTAATTTTTTTTTAAAAAAAAAGAAGAAGAAGAAGAAAAAATAAAAATTTAATTTCGCTAATCAAAATAATATTTTCAATTAACAATCACAAATTTCATAGTTAGTGCCAAAAATTATACTCTAATTTTTAAGATAATAACTTATAATTTCATGGATTTTAAATTGTAGTTAGTGACAAGTGAATTGGTATTGTTGATTGATCAAATATTAATAAAGTAAGTAACAAAGCAACTAAGGATTTAGGCGGGTTTGGCAAAAAGATTAGATAATGTTACAAATTAGTAATTGAAAAAGTAGAGAGTACGGAGGACGGAGCAAATTAAAGTCACTAACTCCCCTTTTCTCCTGCTCAAGGGTCATTTTGCTTTATTCGTGAAAGCACTCCGAGTCATTTGGTCGAAATCTCTCTCTCTCTCTCTCTCTCAGAGGTTTTGTTAGCAGGAGTGAGCATGTGCATGACCTAAAATATGAATGAGCTGGAGGGAGATTCCGTGTGTGGGATTCAAGCTGTATTAGAAAAGCACTTTCTCTCTTCCTTCCTCCTTCTTGCCAGCGAAAAAGGCCTATATATACCCCTTCTCTTTCACTTGTTTTCTTCACACAAGTTCTGCATCACTTAATTACCTCTACTACCACAACCATTGCTACTACTACTCACAAACAATTGAAAAGAATATGAACCTGGATCTCTCTTCCATGTTTTGGTTATCTTTTGTTTCTGTGTTCTTCATCTTTCTCTCTCGTTTCCTTCTCAAATCCTTCCCTTCAGTTGGAAGGAATTTGCCTCTTCCTCCTGGCACTTTGGGTTGGCCTTATATTGGAGAAACCTTTCAACTGTATTCCCAAAATCCAAATGTGTTCTTTTCTTCCAAAGTCAAGAGGTTAATACCAATTCCTTGTTCATTTTTTCGTTGCATGCATATTTGGGTTATTTCTGTGTTTAATGGTTCATTTTTTCTTGATATTAGGTATGGTTCTATCTTCAAGACTCACATACTGGGATGTCCTTGTGTTATGATTTCGAGCCCCGAAGCTGCAAAATTTGTGCTTGTAACAAGAGATCATTTGTTCAAGCCAACATTTCCAGCTAGCAAAGAGAGGATGCTGGGCAAACAAGCCATATTCTTTCACCAAGGTGATTATCATACCAAGCTGAGGAAGCTTGTTCTTCGTGCTTTCATGCCCGAAGCAATCAAGAACGACGTCTCTGATATCGAATCCATAGCTAAAGATTCAATCCAATCATGGGAAGGAAGATTGATTAACACTTTCCAAGAAATGAAAACAGTAAGCTCCCATTTTCTACCATCTTTTTTTAAAAATGAAAACAGAACAAAAACAGAGCAAAACAGTTTCCCGTGTTTTCATTCCCCTGTTTTTCTTTTCGATGATTGGAAAGTTCTCTCCAAATTTATAGAACAAACCCCATGTAATCCAAAATGGGTCTTCGATATCTTCTAATTTTACCGATCAATTCATGTTTTTCTCCATCTTTATTGCAGTATGCTTTCAATGTTGCATTACTGTCCATATTTGGGAAAGATGAAGTGCTTTACAGAGAAGATCTGAAGAGGTGTTACTACATTCTAGAAAAGGGTTACAATTCCATGCCCATTAATCTCCCAGGAACCCTCTTCCACAAATCTATGAAAGCAAGGAAAGAACTTGCCCAGATTTTGGCAAATATACTATCAACCAGAAGACAAAGGAAACTGGACCACAATGACTTGCTTGGATCTTTCATGGGAGACAAAGAAGGCCTCACTGATGAACAAATTGCAGATAACATAATTGGTGTTATCTTTGCAGCTCGCGACACAACAGCGAGTGTTTTGACATGGATTGTCAAATATCTTGGAGAAAACCCTAGTGTCTTACAAGCTGTCACGGTAATAAATCTTCAAACTTAGCCCCAAAAAGATCTCAATTTGATCAGTGTTTTTTTTTCAAAAATATAGCAATGACTAATAAATTTGTGTGTTGGTCTTGGCTTTACAGGAAGAGCAAGACGCAATAATTAAGAGTAAAGAAAACAGTGATGGTGAGGAGAAATTTCTGAGTTGGACAGATACCAAGAAGATGCCAATAACTTCCAGGGTGATTCAGGAAACACTCAGAGTTGCTTCAATCTTATCTTTTACTTTCAGAGAAGCGGTGGAAGATGTTGAATACGAAGGTCAGTTACCTCAAAATCTGACAAAAGTTTTACTACCTATGCATTTGTCAGGTTCCAGTGTTCATTTCTTCTGTAAAAATTTGTTTCAGGGTATCTGATACCAAAAGGATGGAAAGTTTTACCTCTTTTCAGAAACATCCATCACAGCCCAGAAATCTTCCCAGATCCTGAAAAGTTTGATCCATCAAGATTTGAGGTAAAATAAAAAATAAAAAAAAATTCTCTCCCTTACCAATATTCTAAACTGTGGGTTTTGGAATGATGTAACAGGTAGCTCCAAAACCCAATACCTTTATGCCATTTGGGAATGGGACCCATGCATGTCCTGGGAATGAGTTAGCCAAGCTGGAAATTTTGGTTCTTCTTCATCATCTGACCACAAAGTACAGGTTGGTAAACTTTACAAGAAAATTATTATTGACTACTGTTACCGGTTTCTGTTATGGTTTTGATACAAAGTTTTTTGCTTACTAAAAACGGAAAAAAAATGTTTTGAGTAATTTTGCTGACATAGGCAAATTTGTTTCGGCAGGTGGACAGTAGTTGGCGCAAACAGTGGAATTCAACATAGCCCTTTTGCCCTTCCCCAGAATGGCTTGCCCATCAGATTAACCCAGAAGTCATAGATGCGATAGCTTTCCCAAAAAGCACTTATCCTCAACGACACAACAGATGATTGATGACTTTCTAATTGCAGAAAGTAAAAGCAAGAATGAAGAGAAGCAGAGAAAGTGATCATTCTCTTTTTGTCAAAAGGTGACAAAAGGGAAAAGATTTTAAAGATTAGAGCATACCAAAATAAAGGAAACCTAATTGTACAGAATAAGTTTTTGTAGCATCCCACAAGAAAAAAGAAAAACAAAAAGGAAATAAAAGAAAAGAAAAGGAAAGGAAAGATTGCCTGCAAATTATGTTCATTTTTCTTAATTTTTCAGTTATTAGAGAGGAAATTTCAGATGGGTTGGTGATCCCTAATTTGGTAGTATTTTTGTAACCGTTTCTAAATATAACTTGCCACAAGGCGAAAAATAAAAATATTCAATGATCAAACTCTAATTGTCTACAATTATCTTGTATCATTCTTTCATTATTTGTGGACTATTCAAGATTACTGCAAATTCACCATCAAATCTCCATCAACAATAACACTTTTGGAGTTTCTTTTAGGAGGCAAGGGTCATCAGGATTTGTGTGGGATGGCAAATACATTTTGGGAGAAGATGGCAAGGTTGAAATCAGAGAAGATGGCAACTGGTACCAATTGTGTGTCTAACATGGCTGCTGCACCCACTGCTTTCCCCTGCAGTCTTTGTGTCAACGCCGGCAGCAGCCAGCAATAAGGTGTTTTGCAGTACTGGCCATATGCATTAATTTGCATGTATTCGTGCATGCATCAAGCCATCCACCATAGTTATGAGTCTCAACGTACTATAACATGCATTGCAAATTAAGCAAAAACGCTGCTACTTTTGATAAGATTTAGAGAGCTGTTGTTGCGTCATTATAAATTCTCTGTTACATTTTCCTAGCATTACAATCGTTTTGCTATAGATTGATGTGCTATAACAGGCTTTTTGACAGTCTCTGCAGACCGAAGGAGTTGTCACTATTAAAATAATATGGGCTGGATCTTAACACGGCAAGAGGCTAATTATAATAATAATTTTCAAACTCTGGAAAACAGAGAATCAATGAAAAATGTACACTTATCTCTTAATTATGTAATCATTTGAATAAGTAATCACTTGAAGTCAACATCACCAGAAGGGCAACAGCTTCTCCTTTGAATTCACATAGCTTGAAGATCTTAGCCAAATTTCTGACTTTTAGGATAAGCTTAATTTTCGGAACGAAAACACGTGTTCTTCCTTCATTCTTTGATGTTATCGTCGATAGTTTCACAGTTTTGTCTAAAAAACGTGCTCTGATGTTTCTACCAAATCCCACACTTATCCTATTCCAAATGCAGAGTTATTAGTTGGAATGTTAAAAAAATACGGACGTCTGCATGCAAGCGAGAGAGAGACTTATTAGCTGACTATTTTGGCTCTTCGATAATGGTTGTTGTTCGGTTTGGTGGTAGCTTTCACTAATGTCAAATTTCAAAACGAGGAATTTGTCTTGATACAGATTGAAACAGCGATTCATGAACAGATGAATATTTCTTTCAAAATCATAAATGTTAAGTTAATGTCAGCAATTGAAGATGACTTGTATGTTCGGGATTACGAAATCGAAAATGACTACCAAATTGGACCATTTTTAACTCCTTGACTCCGCTTCATTTCCAACTACAAACCACCAAAATCAACTTCTTTCTCTGCTGTTTTTTTTTCCTCTTGTTTTTGTTCTGCCCTGTTTCTGTATTCATTTACTGGTCTATTTCTTAGAAAATGAGACTAAATCTCTCTTGCACATCTGTTCCTATAGCATAGCAATGAAATATCGATGATTATTATTATTAAATATGGTTAAAAATAACAACTGCAAGCAAGAAGCAGTCACCAGCAGTCTATTACCACGAGGTCTTGTAGTTGTTGCATAAAGAAAGTCAACTTCCAACTACAATTTTTAACATCGATGCAATGTTTGGCATTGCATTGCGTTGCACATAACCCAAATCGAAGTTAATTTCTGATGCCTTTTCTTTCTTCCTTCAACTTCTGTGCCAGGTCATGTCCAAACCCACCACATAGCAACATTTTCAAACTTCCAACTTCATTTCATTACAAGATCACCATCACTTTTCTTGCCTTGCCCAATTTGTGCAGACTTCCTACATAACTGTTAATGAATTTTAAGAAAAAATTTTGACCAATTTAAAAATGTATCGGGTTTACCTATTATTTAACTGCAGACCAGAAACAGAGTTGTTTCAAGCATACCTCAAAGTTAAACAATAGAGAATTGTCGTAGAACTGCAAGAGTAGTTTTGGTTTGTCATGCTCCAACAAAAAAGAGAAACCTTTTTTTTTCAATCCAACTCATTGCCAGCGCTATTCACTTTGTTCTGGGAGAAACTCAACAAAATATTTGTTCTGATTTGGACCCGTTAAGCTCCACGGATGAGTAAGTTGAAGGTAGTAGTAACATAATTTCTTATTAAAATGTTTAATTGTACAGCCAAAAAGAGATATAACAGCTGGTAAGACAAATAACAATACAAGATCTTAGGCTTCCTATTTTTGAATAAAGAATACCTATACAAGATTAACATGTACAATACGACCAGCACAAATGGATTCTGACTAGGAGCGAGAAAGTACAAGAAAAAAAGAGAGCTAAAGATTTGATCTTTCAAATACATATACGTGGGTGTAATCCAACAAAAATTTCAGTTTGAGACTATAATGGAAGATCAATTTACACCACTAAAAATGGATCACGGAGGTCATTATCGCATGTTCCATAGTTTGAGGTCCCGCTTCTGAACTGATATTTGCAAGATAAATGAACCTAATATGAGATTCTTTACACTTAAATCGACCAGCAAATACATGTCCTCGAACACTGCTTCCACGAGGCATGTTACCTTCTTGACAACATCTGTCATGCCTGAAACACCTTACCTTCCTTTCTTAAGTAGTTCAAGATGTGTTTGGAGGTGGCAATTCTGTTCTTCAGCCTAATAAAAGTTTGATGAGAATCTGTTAAGAGAAAAGAAGTATTACTATGCAGAATATGAAACTGGTAAATCAAGATAAGACGCCCACTACTGAAGCCAATTCAGCAAACTACATTAGTATCGTTGGAAAATAACAAAACCATAAAAAATATAGAACAAGCAACATTCGAACTTGGAAGAAGCAAAATAAAATTGAATCAAGCCACAATTGATTTGGAATCATCCTTTATTAATAAGATACAATGCAGAAACTGATCTGAATTAAAAAAAAAGAAGTGATATTCAACTCTTAGTTGGCCTAAAACCTCTTTAACCAAAACGAGAAAAGCTGTTCCATCTCTTTCAGCACTCATTAATTAGTGCATGAATACATGGTAAATTAACCTTGAAGTAAATGACTATTGCACAAATAACTTTTGAAAGGAGAAAATTGATGCAATTCTCAACATTTCTCACCCTTTCCAGCATACTCGTCATGTAGCGGATCTCATTCTTTTTCACTGTTGATAGATCACATGTGACATCCATTACATTTGTCATGCATGTGAGTCACTACAATTGATGCAAGTCATCCATTGAATCAGCCACCCAGAAATTGCAACATATAGGATGAAATGTATATTAATAAAGAAGAAATCGCAGGCCATGGAAACCATTACCAGAACTAACAATGGAGCTGGATAGTCCCAAGTGTTGTCCTAAGGTCATACCACTGTGAACACATCAAAACTATGAATAACAGGAATGGAGAGACACATGCTATGAATAACAGGAACGGAGAAACATATGCTATCAACGGTTCTTGGCAGTCCTTCATCTTCAATTCCTATTTTCTATTCCTTCTTATCATTTTTATAAAGTCGCCTAACAACATCTCTTAAGGAAGAACTGAGAAAAAGTCATTTTACATATAACTGTGTTATCAACCACGGTCTAGATATACCTACTTCTCTGAAAATAAGGGATCCAGATTTTGTTCTTCTACAAGTTGCTCTACAGTATCAAGAGTGGCTCCCACCTGTCATGGTGAATATAATTTGGAAATGACAATACAGCAGCAACTAATATTTAATGAGAAAGGAAAAGCATTTATAGATGTTATACAATTACAAATCTCATCTAGAGTGCCAATGTCCCATAGACAGATCTACAAAAATAGTGTTGAAGATGAACAAATTGAGGGAAAAGATAAAAAACCTAAATAACTTTTTGACTGATCTATGAATACCTATATCAAGTCTAAAGTCCATTTCAACCTAATTATTAAAAAACGAAATAACGACTAGTTTTGAAAGTGAAAAATATACTGTTATGTGTTATACCTAACTATTAGAAAAGTAAAGTAAACTTATACCTAATCATTAAGATGTTACACACACACACACACACCGAAGATATGTAAATATTTAGAGATAAAATGAAAAAATTATTCATTTTCTCTTTTTTATATATTTTCTCTCTACTTGCATTTTTTACTTGGTTTATGTTGAATCTTTGAAATTGTGAGCTAAACACATTCAGATTCTTTTATCAACATGGTATCAGAGCCTGGCCGCATCTAGAGAGCTCTTTTCATCATCTCTCTTTTATTTTTACTCTCTCTTGGTTGTGTGATCAATCTCCATTGTGCAAGGCCAAGTTGTTGAAATTAAAATGGCAGCACAAGTGGGAAGTAGTTCTGCCAAGGGAGAGAGTTTTTTTCAATATTGATTTCGACTACAAAATCACCACCAAGCTTACTACCTTTCCTCTAAATGGAAGGAATTACTCTACATGGGTGATAAATGCTACAAAGGGCCTTATTAGGCATGAGGGTTTTTGGATTTGTTGATGGAGAAATTAATCAACCTAAGGTGGGAGATAAAGAATATGCTGAATGGAGATATGTTGATAATCTTGTCATTACTTGGATTATCAACTCCATTGATCAATCCTTGGTTGGTGCCTTCAACAAAGCCAAAACCGCCAAAGACCTTTGGAATGCACTTGCTAGAAGGTTCGAAAATCAAGAAAATCTCTTAAAAGTCTATGAGTTGAAGGGAAATCATCACAAATGCCAAGATGAATGAGAGTGATTTCCTTTCCTACTCCAACAAAATCAAGGAAGCATGGGATGAATTGGAGTGTTTGAGGCCGATTACTACCAATGAGGAAGAATTGGAGAAAAGGCCAATGAAAGATCTTATTTATTTCCTCTTTGGGCAGATTGGGAGCCTAGTTTTTGGGGACCTTAGGAATCAAATTCTAAGGAATAAGGAGATGCCACCATGTGATGATGTGGTGAATATTGTGGATAGGGAATTGATGGCTAGAGAAGCGTTTGATAGAGATGAGCCTAAAATTGAGAAAGGTGCATTTGTGGAGGCAAAAGAAGCAGCAATGGTAACTCAAGGGTTGAAAGAGAGCAAAGCCATCAAATGTGAAAGATGTGGAAGGCTAGGACACATCAAAAGAAATTGTAGGTTTTGTGATCATTGTGGAAAGTTTGGGCATAACAAGGATAAGTGTTTTGAGCTTCATCCTCACTTGAAGAAGGAGAATAAAGCCAAAATTTCACAAGAATTAAACCACACATCAGAGGCAAACTTGTCCACAAACTCATTGAGCAATTTGCAAAGTTCCTTCAATGTCAAAGGCCAAGCACCTCTCAAGGTTTGATCTCTAATTTATCTTTAAATATTGATCCTTGGGTTATAGACTCGGGTGCTACAAATCACATGTTTAGAAGTAAAAATTTAGCTTCTAAAATTGAGTCTATAGGAAAAGATAAAAGGGTGAGTATAGCTAATGGAAAAGATATACCAATTAGTGGTTTAGGACACTTGAATATTTTGTCTAAGCATACTAAAGGTCTTTATATGCCATGTTTTTCTTCAAATTTGTTGTTTGTAAGTAGAATTACTAAAGATTTAGACTGTTATGTTATATTTGAACTTAATAAAGTAACATTTCAGGACATCAAGACTGGACAATTGATTGGTGAGGGAAGAGAGAAAAATGGGCTGTATGTTTTGGAAGATTCAAGCAAAGCTTTTAAAGTAGATAGCAGCAAAATCCAAGAACTTGAACATGCTAGATTAGGGTATTTCTTTTTAGTTATATTTTCGCAAAAATTAGTTCCTAATTTGAAATTTGATAAGATCAAAGATTGTAGTTTTTATATCTTAGAAAAACAAACTAAGATACTTTTTGTACAATCTTATCATGAATATAATAATTTATTTGCTTTGGTACATTCTGATTTGTGGACTCCTCCCACCTATCTCATAAAGGCTTCAAATATTTTATAACTTTTATAAATTATAAATTTAGGTATACATGAATTTATCTTATTAAAAAGAAATTTGAGGTTTTTAATTGTTTCAGAGAGTTTGTAATATTGATTGAAAACCAATTTGGTAAGAAGGTTAGGGTGTTGAGAACTAATAATGAAGGAAATACGTGAATAATTATTTAAGGAGTTTTTACTTAGTAAAAGATTTGTTCACCGAATTACTTGTCCTTACACTCTAAGACAAAATAAAGTGGTTGAACGTAAGAATAGGTATATTTTAAAGGTGGCAAGAACTATTATGTTTTATCACAATGTACCTAGAGTGTTTTTTGGGGAACCCATTCTTACAGACACACATCTTATTAACCGAATTCCAGCTAATGTACTAAAAGGAAAGACACCAATTGAGATTGCTTATAGTACCTAACCAGACTTGTCTTATCTTAGAATTTTTGGATGTGTATGCTATGTATATATTCCAAATCATTCGAGAAATAAATTAAATGAAAAAAGCATTAAAGACATCTTTTTAGGTTATTGTGTAGATATTAAGGGTTACAGGTACTATAATTCCTTGATTAAGAGACAAGTATATCTTTAGAAATGTTACTTTCATAGAAAATGACTCCTATTTTGATAGCATTGGTAATGAAAAAGGTGAATTGGATGATTCACTTCCTTTAGGTAGATACCACCATCTAGTGACATAGTGGACAACCATAACTAAGACTTAATTAGTGATAATATAGAATCACAAGATCAAGAGTCTAATGAGAGTGAAACCAGCAATGAAAGTCTAAATGCACATTCACCTGAGAGAGAAAGGGAAGAGGGGCGTACCTCTCTTTTGTTTGTTTTTTGTTTTTTTTCTTTTTTTTTATCCATTTCACCCGTATGAATCCTACAACCTAGTACTATTTCCGATGAAGGGGGGTTTTACCCCACCATACTACTACTAACAACTACTATGCACAAATATTTTCTACAGAATACTAAATTTACCAGAGTTATTTAAAGAACCAACCACCGGAGTTTCACGGCGTTGGGGATTTCGGAATAAGACTGTTAAGAGAGGGGCTCTCTATCTTAACAGAATATGTTGAGAGATTAAGAGAAGATTACCTTTATACTCTGAAAGGCTAAGAGAGAGATAGTAGGAGAGAGTTTTTGGTTTGAAGAGGTTATGGCGTCGCTCTGGATGCCTTTCATTAAACCAAAGAGGGGTTTATATACAACCTAAAAGATAACTCATGGTTAAGATAACCATGGTTACTTTCTAAAAAGCAAACTCTAGTTACAAAAAGTAAACTAACCCATGGTCAAATATTACCATGGTTTACAAAAAGAAACTATGATTAACAAAAAGTAACTTAACCAATGGTTAGATAGAACCATGGTTATAAAAAGAAACCTAAAAGTAACTAAGGTTACATAAAGTAAACATCTTTACAAAAAGTAAAAAATTCTTGGGGCAGCTTTGTCGGGCAGATGGCTTTTGCTTTTTCAATATTCTTCATTTGAATCCAAAGAGTCATCATTATCATCAGAGGAAAAGATAAGCTCAGGGATAATATGATGATCCCCAAAGCTCTTAATGCTGAGGTGGGCTCTGATGCTTGACAAGTGATCTTCCATGCTTGGATTCTCATGAACCTGGCCCAAAAAAGGAACATAGACATTAAAGTGATTTGTCTTGGTGAACACCTTCATTCTGTTGTCTTCCATGTGCATGACATATTGATGTGTCCAAGACTTCATCTTTTGGGCCGATAACCATAAATTCCTAAAATGGCTGATATTTTCTTCAGTAGATGAGGTGACTTCTTCAGCCAACATTCTGCTCCATTGGGAATTTATGTCTATATTGAAAGGTTTTGAGAAAATGTAAGCATCTATTAAGACTTCCGCCTTGGCTTCCTCAGGATATCCTGTATTATAACTAGCTGGAATAGAAGATATTTGCAAATTTAAATGTCCTTCTGTTCCAACCTGATTTCTCTCAAAATATTCATACAGGATGTGGGCCAATCTCCAGGAGAGTGGTTCAACAAATCTTTTGACTTGTAATGGATCAGTAACCACAATCCTTGCTAAAAAACCCATTTCAAAAAGTATCTGTAATGAGAAAGGAGTCATTGAATCACTCCATTTTTCTAAATGGGCTGTGGCTTTGAAGAGGATAAGACCTTTGCTACAGGAACAAATTCCAGGAAGATCATGATCTCGGGTTTTATAATAAAAACCTATGATTCCCATTCCTGGGGGGACTTTGATTAGTAATAGCAACAGTCTTTAGGAAGTCTTGGGCTCTTACTAATTCTTCTCTTTTTTCTTTCAGAACCCAACTAAGAACCTTCTTTTCAGCAGGAGTGTTGAAAATAGGTTCCAAGAATTTTTTCTTTGCAAACCTTTCTGTATTTTCCTGTTGCCAAATCTCAATTTCTTTCTGCATTTTTCTCTCTATATTTTTTCTCTCATTGAGCCCTTTTTTCATCTTTTCTATTTCTTGCTCTAGCTCACTGATTTTTTCATTTTTCTCACTCAATTGATGTTGTAAAAATTCTATTTTTTCTTTGAGTGTGGAAACTTTTTGAGAAAAAGGAGAAGAGCTGGAAGCAGCTTTCAAATATTGCTCTTCTTGGTTTTTTAGATCAAAGTAACAGCATAGAGCATTCATAATGTCAGGCTTTAATCTGGGGTTATAATGCCACAGATTATCAACTAGACATTTCTGTTTGGGTTTCAACTGGGCTTTGGAGTCAAAAGAGAGATTTGTTCCAGTGGGGAACACTTTGAGTGTGTAAGGTCCAAAGAAAAAGGAATTTGGGCTTTGTGAAGTTCCTGCCATTGCTGCAAAAAATAATATAATCAAAGAATTGTGTTAGTGCTATAAATTTTTCTACAATGTCTATATTTCTACAGTATGCATGAACAGTTAATGTTGGTGGGCTTAGTGGACTCCAGACTTACGTCGGTATCCACAACAAAATTGAACTTTGTACAATGCCACCATGCATGAATGAATATTAGCCTTTCTACATGAAATTAAATTTCTACATGCAGTAATTTATAAAGAAAATAAATTTAATTGTTGTTCAAAATTAATCTGATTATCTAATTCTTCAGTATTATCACATATACTTAATACATCACTATCATTACTATTTTCACTACCATTTATACTAATTATATCAAATTCTTCTTCTAAATCCAAGTCTTTATAGACTGTCATTCTTTCTAAATTTCCGTTTTTACTTCTACATTCTCTAGCATAATGGCATTGTGGCTAAATTAAGATATTCATTGCTAAAATCTTTTATCTGGGTCATATTGTCTATATGTAATCTTTCTAAGTCCTGTAATGCTCTATTCTGCATTTCTGTATTTCCTCTATACTGATCATATCCTAAAATCATTTGTCTAATCTGACTAGTTATGTTTTCTGTTACGTCTGCATTAGCTACTAATACTCTATAAGAATCACTATGATCTTTTTTCCAAGACTGAAAATATAACTTTGCTACTTCTCCTAGTAAATTTTCTACATAATTTACCTTTTCCTGATTATCTATAAAATTAAAAGTACTCAAATGTAAAACAGTACTGGATTCCCACTTTGCTATATACTTCTTCCCATAATTGGGGGTGATGATTACTTAATACTAACATACTACCACTATTTGCTAAAGCTGATGGTAATGTTACTTGTTCATAAGGAAATTTTCTACTATATCCTCTACCTCTTATTTCAGGCATACATATTCTATTTTCAGGTTTATTATCTGCTCCTGGAAAAGTTCTAGTTGGTGGTATTTCTATTTGAGGTATTTCTGGACTATTTACTACTCCCTGAAGATGTACTTGCTAATATCCTATCTCCTATATAATTATCATATTTAGGCATATCTAATTCTTCTAAAGGCAATATGTAATCTTCTGTATTTATACCATTCCTAAGGATTTCTAATAAATCTATATCTTCTCCTATCATTATTTTATTCTCTATTTTTTCTTCTTTTATTGGTATTTCTTTTCTATTTACTAATTCTACATCTTTCATATTATTTTCTATTGGTTTATATTTTTTATTATTTTTATTTCCTATTCTGGGGTACTCATCTCCATAAACCATGTCTATGTATAAACTACAGTCATCTAAATCTGGAATTTCTAAAAAATCTACTGTCCAGTCATAATCTGGGATATTTACTATATAGTATTCTTATCTTTTGTCTCTCCATTATTCTATAATCTAGATGCCACAAGACTATGTCTTAACCAATTTTCTAATTAAGTAGGGGGGCGAGGTACGGGAATCAGAAGAGCCGCAGAGAAACCGCCAGGGTGCAGGGGAGCACCTAGGGGTTACTGGAAGCTTTTCTGGAGGAAGGAGAGAGAGAGAAAGGGAAGAGGGGCGTACCTCTCTTTTGTTTGTTTTTTGTTGTGAAAATTTATCGTTTGTCATATAGCAGAATTAGAGAGAAGGGAAAGCAAAATAAAACACATAAGGATGTACACTAGAATGTTCAAATAGAGTCACCATCTACCAAGATGGACCATCTATTAGTACACGAAGTGAAAGGGAGCATGTTGCACCTATGCAAGGCCAAAATCCCCCACTTAAGAGATCTCAAAGACTTCGATAATCTTCATCAAATTAGATGAAGAATAGAGTGTTTTTCCATGGTAATAAAGTAACCGCACACTCTCTTGACCAAATTGCACTTTAGGAAAATGTAAAAGAGAGTTTTAGAGCCTTTTTAACTAAAGTAGACACCATTAAAGATCCTAATAACTTTAAGAAAGCTAGAGAATTATCAGTTTGAAGACAAGCCATGCAAGAGGAATTGGATGCTTTAGTTAAAAATAATACATGGGAATTAGTACCTTTACCTTTGGGAAAAGAAAGTTGTAAGATGCAAATGAATGTATAAAACTAAGTTAAATAGTGATGGAACCTTGGACAAACACAAGGCTAAGTTAGTGGCCAAAAGCGTCATTCAAACTTATGGCTTAAATTATACAGAAACATTTGTACTAGTTGTAAAAATGAACACTATTAGGGTGTTTTTCTTCTTAGTGGCTAATTATAATTAGAATTTACATCAAATGGATGTGAAGAATGCTTTTCTTACAAGGAGAATTAGAAGAAGAGGTTTACATGAGTTTACCTCAAGGATATGATGTTATGATTCCTAATACACACATTTGCAAATTAAAGAAAGCCATATACGAATTAAAGCAATCATCAAGAGCATGGTATAATAAGTTGCATAATGCATTGTGTTCTTAAAATTTTAAAATGAGTGATGCTGATCATTCCTTGTTAATTAAGCATTCAAGTGCGGATCTACCATTATTTATATTTATGTGGATGATCTTATCACCACCGGTTGTGATATTAATGACATTAAGAACATTAAAATATATTTGAAGGATACGTTTAATGTTAAAGGTTTGAAAAATTTACGATATTTTCTAAGTATAAAAATTGCTTATTTCAATGAAGGGCTATTTTTATCTTAAAGAAAGTATGTTCTTGATTTGTTAAGTGAGTCGGAAAAACTTGGAGTAAAGTCAGCTGTGACACCTATAAAGACATTAAAAAGGAAAAAAGAGGATAAGAAGTATGAAAACGAACATAACAAGGAGGAACCGTACAAGGACATCAAGCTTTATCAGAAACTTGTAGGAAAAATTTATATATTTAACTATTACACGACCTGACATTATTTTTTCTGTGCAACAGGTAAGTCAACACATGTCATGCCCAAAGAATATACATATAAAAATGGTGCACAAAATTTTAAGGTATATAAAACAAGTACCAGGGTTAACACAAGATATGTGTCTACACAGATGTGGACTGGGTCGATAACTTTGAGGACTGACAATCAACCACTGGTTATTGCACATTCGTGAGAGGGAATTTGGTGATTTGGAAAAGTAAGAAGTAAAGTGTAGCTGCAAGATCGAGTGCAGAAGTTGAATATAGAGCTATGACATCTACTACAAGTGAATTAGTTTGAATAAAATCATTAATGAAAGACTTGGGCTTTTTAGTTGAAACACCTATAAACATGTACTATGATAACAAGGCGACAACACACATTGCATCTAATCCGGTGTTTCATGAGAGGACCAAGCACATTGAAGTTGATTGTCACTTCACAAAAGAAAGGTGATCAATATGCCTTATATAATGAGTAAAGATCAACTTGCTGATATATTCACCAAACCATGTATTCATTAACTTCTCAAGATGAGTTCTAAGTTGAATTTATTCAATTTATACAAGTCTAACTTAAGGGAGAGTGTTAAAGATGAAGAGATTGACGAAGAAGATAAAAAACCCAAATAACTATTTGACTAGTCTATGGACATTCATATCAAGCTAAAAGTCCATGTCAAGCTAACCACTAAAAGATAAAATAACTGACTAATTTTTGATATTGAAAGATATATTGTTATGTGTTGTATCTAATTGTTATAAAAGTAAAATAAGTTTGTATCTAACCGTTAGGATGTTGTATATATATATACTCAAAATGTGTAAATATTTAGAAATAGAATAAAAAAACTATTCATTTTCTCTCTTCATGTATTTTCTCTCTACTTACATTTTTACTTAGTTTATGTTGAATCTTTAAAATTATGAGCTAAACACATTCAGATTTTTTAATCAACAAATAAAATAACAAATCAACAAAGCAGTAATAACTATAGATATATACCTATGTTTCAAGGCATAAAGACTCAAAATCATGGTGCAATATGCAATGAGGCAACATTAGACTTTTAATAACCAAAAACTAACAAGCTTAATCAATTTAGCTTGGAAATATATTTGCCATGGTTTTATATAATAGAGCCTGAAGCTTGAGTTTTCAATTCCGCTTTGTGTAACACATGTTAACATTAAGATGAACCTGTTGGTTTCCAGTAGCTTATAGATAACGAGGAATAGCAAGGAAGTAATTAAACGAAAAAAGGTAAAAGGTTCACTGTACATTTCCCCTGTCACATGCTACTTTGCTAAAACAAGCTACTGAAAAGAAAATTAGAAAATTCACATAATCAAACACAAGGAAAGTAATCCCATTAACTGCACGACAAAAATCAGAGCAATGTGATTTGTTCGCAGTTACAATTGCAAGTTAAGAATAATTACAACACACCATTGAATAGTCCAATCACAGTAGGCAATGCGGATTATCTTAGAAGGAAGATGAAACAAGAAAAAGCAGGAATCATATATACCTCTAAATTTTCATGCAAAGAAGTATACCTGAAATTTTGTATCCGAAATCAAAGACCCATTAAAGTTCCCAGTTCAAATTATTGCAAAAAACCCAAAACTTTAGAGTAAAGAAGTTAAATTTACAGAGAGCAGACCTGGATAAATAGGCAGTGGAGACTGTCATGCTCGAAACTAGTAAAGCTACAAAATGCTTTGCTAAATTCCTAATATTTTTAAACAAAAATTGAAATTATCAGTAAATAACACAACACTGAACGAATTTCGGCTGGAAATAGTTAAAAATTGAAGTCTAATGATTGCAGAAAGAAAGAACTCCAAAAGTGACCTCTTTGTCATTGGAGCAAGTCGTCAGAAGAGAGCGAACAGCCAGCTTGAAGGACACTCTTACCCGACCCGTTTTATCCACTCGCCGCTATTACGCCAACGAGAGAGAAAAGAAGAGAGACGGAAGGAGCAAGCTGAGTGAACGCTAAGCATGGTATTTGAAAAAAATCAAATGGAATGGGCCAAAATGGACCTCATCTTCAAATGATATATTTGGTTTAAAGCGCGCCGAAAACGGGGAGCTTTGCCTGTCAGCCACCAAATTCAAAACCCCAAATAGAAGAAGAAATCGAAATTTCTGTTGCTCCCGTGTACCTTAAGATGCTATAATGGTTATCATATATAGCCACAAACTCAACAATTCTTCTGATGATTACCTGTTGAGATATCGTGTGGGTTGGGGATTGTTTCAAGTATGTTCATAAATTGGAAGAAGTACAGAATAGGATGCACTCGTTAACCCTAGGGACAAAATGCACGAGTTGGTTCGCAGTTGCCATATCAATAGCATCAACAGGCAATCATATGTCTAATACTCAAGATGACAGTGATCTTAATACAGCACTGGATGAGAAAATATCCGAAAATCCAACTGCTATCACTTTGACTTGCGGTAATAATTCCGAGCTACCTAAAAGGTTGGGGTGTCCAAAACTCGGAGTTATTTATTCTTGGTCATGAATTCTCCCCTTTTGCAAATTCGGGACAGCTTTTTTTTTAAAGAATGCAATATTAAAATATGTTTAAAAAATTAAAATTAAAATTGCAAAAATTATAGATAATTAATCTCTTATCATTGCTTTGATATTATTTTTTCATATTTTTAAATATTATTAAAACCTTCTAAGATTTTTAAATCCTTTATTGGAACCTTTGCAAAGTAAAACACTTTCAATTTATAGAATTTTTCTTATTAAAATTTTTTTACACTTAATAGAAGTATTATGATTACTTAATACTGTTATTTTATATTTTAAATTTGAATTCTAGAATTACAAAATATAATATAGAGTTAAAAGTCATAATTTAGATATTACAAATTATTTCTTAATAAATTTAAATGTTACAAATTCATAATTTATAACTTACATTCTTCCACTTGACCCGCAAACTTTAAATTCTCATATACAAAAAATAACATACATGAATCATGGTAATATATTATTAAAATTAATAACTCTTCTTCTATATATTACAGATGTATGATACTTCTTACTACAGCCTTAAATGTGTTAATCTTAACGAGTAAACCCTATATTTATTCTTAGTCAACATAATGACCTAAAATTAATGAATAAACTTCATATTTATTCTAGGTCTAATACGAATTTTGTTTTCTTTCAAATAAATGTGCGTACTTTATTAAAAAATAAATAATTAGAGTTTTATAAATAACAATGAATTTACACACTAGAACTAAGTCTTATATGTATTACATAATTCTTAAACCTTGATGATGACATACCTTTTGTTAAAAGATCTACAATCATCAATTCAGTGCCAATGTGCTTAATGACCACTTTATTTTCCTTAATACGTTCTCTAATAGCTAAGTACTTAATGTCGATATGTTTACTTCAACTCTTACTTTTATTATTCTTAGTCAAGAATATAGCAGTTGAATTGTCACAATATATCTTCAATGGCCTAAAAATTGAATCTATAAGTCTAAGCCCATAGATGAAACTTTTTAACCAAACTCCATGAGAGGTGGCCTCAAAACACAAAAAGAACTCAACCTCCATAGTGGAAGTAGCAATTAGTGATTGCTTAGCACTTCTCCAAGATACGACTTTGCTAGCTAACATAAAGATGTATCCAGATGTTGATTTTCTTGAATCATCATAGTCGGTAAAGTTAGAATCTGAGTAGCTAACTATTTTCAGATTGCCAGTTCGTTTATACATAAACATGTAATCTTTGGTCCCTTGAAGGTGCCTTAAAACTTTCTTTGCATCTTTCTAGTGGTCCATTCTTGGTTTATTCTGATATCTTCCCAATATTTTAACTGTGAAAGCTATGTTAGATTTTGTACAGACTCGAGTATACATAATGTTTCCAATAGCTGAAGCGTATGGAAGTTTGTTCATTTGTTCCTTTTGAGATCATTTCTAGGACATTGGTTCAACTGAACTTGTCTCCCTTAACAATTGGTACTATACTTAGAGAGCAATCTTTCATTCGAAATCTTTTTAGAATTTTCTTGATATAGATTTCCTGAGATAAACTTAAAATACTCCTATATCTATCTTTATGTATCTTGATGCCAATGATATAAAATGCTTCACCTATATCTTTCATATCAAAATTTCTAAAATGAAATTATTTTACCTCATGTAGAAACCTTTTATTATTGATTGCAAATAGTATATCATCCATATATAGAAGAAGAAAACAAATTTTACTCTCACTAACCTTCTAGTATATACATTGATCTATGTTATTTCTTTCAAAATCAGATAAAAAATAATTTCATGGAATTTTGAATACCATTGTCGACAGGCTTGTTTCAATCCATATATAGATTTCTTAAGTTTGCAAACCAAATGTTCACCATTGTTGAAAGAAAATCCTTCAAGTTGTTTCATATAAACCTTTTCTTCCAAATCTCCACTAAGAATTATTGTGTTCACATCCACTTGATGTAACTCTAAATCAAAATGAGCTATTAATGTCATAATCACACAGAAAGAATCATTCTTAGACGTAGGAGAAAATGTTTCTGTGTAATCAATTTCCTTTTTCTAAGTAAATTCTTTAGCAACAAGTCTAGTCTTGTATCGTTCAATGTTGCCTAATGAATCCTTTTTGGTTTTAAATATCCATTTGGATTTTATGAGTTTAAATTCTTTAGGCAACTTAACAAGATTCTAGACTCCATTCAGTAACATAGAATTCATCTCATCTTTCATGGCATCATACCATAAATTAGATTACTGATAACTCATAACTTGTGAAAACGTTTCCGGATCATTTACGGCTCTAATATTATAGCCTGACTCTTGTAAATACACAATATAATCATTAGAAATTGGTGATCTTTTTACTTTAGTAGATCTTCTTATTGTTGTTTCAACATTTTTTTAAGAAGTATGTTGCATAACTAATTGTTCAATAACTTGATCTACTAAAACATCACTAGTTTGTGAAATTTGATTATCATTTGGTTGAATATAAATTTGATCAACATCTATTTATACTGGAGAAATATTATTGATGACAATCACTTTAATACTTGAAGTGGATGGTTTTGAATGATCATTCTCAAAAATTATGTTTTAAGATTGATCTTTCCCATTGGTCAAGTCATTTTCAAGAAACTTAACATTTCTTATTCCACAAACTTAATGTGGTATGATGGATAATAAAATTTGTATCATTTAGACCTTTTTGAATATCCAACAAAATATCTATTAATGGTTCTAGGATCCAACTTTTTTCTTATAATTTATAAACTCTTATTTTAGAAGGACAACTATAAATGCGTACATGTTGCAAACTCGGTTTCCATCATTCCCATAACTCAAATGGTGTTTTTGAAATAGCCTTAGTTGAAAACCAATTTAATATGTACACAATTGTTTTAAGAGTTTTTGTCCACAAGGACTTAGGAAGTTTGGAGTTGCTAAGCATACTCTGCACTATATCCAATAATGTTTGATTTCTTCTTTCTGCTACAAAATTCTAGTTTGTAGAACTAGACATAGTGTATTGGGTAACAATCTCATGCTCTTCAATAAAATCTCGCAAATGGTCCAAATGTTTTTCTATTCTCTATGTATTTACAATAGTACTCATATTGGGGGTCCCTATTTTTTTCCCAACTTTTCTACACCTTAGGGGTCAGCACGTCTACTGAAATCCTTCCTAACTTACTGTCCCGTTTGATTCTTGAGTTCTTTTCTTATTTTATATCCCCTAAGCTGTCCTTCGGGTTAACTAATATATATAAAGATATGTTGGATAGGCAAGACAACTCTTAAACCTATCACAACTTGCCTTGGTTGAAGAAGACAAACTCTTAACTTCAACCTTAGCTCTTAAGCAAGGAAGACAACTCTTAACCTTGACTTAAGCCCAAGTTATCTCAAGACAACTCTTAAAAGATAACCGAAATATAAACAAGAATAGAAGCAAGAATGCTTACCTTTAATTCTTGATTAATGAATGAGAAAATAACAAAATTCGTAGCTTATGAGCTCCTTACAAATAATGGGTTGTATTTATAGTCCTAAGACAGCTTTATCCTAATTTAACTAGTACTTAGGTTCCTTATCCACTTAGGATATGTTTTCCTAAGTCAACAAGCTTTTCTAAGTCAAATAAAACATTATCAAGATAGACCTTATCCTTTGTGTCTTAATCCTACTAGGATTCTTGGTCTTTCTTGAATTCTCTACTTTATCTTGTTTTCTATAGCAGCTGGACTTCCTCTTGACTTATCATTCTAGGACTAGGACTCTCAATAATTATCCTTCTGCCCTTAGAATTCTTCTTGTCGCAACTATCCCTATTGTTACTGGAATTCATCATGCGTTTCCTGTTGCTGCTGGAATTCTCCTTGACTTTCCTTTCCGCCATTGATTAGGACTGAATTAGAACTTGGCCGTGCTTCATTGCTTGCTTCGTGCATGCTGCTTGTGCGCACTTGCTAGTTGGTTGCTGTCTCTCTTGCTGCCTGGCGCCTTGCGCGCATTCTCTCACGCTCCCTTTGCCTTCTAAGGTCCTCAACAACTCACCACCTCTATCAGATTTCACAATTTTTATTTATTTACTACATTATTTTGAATATTTTAAAGGCATGTAATACTTCATCCTTAGTATTCAATAAGTAGAGATACATAAATTGTGAATAATCATCAATAAAAGTGATAAAATACTTATAACTATATGTGTCTATATTGAACTACAAATGTTTGTATGTATGATTTCTAATAAGTCTGAACTCCTCTTAGCACCTTTCTTTGACTTATTGGTATACTTACCCTTTATACAGTCCACACAAGTCTCAAAATTAGTAAAATCTAAAACATTAAGTATTTTCTCGTTTACAAATTGTTTAATTCTTTCTATGGAGATATGTTCTAATCTCTAATGCCACAATATAGAGGAATTTTTATTCATAATACTTTTTTTTACATCAGCATGAGTATGCATTATATTATAACAAACATTGTTTTGTAAATTAATATAGAAAAGACCATTAGACAATGTACCATTTCCAACAAAATTAGATTTATAAAAAATTTTTATAAGAGAATTTGAAAAGTTGAAAGAAAATCTATAGGATACAAGTTTAAAAATAGAAATTGAATTCCTAGAAAAATTAGGAATATAAAAGGTCTTTTTGAAATTCATTACAAAACCATTATTGAGAACTAAATTGCATAAACCGATAGCTTCTACAGTTAAGTTTATCTTATTTCCAGAATAGATAAAACGATTAGCTCTCACTGGTTTCCGTAGGATTTTGTAAGCCCTGCAAAACATTCGTAATATGAATTGTAGAACTAGAGTCAATCCACCATGTGTTATAACAAACATTAGTTATATTAGAATCATAATTTATAAAAGAAAAAGAAATATCTTTCTTAATAAGTTATTGTTGAAACTTTACACAATCTTTTTTTATATGCTTCTTTTTCTTACAAAAGAAACGTTTGGATTCTTTCTTTATTTCAGCTTGGATAGATATTTTACTTTTCCCTTTCTTCTTAATCTTTTCCTTTGTTGCCAAATGTGCAATTTGAATGTTTACTCTCATTTTTGCAATCAACCTTTCCTCTTCTTAAATACATATGATCATTAATTCACTAATAGACCATTTATCTTTATGTGTGTTATAAGATACTTTGAAGGCTTTATATGGTTAAGAAAGTGAATTCAAAATATAGTGCATAAGAAAAGGTTCAGACATTATCACATCCAAAGTTAGACATTGAACCGCAATATCTCTTATCTTCATGATGTGCTCTTGTACACCAGTGATGGTGGTAAGTTTCATAGAAGAGAATTGCATAATAAAGGTATTGGTAATGCTTTATATGATGACTCAAATTGTTCATCAATAGCCTTCATCAAAGCATGGATATCATCATCCTGATCAACTGAACCACGTATACTAGCAAAAATTTTAATATTTATGAATATTACACTAAGGCGATTAGATCGCTCCTTACTTTCATAAAGTTTAATTTGTGCTAGAGTGGTAGCGTTAGTAATAGATAATGGTTCGTCTTTTCGTATAGCATAATCTATATCCTGCCACTCTAAATACAACAATATTTTCCCTTTCCATATATTATAATTATCTCCTATTAGTTTAGGAACATTTAAGTTGATATTAAATATATTTGTAAGTTATAATGCTGCAAAAATACATACTTATGAAAATTGAACTGAGATTTAAACATTATCATATTTTATCAATATAAAATATACATAAAATATGAATCACATGACATAAAATACTACTTGTGGCCTAAGTATTTTAGTCAAATAGATTCATATATCTTAATAATAAAACTATTATATTTTATCTAATTTCTTAATTTCTGTAAGCAAATTAAAAAGATATATAATATTTTATCCTAATTAATTGTATAAAAGTAATAAAAATTCTTGTGGGATAAAATTTATCATATATAGTATAATCAATTATAATTAATGTCTTAAATTATATGTGATCCTAACATAATATAAACTTTCATTTAACTTAGACATTTTGTGGTTACTTTCTAATGTATTAAATTTTTATGGATCACTAAAATATTTCAATGAATATATACATGCCTCATAGAAATTTTATCCAAAATATTTTTATATTTATTGTACAGACAATAGAGAGCAATATATTTAGCTAACAATCATAGTAAGTCAATTCCTAGAAAAGATTGGAGGGGTCACAAGCAGTCTTATTGAAAACCCAATTTCCTTAGACATAATTTTTTCAAATATGTAATTATAAGCAAATAAAATACTACAACTATACCTAACAATAATGCTTTAATATGGCATTTTTTTATTTATTTAAATTTTATACATTTTTTTAATGTATTTACATATTAACTATTGTTTCTAAAATGTATGCATAAATATATAAAATACGTAAATTCAACAAATTATACTATTGCATATATAACACACAAATTATATGCTTAAAATAATTAAATATTAACTTATGTATATAACATGACATAAATAATATGCATAAATTCAAATATTTAAATTATATAATATAATTTAATTTTATTTAAATTAAAAATACATTAAATTATTAATAAATTTGATTGTATTAAAATATTTATATCAAATAATATATATTTTAAATACAAGTTATAAATTTAATAATGGGCATTTTAATTTTTTATGTAATTAATATTAAAATTAAAAAGACGAATATTTATGTCCATGTGTGAGTCTAAGTAACGAAAAAGTGACTATGGCTCAATGGTTAGACTTTATAATATGTGGGCTTGGTTTAAATCTAACTTTTTATAACTTATTTTTTAAATACTAAAAAAACTCGTATGACATATCATCCGATATATATTAAAGATAACTAACATGACATTAGTTTTTTACAACTTATTTTTTAAATATTAAAAAAATCTGTATAACATGTCATCCAATATATATTAAAAGATAACTAACATGACATGTCTAACACAGAAAAGCAGTGTTTGAGAAGAAGAGCAGAGATCATTAGAAAGACGCAGTCTTTGATTGATAGCAAATACAGGAACAAAATAAACAGACCACAGAAAGGTCACTCCTTTTCGTCTAAATATAACATTAGTCATCAAGTATCTAATATTAGTCACTCAGGTGCCTCATTTACTCATCAGTCATTTATTTTTCACAGGACGTCATAATTCTCCTTGAGCAACACAACACTGTTAACCTTCCTTTTGATCAAAACTAGTACAAGCAGCAGTAAATCTATGGTTAGAATCTAGATTTGGGAATATTTGTTTGATAAGTGGGAGCACGCAAGGGAGAAATTTGTAGTTGCAAACAGTTTCTTTAACGACTAACAACAGTCTTTCCAGTGCCAGGAATGTTTTTGAAACTAATTGTAAATAATGCCTTTCACTAAAATATAGGGATTCGTATGCTATTACCCCTAAATTAATGTAATGAAGAGGGAGAGAGAGAGAGAAAAAAAAAGGAAAAATTTAATGCAACTTGCAGAGAGTTCTTGAAGAATAATTATATGACAAGAGTCCATCTTATGGGGGAATTCAACTTTCTCTCTCATTTGTTTTAATAAATTCCGCGTACCGTCTTTGTTTCAGTGTTCAAAAGCTTAATTTTCAGGATTCTCGCCGTCTTTACACCAAAATATCTCTCGGTTCTGTTCACCGTCGTACAAGCACTTGGTTATAAATTGTCAACAACTTGAGAAGAAGAAAGGTAGGCGTGAAGCATTTCTCATGTCTTCATTCCAAGGGTATCAATCAATGTTTTAGGCATGCTATTGCTACCAATCAATGAAACAAGAATTTCATTAATGTAGGACTAACGACAATTTAAACCTTAATGACAAGAATACATATTTAATGAATAATTAATTCCATGAATTTCGATTCTTGCAATGAGAGGTAATTAATTAAGAAAGACCACACATACATACTCTCACTTTGTCTACCAAGGTGCATGCGGACGGTGGATAATCTTGGCAAATTTATTTCTCAAGGCATGACCTTTGTATAATATTTATCCATAACAACAATAAATAAAAATACTTTAAACATACAAGTGGCTCCAACAAGTACAGTGGTTCATAAAAAGGTAAAAAATTTCCGAGCAAGACAAACGAGAAGCAAGAGATAAAGCAATGCAATCAAATAAAGTATATAAAAAAAAACAAAAAACAAAACACAAATATTACATAATGTGTTACTCACGTTGGATTCAACAAACTTGACAGCTTCAAGGGGAAGAAATTCGGGCTGTATTTCTCAGCATCATGGTGCCCTCCGTGCCGGCGATTCACGCCAATTTTAACGGAGGTGTACAACGAACTCTCTCCCAAAGGTGATTTTGAGATCATCTTTGTCTCTGGCGATGCAGATGATGCATCATTCGATGGCTACTTCTCCAAGATGCCGTGGCTTGCAATTCCGTTCTCAGATTTGGAAACGCGTGCTCGCTTGAATAAATTGTTCAAGGTTACGGGAATTCCCCACCTTGTTCTACTTGATGAGAGTGGCAAAGTTTTAAGCAACGACGGTGTGGGAATCATTGGGGATTATGGAGCTGAGGCGTATCCATTTACGGAAGAAAAGATTTAGCAAATGAAAGAGGAAGAAGAAAGAGCCAAAAGGGAACAGTGGTTAAAATCTGTCCTGGTCTCCAACTGCCGTGACTTTGTTGTTTCTTCTGATGGCAAACAGATTCCCGTTTCGAAACTTGAAGGGAAGACTGTAGGTCAGTGTCTTCGTTTAAACCATGCACTGATTTACTCCAAAGCTCTTGGAGGTTTATCAGAAACTGAAAGAAAATGGAGAAAATTTTGAGATCGTTTTGATTTCTCTTGACAAAAAGGACGAATCTTTCAAGCAAGATTTTGGAAACATGCCTTGGTTAGCATTGCCTTTCAAAGACAAGAGCTGCAAGAAGTTAACTCGATACTTTGAACTCTCCACACTTCCGACTCTGGTGATTATTGGGCCAAATGGGAAAACTCTCAATTCCAATGTTGCCGAAGCAATCGAAGAACACGGAATTGAAGCATTCCCGTTCACTTCAGAAAAGATTGCTGAAATAGAAAAGGCGAAAGAGAATTCTCAAAACTTGGAATCAGTTTTGGTTTCTGGGGATCGAGATTTCGTGATTGGAAAAGACGGAAGTCAAATTCCAGTGTATGATTTAGTTGGGAAGATCATCCTTCTCTACTTCTCGGCACCGTGCTTTTCTGCCTAAATTTATAGAAGCCTACGAAAAGATCAAGGAAAAGGATGAAGAAGTTGAAGTGATATTTATCTCTAGTGATAGGGACCAAGCTTCATTTGATGAATTATATTCAGAAATGCCATGGCTTGCACTTCGCTTGGTGATCAAGAAAGGCATCATTGAGTCGAAGGTTCAAAGTGTGTGGAATTCCAATGTTAATTGCAGTGGGAAAAGATGGCTGTACTGTCACAAGAGAAGCCAAATTACAGAACATGAATATTAAAACAAGATTAAAAATTTAAGTGGGAGAAGTTTGTCATTATTTGTTTTCATATATTTTAGTATTGTCGAACCTTTCTAGGTTATTTAAATTCTCTCAAAATATTATTTAACATTTGAGTTTCAAGACCTTTACTAAACAAAATACCACTCAATTTATAAAATTCGTTCTATCAAAATTTTTTTATATTTTAAATTTAAATTTAAGAATTATAAAATATAATAAAAAATTAAAAATTATAATTTAGATATTATAAATTATTTATTAATTAAATTCATACTTTTACTCAAAGAACACGGGGATGAGATGAAACAATTAAGAGAAGGATGGATATGTGAGGGGCCAGTTTGTCATAAAGCTTAAAACCATGGGCTCGTAAGTGAACAACTCTCTCTCTCTCTCTCCCTGTGTATATACAGTATCTTCTTAATCTTATTGAGAATCTTATTGAGTTTGTAATTTATTAGTACTAGTCATTGATCTGACAATGTTTTGTTTCGATTTTCAGAGTACGTACGAATTGCTTTTGCACCCAGATTCGGGGGAAAGGTTCCTGCCGCGTGCTTAATTTCGTTAAAGAGACTGTTGACTATATTTTTTTGTTTAGTTAAATAAGAGTTGTGTACTATTTCTCAAATAACGTAGTGTGTTGATGTTTCTTGCTGTATAATAAAATAATGGTGGTGTGTACTTGAATGCAAACAGAGTGTTCAAGTTTTCTTCTTTAATGAGTGCTGAAAGGCAAATGGGACAGTAATTAACTAATTAACTAGAGACCTAAACGTCTCCAAAGTATTTATCTGATTCTCTGTCATATTCACCATTCCATTGCATATACAGTACAGGACAAATTAATTAAAGTTCCCCTGTACCAATAGAGCATTGCCAGAGAGAGTATTCAATAAAAGCCCCTGCTCTGATTGGACTCCCTCAATCAAATGCCTTGATCAAAGCGAGCAAGATTTTGAAGAATATTTATTAAGCTAACTCCCTTCTGACGAAATGGTTGAACGCATGAGGAAACATACATGTATGAACAACAAGAACCAGAAAGAGCAAGTGAGGTTTTTGAACGTTGACAGGTCCAATTTTAATTTTAGCAGGAAGTGATAGACACGACAGCTTTTCCAAAGAGCACTTTTCCTAAACCACAACAGATGATTGGCAACTCACTAATTGTAGAAAAGCAAAAGCAAGAATGAAGAGAAAAGCAGTGAAAGTAATACAAACTCAGTTATGTTTTCTTCTTTTGGTCAAAAGGTGACAAAAGGGACGAGATTGTAAAGATTAGAGCATGCCAAAACTGAGGGAACCTAACTGCACAGAATAAGTTTCCATAACATCCCCACAAGAAAAAAGTGAAAAAAAAGATATGCACGTAAATTATGTTCATTTTTTTAATTTTTCAACCATTAGAGAGGAAATTTTAGATGGGATTAGACCAATACATTGAAATGTAAGTGGGTTGATTATCCCTAATTTGGGATTATTTTTGTAACTGTTTACAGATATAATGTGGCACAAAAATATTCAATGATCAAATTCTAATTATCTATAATTATCTTGTACTAGTCCGTCCTTATTTGCAGGTCATTCAAGATTACTGCAAATTCATCATCCAATCACCATCAACAATTACACTTCTGAATTGTCTAAGATATGGAAATCAATTTTACTTACTTTTCCCAACAAGCATCGACAAAATTAAGCATATGAACAACTGAAAAAACTTGAAGCAAAACACTGCTAATTTTGATAAGATTTAGACAGCGGTTGTTGACTAATTATAATTCTCTGTTACATTTTCTAAGTATTCAATTGTTCTACTTTACATTTATATGCTACAAAGCTTTTCGAATTCTCTAAAGTTGTCCACAATTCTGAATGAATGGTCATTTATTGACAGGTCCATCGGACCGAAGGAGTTGCCATTTTAAAATAACATTGGCTGGATCTTAACACATGATATTTGGCAAGTCAAGAGACTAATTATAATAACAATTTTTAAGCTCCGGAAAACAGAGAATCAATGAAAATATCTCTTAATTATGTAATCAATAGAAGGAGTAATCACTTCAAATCAACATCACCAGAAGGGCAACAGCTTCCCTTTTGAAATCACATAACTTGAAAATCTTGGCCAAACTTCTGATTTTGATCATAACCTTACTTTTGAAACAAAAATACGTGTTCTTCCTTCACTGTTTGATGTTATCGTTGGCAGATTCATAGTTTTGTCTGAAAAACGTGCTAGGATGTTTCTATCAAATCCCATACTTAACCTATCCTAAAAACAGAGTTATTAGTTGGACTTTTTTGGTTATTCGATTATGGTTGTTTGTTCAGTTGGGTGGTTGCTTCCACGAATGTCAAATCTCGAAACGAGAAAATTTGTCTTTGTACAGATTGCGGCAGAGATTCAAAAACAGGTGAATATTTCTTTCAAATATGCTAATGTGAGCAATTGAAGTTGACTTTTATGTTCTGGATTTGGAAATTGAAAATGACTACTAAATTGGACCATTTTTAACTCCTTGACTCTGCTTCATTTCTAACCATAAACTACCAAAATTGAATTCTTTCTCTGCCGTTTGGTTTCTCTTATTTTGTTCTGTCCTGTTTTGTTTCTGTATCCATTTATTTGTTTATTTCTTAGAAATGAAATTAAATCTCTCTTGCGCATCTGTACCTACAAATTATGGTGACCACGCAGTGGAATGACGTTGGAAGTTTGAAGGTGCTGCTTTGTCCTGGTTTGGTCCAGCCTTGCACAAAAGTGGAAGGAAGAAAGAAAAGGCATGAGAAATTAACTTTGATTTGTGTTTTGTGCAATGCAATTTCTCAACTGGGGGCAGATTCTGTTATATTTTTCCCAGTTAAATAATAGAGAATTGATATAGAATTACATGAGTGGTTTTGTTTTGTCATGTTCCAACAAAAAAGAGAAACGTGTCTTTTCAAGCTATCACTTTTTCTGGGAGAAGCTGGACAAAATATTAATTCTGTTTTGGAATCACCATGAGTGACTCCTGATTAAATTGATTTCTGAATTTGCCCTTTCTTAAGTAATGGATTCAGCGAGGGCCTCTTTTTTTAAGTTTAATGAGCATAGCAACTGCGAGAAACACCATGAATCGGGGGAAAATTATGAGTTGTAAGACCCTAAGAATCTTGATTTCTGCTGCAGGAGTTCTATAAGATATAATGCAGAAATTAGTCCTGAAATTGGAAAAGGAGATGTCCGACTCTTACTTGACCTAAAACCTCTTTAACCGACCACCCAAGAAAAGCTGATTCTATCACTTTCAGCACTAATTAATAAGTGTATGAATGCATGGTAAATTAACCTTGAAGTAGATGACTGCTGCAAATATAATTTTTAGAAGGAGAAAATTGATGCAATTCTCAACATTACTTACCCTTTCCAGCATACTCATGCCATTCTTTTTTTTTGCTGTTGATAGATCACATGCAACATCCGTTGCATTTGTCCTGCCTGTGAGTCATGGGAATTGACACAAGAAATTGCAACATGTAAGATGAAGAAATGCATATTAATCAAACAGAAATCGAAGGTCATGGAAATCAGTTACAGCACAAAACAATGGATCCTAAGTGTTTTATATAAGGTCACACCACCGTGAATGCATCAAAATTATGAGTAACAGGAACGGGGGAACATATGATATCAACAATTCTAGGTGGTTCTCTATCTTCAATTCATATTTTCTATTCCTTATTATCATTTTTATAGAGTAGGTTAACACCATGTCCTAAGGAAGAACTGAGAGAAAGCCATTGTACCCATAACTGTGGTATCGCCGGATGATTGGATAAACACTTCTTAGAAAATAAGGGATCCAGACCTTTGCTCTTCTACAAGTTGCTTTGCTCCCACCTGTCAAGGTGATTGCAATTTGGACAGCAACTAATATGCAATGAGCAAGGTAAAAACATTTATACATGCTCGACAATTACGAATCCTCATCCAGTGTGCCCATGTCCCACTATATGGGGCAGATCTATGAAAAATTGTGACGACAAATCAACAAAGCAGTAATGACTACAGAAAATTGAACAACATTTGTACAAACCAACAAAGTAATAATAACGCTAAACTGGCACTATTATCCAAAACGGGCCGATGAGGGCCAAAATGGGCCTGATTGGCAAATGATATATTTGCAGTAGAGTGCGCCGAAAACAACTGGCAGAGACAGAATGACTGAATTCAAAAACTGCGAAAAGAAGCAGCAATCGAAATTTCTGTCAGCTCGACCACCGTTGTTTCCGTGGACTGCCATGGTTATTAAATATGAGCCAAAAAACTCAACATTTCTTTGTGACGGTACATCTTATGATTACCTGTTGGGATTGATTCAAAATGTTCATAAATTGAAAAAAAGTTAAGGAACAGGTTGCACTTGTTAATCGAAAATCTACAGGATCCGTGTTTGTTGTTGGCAGGTGACACTAACTCTAGCGTTAAAATGCATGAGTTCTTTCACGCAGTTGTCATATCAATAGCATCAATGAGCGATCTTATGTTTAATATGCAAGATCTCTGTGATCTGAATCAAGCACTGCGAGGAAAAAATATCCGAAAATCCAAGCTGCTGTCTCTTTTCCTTGTAGAGATATTCTGAGCTACCTGAGAGGTTGGGGTGTCCGAAACTCGAACTATTTCTTTTTGTTCATGAATTCTCCTTCTCTGAAAATTCCAGACAGCTATTTTGAAGGAATGAACGAGCTCAGAGCAATAGATTGTGATTGCATTAATCTCCAGTCACTGCTGCCTTCATTATTTTTCCATCTAACGAACCTAGGAACAATTGGCTGGGATGAATGCCCGTAGAAGACATATCAACTATTGGAGAGCTAAAGAATTTTGGGATTCTTGTTAATCTGGTTTGCAGTAATAATTACAAAGTCTTCTCTCTGCAACTGCGAGGATAAGAGAGGTAAACAATAACTAAGGTAGTATATTCTGAAAAATGAAAACTGAGCACACTTTATTCATGAACGGAACAGCTTATATAAATACAAGAAATCCCAGAAAATAGACCCGCTAAACCCACTAAGCATGTGAAACCAATCTCCCAGAATAAAGAACCCATTTACCAACTAAATACATGAAAAACAAGAAATAACATAACAATATTTTGACCAAGTAATTTCTGCAGTAATTCTAACAATTCTCAGCTTTTCAAGTTCAAATATGAAACGGTTGCCCGGAGAAATAGGGATATTGGTGGGGTTACAGTTGTTATACTTGAGCAGATGCTCAAAACTTAAAAAATAATCGCACAAATGTCATCTCAACTTTGAGTTCACTACTCCGAGTTCTTTCATCCCTTCAAAGAAACGGTCAGTGATTTGCCAAGAGCTATCATACTTTTCCAACAACAAAAACAACTTAAGGTTTGGACATTCCAATCTCTCGGGAAGCTCTCGAATGTCTCTATAAGGTAGAGAAATAAGTAGCTGTTGCCTTTACTGCTTTCTTGCTAGGTTTATAATGCTTTAACAAGTTTGGGCGCAAAAGCTTTGAAACAGAGCTTCTTAGCTTCATCTTCATCTTCAATGATGAGTTCTACAACCCCTCGAGTGAATTCATCAGCGCTAATTAGCCAATCTTCAACACCCTTATAAATCCCATCCACTCGTCTTCTATCATGGTTAACAGGTTGTTCGGCAATTTGTCTTCTATATAGCCAAGCTCCTTAATCGAGTGAAAACGTAAGATATCTGCAGTTTAATAGCATCAAACAATGGCTCTGCAACTTTTGATGACACGCCAGAAACAACAGCATTACCTACTTTTGCTGCCATTGCCTGTTTCTTATGAACGAGTGTGCATGTAGAGAGTTCAACAACCGCAACGGCTGTTAGAAGGAAAAGGAAAATAAAAAACAAAAATATGTAGACAAGACAACAAAACAACTGAACTCTATAAAATTAATGAATGATCGATCAAGCAAACAAATCCTTTCAGCAACAGATCACAATCGGACGCATAATTAATATCTGAAACCATGCTATAAGAAAAAGGAAAAAATGGAGAGAATAACAATCGTCACTGGACAGCAGTTTAAGGTAATAACATGAAAAAACAAATATTGGAGAAAGAAAAGAATGTATTCCCAAAGTGCATAAAGAAAGTGTTCCTGATCCTGCCGTAAAATGAGAGTGATTGGCTAAAGATTGAAGTGCCAAATTAAATAGACCGAGAGTCAACATCCAAGTCTTTGGAATTTATCTGTCTGTCAGCCTACCTCTTATAGAAGCTCCACCGTTTAATTAATTATGTTGATTATTGCTAATTGTTGTAGCATCTGGTATTGCATTTTGCTTTAAGATTAAAACTTTGATGAAATTTCCAATGTGATAGAAAAATGGACAAAACCTACACTCTTGAAAAAGGGAAAAACAGTTTTATGCAAAATAAGAACAAATTCTGGGATCAATCTCCATGGCCAGGCCAAATAAGAAAAAACCCAGACGGTACTTGCAACAAAGCAAAATGAGAGGTTTCTGCAAGACAACCTCGTCTATTAAGAAAAGCCTCTCTCCTCCCTTAAATGACGACAAACTTAAAAAATTAGCTCAAGAAATTTCAGAAACCTGAAGATAAATTTTTGCTTCAATGGCAGCAATCAAGATACTGATCAATGAAAGTTTATCACTTTGGAACAAGATAATAGAATGACTGGAACACACCATTTGTTGATGGTTAAAACTGGAAACCATAGCCCACCATCGCTTTAATCTGGAATACAGAATCTGAATCAATTGTAAATTTTAATTCTACAGAGAAGCCATTGAATAAATCCAGAGAGGACAGCAACCCTTCAACATATATACCAAAACTGGAAACCAAATTCCAACATCCTTTAATCTGCTTCAGAAGACTTGGCATTCTGTAACAATAAACATTCGTATTGTATGTTGATGAGTACCAGAGCAGAACATATATATGCATTTTTTTTTGGTTTTTATAAATTTAGAGGAAAAAAGAAAACAAATGAAACAAAAGTATACATCCCAAGATTAAGGTAGATGAGGAAATCTGGTTAATAAATGCATACCGTCACTATTTCTTTGAAAATACGTTGTATGGTGGTATTAAGATTGCTTTCCCAACGCTCTTCATCCTCTTCTTCTTCATGTTCTACATCTTCATGATCATCTTCTTTTTCTTCTTCTGTCAAATTCATTTTGTGTAGCTTTGGAGTCTTAAAATTCACTTTATGTAGCTTTGGCGTTGTTAAGACTCCCGGAGAAAACATCGCCAGCACTGGACATTGCCCAACAGTTACTTGTTCCAATTGCGGGAATTCGATTGCATAATTCTCCGAGCAGAAGCTTGAAAGCCTTGGTAACTTACGAAGTATTAAATAATTTAGTTGCTTGAAGACAATCTGATCATCATCAATGACTGCTGTATCTCCCTCCTGTGTTATGATTTCTTCAATCATTTCACAATTAGCAATTTGCATTGTCGTAAGGTTCACCAGACTTCTAGCTGTTGATAGAGCCACCAAGTTTTTCAATGCGTAGCAATATGAAACTTTCAGAGTCTCTAGATTTTGAAGTGACACCGAGGATTGCACCAAACTTTTTAATTTGCCACATCCTGATAATTTTAGAGTTACCAGATCGCAGAAAACTCCACTAGTTTGGCATCTTTCTCCCCACAAATGCAGCAGTTCAGGTAGATTATTCAGCTCGATTACTTCTAGCTTAGGAAATCCAACCTAGGAAATCAGTCAAAGTGTAAAATATTTATCCACAATTTATCTTTACCCCCACGAGGGTAACACAATCTACATATATAAAAGAACGTTGTTTCATAAGGCATTTTATTTGAAAACATAAGTGTGTGTGTAAATATTCAGTGGAGTGCTTTGGCTTCTACCTTATCAACCAAGAACAAGGTTTGTTGAATTGGGATATCATGTTGGCTCTCAGCACGGTTCTGAAATTCTGAAGCAAGTATCTTCACTTGGTCACATTGACAAATCTCCATCGTGTTCAAAACTGGCCAGTCCGAAATATGTACTCCAGAGTAAAAGCTTTTAAGTACTGGTAGCCCCTTCAGTGACAACGAGGTTAACTGAGGGAACACAAACCGAGGAACTGTTTCTACAACTAATTCCTCTTTAGCAACAATTTCCTCCACCGTGCAATAGTTTATTTCTAGCTCTTTCAGTCGACAAAGACCCCTGGCTATGGAGGTGGGGAAGAGGAATTTCAGATTGGGACAGTGGTGAACCTGTACTGAATGTAAATGCTCAGAAAATAGAATTGCTTGTGCATCCAAATTCCACACATGCTTCAGTTTTTGCAAGCTACATAAAAGTAGTTCTCTCAATTGACCGACTGCAATAGCATCTGTCCTCCCGCAACCAGACATTTGAACGTCAAAAATCTCCTCTAGTGATTCACAACCCACTACCGCAAAGGTATGCAATTCTTGCAGTCTCTCGTGCATAATAGATGGAAAAATATTCATAAGATTATGACAATACCCTACACGCAGGTTCTGTAAATTTCTGAACGAATTCAAGTTCAGCTGTTCGCCCCATATTCTTCTCAAGTTAACCATGTTGTAAACTTTCAATTCCACCAACTTAGGTGCAGCTACCTGAAGAGTTCAACTTAATTGCATCAACACCACACCTATTATAACTAATTTATGACTACAAACAGCTAGAGATGAGACACAAAGCTATATATATGAAGAAGCATTTATATACAATTCAAAAGGGCAGAAAGATCACCTTTTCATCAAAGAGAGGTGCATCAGAGTGGATATTTTCCTCGGAACCTTCAGCTTCTGCAGATATAGATTTGGAGATGAATGTTTTCATACTGACGCATTTATCAATCTCCAAATCTGATAATGACGGGAACTGAGTTAGATTTCCGGTGCAATTGCAAAACATTTTGAGGCTCGGAAGATCTACGAGCCTCAACACTGTTAGTCTACGAAACATCGTCATCTCACTCGTTCCTTCTTCTTCCGTCAATGTAACCGCTTCCACAGATATACATTTGCTTATCCTAAGCTGCTGGAGTTGGGCAAGACTTTTAAACACGCATGATGGAAAATATTTCAAGCTATCACAGCCATCTATATTCAGGATTATTAAATTCTGAATGCAAGATGTTGACAGAAGTTTGCTTTGACACATCATCTCAATTGGGGTTGAGGACACTTCCAATTCCTCCAATGCGGGTAACACAACCTGGAGATAAATTTCATTTTTTGAACCTTAATTATTGAATTAGCATTCTTAAATTACTGTAATATATAAAATTGTTTTAATTGAACTGACCTTGTCGCTGAAAAATGGTGGGGTATGAAGATGGAGGTCCTTCAAATTAGTGAAAACAAATGCCTCCGATTTTGTGCAGTTGGTTATGATAATAGTTTTCAAGGATGGACATTCGAGAATATTGCTCCCAGAGTAGAAACTTGTCAAGTCAGGCAGAGATTCAAGAATAATAAAGTTTAACAGAGGTAATACAATTTTTTCAGCCGCATCGTCCTCTCCTTCTTCTGCGATGATCACCTCCAACGTGGCACAATTTACTATTTTCATTTCTTGAAGTTGCTTGAGACCCGAAAAGACAGATGCAGTAAATATATATCTCATGCCGCCACAGTTTTGAACTTCAAGAAATTTCAGGTTTTTAAATCCCAAAATCTTTCCATGACTTCTTCTGCATATATGGCTCAATTTTGGCAAATCAGTGAGGTAAAAGTGGCTTAACTGGGGCAACAGTCCAGGATGTCCATCGACACTTGGCTCTTCCAAACCAAACACTTGTTCGAGTGAATCACAATTGTGTACTTCCAACATTTCCAAATTGTTCAAGAGTTGAAGCAGATTTGCTGAAATAGCACAGGACATATCGGCACAATTGTCTACTACCAGTGAGGATAAATTGGCCAAGAAGCTGCCCGGAAGTATTTGGTTATGCCATATTTGTTTCAACTGGGGAAATTCTGATATTTTCAGATATTTTAATCCTTGAAATCCAACCTGCCAAACCCCAAAATATATGTTATTATTTATAAAGGAAAAATAAAAAACATGGAATAAAACAAAACGAACATGGATAATGAGTACATGTATATAGACCATTTCTTTGAGCAACTGTTGTGTGGTGGAATCAAGGTTTTCTTGCCAATGCCCCTGATCATCTCCCTCTTTCAAATGCACTTTCTCCAACATCGACATCTTTGGGCAATGTCCAACAATTACTTTTCCCAAGGACGGCAATTTAATAGCATAGTTCCCCAAGCTGCAGAAACTTCTAAAACATGGTAATTGATGAAGTCCTAAATAATTTAGCTGCTTCAGAACAATCTGATCATCAGTATTTTCCTTGTCTTCAACGTGTGTTATGATTTCCTCAATCAATTTGCAACCGACAATATTAATACTTGTAAGATTCACGAGACTTTTAGCCGTTGACACTGTCATTAGGCTCATCAATTCGTCACACCCTGATACATCCAGAGTTTCTAGATTCCAAAGAGATAAAGAGGATGGCAATAAAGTCGTTAATTTTGCACATGCTGATAATTCTAGAGTTGCTAGATTTTGGAAAACTCTACTAGGTTGAGAATTTCCCCCCCACAAATGCAACAGTTCAGGCAGATTCAACAGCTTTAATTCTTCCAGGCTTGAAAATCCAACCTAAGAAATCAATTAAATTAACAGTGGGAAAAAATAAAATAAAATAAAAGATGAACTATATATAATGTTGACAACAAATATATGTGGATCTAAAAGAAAATGTACACATACCTTATCAACCAAGAATAATGGTTGTAGATGATCAAGTTGGCTTTGCAGTTCTGAAGCTAACATCTTCAGGTCACCACACCCTCTTTTACACCCAGACACCTCCAACTTTTTCAATACAGGCCATTCTGAAATATGTCTTTTTGGATAGAAAGTTTTGAGTACTGGTAAGCAGTGTAACGTCATTGAGGTTAATCGAGGAAACCTGAACCGGGGCTCAACTTTATCATCTTTGGCAATAATTTCCTCCAGCCAGCAACTTCGTATCTCAAGCTCTTCAAGTTTAAGTACACCATTTGCGATGGAGGCTGGAAAGAGGCTTTTCAGACTTGTACAACTATGGACTCTTATTTTTATTAGATTTTCGAAGGCTAGAATTGCTTGAGTGTCCATATTCCATACATGCTTCAGATTTGGCAAATGGCAAAGAAGCAATTCCCCTAGTTGAGGAGCTGCTATAGCAGGTGTCGTCTGGCCACTGATTGCTTGAAACTCAACCACCTCTTCTACTGAATTACAATCCATGATTTCCAAATCTTCAAGATTTTGGAGTCTTCCAAGCATATGAGTTGGGAAAATATTTAGTAACTTATTGCATCCATTGACCGTCAAAATTTTTACTTTGCAGAAGGATTCCAAACTTAGCTGGTCGTCCCATATTTTCCTCAAGTTATGCATTTGGGAGACTATCAATACCTCCAAATTAGGGAGTCCAACCTGAAAATTTTTATCACAATTGAAACCAGCATTTATAATCAAACACAAGATAACAGATTTAATTTAGAATCTATAAGAGCATAATGTACCTTTTCACAAAAGAGAGGTTGTTTGTCAGCCTGGAGGAAGTTCTCCACTAACTTCATTTCCTCAGTTTCATTACTCACCGTAATATCTGTACATGTATTATTAGAAAGGAACGTTCTCAAATTAGGGCAATTATCAATACTAAGTTTATTCAAGGAGGGAAATTCAATTATATTTCCGTTGCCGAATCTTGTGAGTTTTGGAAGATCTTTGAGCTCCAGGCAAAATAGCTTAGGAAAACTGATGCTTTCTTCTCTTCCTAGTCCTTTTGTGTCAAGTACTCGCTCCATTGACTCACAGTTGCATAACTCAAGATGTTGGAGCTCTGCAAAACTTTTTACCGTAGAAGATGAAAACAGGAATTTCAAGCTATTACAATCCTCCAAAGTCAAACTTTTTAAAGTTTGACAGTAAGAAGCTATCGACAAATGTTGCTCTGGCCACATCTTTTCAATGCTAATTGAGGACAGTTTCAAGTTCTCCAAGCTTGGGTATTGAACCTGAAAATGCAGTTCATTATTTCATGAACAAATTGTTTCTCCATTAACTACTTACAATTGTTACTTGATAAAATCTATTTTCAATAATAGGTAGTTATCGAAATATATTTTAAACAAAAAACATACACTTTTCCCGAATAGAGTCTTGAAATTCTCGTGATCATCATATGTACTGCTGAAACTTGTGAATTGTGGTAGCCGCTGTAGGGTTAGGCACTGCAAGTGAGCAAACTCAAATTTACTATTGGTTTCGTTCTCAACGTGGACACGCCTTTGGTCATCTTCCTCAGCAAAAATCACTTTTAGGTTCTCGCAATCAGTCACTTCAATCCACTGGAGCTGTGAAAGGCTTTTGGCCATGGAGATTGAGAAAAGATGCTTCAATCCATCGCATTTGTTTACTGTAACATGTTTTAATTTGTTGAACGACGCATCTTTGAGTGGGCCGTGGCATATCTTCTTCAAATCAAACAAATTATGAAGACATAATACCTCCAGCATCGGAAAGGCACGATAATCAATCTTTCCTGCTGAGTTAACAATATGTAGAAGCTCAGAATTACCGTTGCACACATGGAGAAGCTTCAAATTCGGAAAACCTTCCTCGTCCAGTTCATGAAGAACATTTTGAATATCACTCAACTCATGTAGATAGAGATCTTCAGTTCTCTCCAACAATGATTTAATGGGCCTGTAACACAAATAACGGCTGTTGTTGAGCTTGAGCTTCAGTGTTCTGGAGACTTCATTTCTATGACTCCAGCACCACACATCTCCTATCAATATTCTATATCTTTTCAAATGTGGAAAGAGCAAATTCGGTGGTATAATTTGAGCATCCGGAAAACAGATGTTTAAAGTGGTGAGGTGAGACAATTGATTCAACTCATCAAGATTGGCATTAGTACCATCATGATGATCGAGTCCATTCTCCCATTGCACAGGGCTGTCATCCAAATATAGTTCTTCCAATCGAGACAAACTTGAGATGACATTTGCAGCGATTACTTTAAGTTCAGAGCATCCGCTCAAATCCAACAACTTTAATCGATTCAATTTTCCTATTTCTTTTGGCAACTTGTCAATACTTGAACGCGAAAAGCTAAGAATCTCTAAATTCTTTAGCTCTCCGATTGTTGCTACATTTCCAAGCAGGCAACCATCCAAGCACAACGTTTGAAGGTTGGTTAGATTGCCCAATGATGAAGGTAGTGACTGGAGATTAATGCAATCACAATCTATTACTTTGAGTTGCTTCATCCCTTCAAAAAAGCTGTTTGGGATTTTTAAAGAAGGTGATTCCATGAACAAGAAAAATAACTCAAGTTTCGGACACCCTAACCTCTCAGGTAGCTCACAAATATCTCTATAAGGCAAAGAGATAGCAGTTGGATTTCCGGATATTTTCTCCCCCAGTACTCTTTTCAGGTCAGGGACATCTTGAATGGTAAATATAAGATTGCTTGTTGCTGCTATTGACACGGCAACGGCGTGAACGAACTCATGCATTTTGACCCTAGTGTTAGTGTCACCTTCTAACAACAAACATGAAGCCTTGAGATTGTCGATTAACATGTGCAACCTCCTCCTTCCGTTTTCCAATGTATAAACATTTTGAAACAATCCCCAACCCATACCATATCTCAACAAATAATCATGAGATATACCATGACCGCAATCAACGAGGCTGCAAAGCAAAAACAGTTTCTTTGCTTCATTACTTTGCAGAAGATTGAAACTCAATTCTAAAACTGACACCACTCTTTCATCCACTTCAGGTATGCTTCTTGGATTAGCCGTTCTTAGCTTATATAGGGCATCTTCCCAGGCATCCATGCTCTTGTTTTTCAGTGCATTTCCAATTGTTGCGATTGCAAGTGGCAAACCATCACATTTTCCTACTATCTCAGCTACCGTCCGAAAATCAGCCGAACTTTTTGCTGAATGATATTCACCCACAATCTTCCAAAACAGATTTTCTGCTTCTTCAGGAGACACAGTTTCAACTGGGAAATTCTTCTGAATATTCATATCATTGCGTAACACGTCAAGGCTTCTAGATGTCACCAAAATTTTGTAAAGCCTCTGATCAGCATCAATATCTATCTCTTTGCAGCCTTCTTTATGAAGAAAACCAGCATCAATATCTATCTCTTTGCAGCCTTCTTTATGAAGAAAACCAGCATCAATATCTATCTCTTTGCAGCCTTCTTTATGAAGAAAACTTTCTTTCTCATAATCTCGAAAAGGAATTCCAATAGCCTCGAAGTCAGGCTTAGCCCAAATATTATCCAATATGACCAGAACCCGCTTCCCTTTCTTTAACCTGTTACGCAGTCGTTGTGCTCTCTCAAATTCAGTCTCATTCTGTCCAAATTCCAGACCCAAATCACAAGCAATTTTTTCTCGAATCTTTTTGTAATCTGGTTTCTGTGTTACCTCTGCCACGACCACATCATCAAATAACTTATCCTCAATGGCTTGCCAGGCAACTTTCTTGACAAGTGTGGTTTTACCCACACCACCCATCCCGTACACACCAATCCTGTTGACATTAGCATTCTTCATGGCCTCCAAAATTTCCTTCAAAATAGACTCCCGTGAATCAAAGGCTTCATAGTCCCTCACGTACATGGATGCTGTCCTCTGCGGAGCAGGACGGCGAGCAACATCTTCAAATTCTTTTCCCAAGAGATTGGAACCATCCTTTGCCGCTTTCACTGCTTTCTTGCCTACCTTGTATCGTTTCATCAAATTGAAACAGGGAATATTGACTGGCCCTTCATCTCCAGGACAGTTCAGATTCGCAACCTGTTTAATGAACTCATTGAACATGAATTCATTCACTTGGGCCAGCCATTCTTCAACATCTCTATGAATCTCGTCCCCTTGCCTCGTAGCATGGTCAACACGCAATTGCTCCCTCTCTCTTTTATGTCTCAGCTGCCGCACTTGATTATTCAGGTCTTCCACGTAGCTCTTATACTTCAAGGCGTGAAACATCTTCTGTTTCATGGTTCGAAATAATGACTTTGCCCCTTCTGTAACGAGGCCAGCAGCAACGGCGATTCCACTCTCAGAAGCCATTGCCCGTGACTTGTAATCAAAACAAAGCCGGTAAAAGAACTGACAAGACTGAGAAAGAGCAAGAAAAGTTGAGAGTAAGAAAATGGAATATTTGCAATTTTTTTTTGGTTTTTTCTGGATTCAATATTGGAAGCAATTAAGTTGATAATTGAAAAGGGAAGAAGGAAGGAAAAAAGAAAACGATAGAGGAAATAGATTAAACGTCAGCAAATAGAGATTAGAGACCAACAAGGAGGGTTCAGAACAGATGCAGCTAACAGAAAAGCAGAGCATTAGTGGAGAAGAGGAGATGGTGAGAAAGATGTGGTGTTTGATTGACAGCAAATACGGGGACAAATTAAACAGAACACAGAAAGGTCACTCCTTTTTGTTTAAATATAACATTACACATCCAGTTTATGATATTAGTCACTGAGGTCCCTCGTTGATTCATTAGCTCTTTTTCATAAGACACCATAATTGTCCTTGAACAACACAGACTTTCTCCGTCATTTGTTTTAATTACATGCCGAGTAGAAAATTCCCACGTCTTCACTCCAAGGTTCATAAGCTTAATTAATTTTCAGGATCCTCACAGTCAACAACAACGCATGACTTGTGGGGCAAGGCAGTAAATATTGAAGGTTGAATATTCAATCTTTTAGATCCTGTTCTCTCACTTTCAAGGAGGATAGATGATACATATTTTCTGTCACAATTTTGCTTGATAGAGAGAGCAGGGCTTTTAGCAAGAAATTGTTATATGTATCCATGCATGTGAATGTGACTGGTACAAAACAATAAATGCTTTGTTACTGGTGAAAAAAGTTTCCCAGGTTCCGTTAGGTAAATAATGAACACAAAACATCTGGGTTCAGTTCACCATCCTCGAAGCATTTGTTTTGTTTTGTGCCAACACCAACTTGAGAGAAGGATGGAAGGTATTAGCATTTCCCATGTCTTCAGCCGAAGTATTTCTTATTATCAACCAATATTAGATTGCTTTGGAACGAATTAGAAACCAATGGAAATTTTTATCCAAAAAAAAATAAATATAAAAAAGAATTATTTTGGGCTAAAGTTATGAATAAATTTTAAAATTAAATCGCCTTAAAAAATTTTTTTAAGAAAAAACTTAAAAAATACGATAGCTTTCTAGGAAGCAACTAATGATAATATCTTAAATCAAAATAGAGAGATTAAATTGACAACACTTCTTCTAAAACATTTAGTGTGGGCTTAATTATATAAATTTTAATATTTTAATCGTTTTAAACTAATAAGTGATAATTAAAATAGATCATATATATATATATATATATATAAGAAAGATTTTAAGTAAATTGATATTATTACGTTAGTATCGTTTTATATAATAAAATTATTTAATTAATAAAAAAATAATTTATTAATTAAAAATGAGTAATATTAAATAAATTTTTTTTTATAAATTTCTCATATTAAATAGTAGAACTCAATTTATCTTTTTTATTTACAATTAACAAATGAATAATATCATCACATTAATTATGTTGATATGGGAAAAAATGTTTTATTTATAAATTTTTCAACATAAATACTTTTACTTAGAGCATGGGTAGATAATTTTTTGCCAATTTATTCATTAATAATAATGTATGACTTTTTGTAAAACATTATCAATTACTATAATAAATAAATAAGACTTCAACCACACACGTGGCTCGAACCAAACAACGATTCGTGAAAGGTGAAAATTTTGGCAACGAAGATAAACGATGAACTAGAGACGACGCAACGCAATCAAATAAAGTTTATGTTAAAAATAAAAATTGACTCACTTGAGATGAGTTGGGAGATGAAAATATCTTTTATACACTATTTATCTTAGGAAGGAGTCATTTATAAACTAAAAAAATGGAAAATTTAAATACGTTATTAATGAAATAAAAGAAAATTATGAGTAATAACCAAAATTACAAGAATAAAAATAAATAAATAAAAGAAAATTGTGGGGAAATTGGCCCACTTCAAACTCTCTCCTTGATATAATATGGGTATTTCACTTTGCCCCCCTTATTCTTTTACTTCTTTTGTTACCTGCTTCGTACAAAATACTAGTCAAATGCTTTGTCCCCATCCCTCCAAACATTCAATAAACTTGTGACAGAAGGAAAGAACTTTCATGGAAATTTTTCAAAGGTGGAATATTGCTTTCCTATCACACTCAAGCTGGAAATTTTTTATTTATCTATTTTAACTTTTAACAAATTTCCATCCCACGGGAGAATTCCAGGATAAATTGATGGAGGCCCTTGATCAATTTTATTTCCATTACAGCAACCACCCATACCTTCACACAAGTAAATTCCTCTCTGAAAACAGAAACAGTCCAAAAAGGAGATGGCAGAAGCAGAAATGAGCAACGGTGCTGGAATTAATTCATTCGATGTTCACTCTCTCTTTTCTAAGGAAAGAGACTTTCTTATTCGCAGCAACGGTGATCAGGTTAAAATTGACAGCTTCCAGGGGAAGAAATTCGGGCTGTATTTCTCAGCATCATGGTGCCCTCCGTGCCGGCGATTCACGCCAATTTTAACGGAGGTGTACAACGAACTCTCTCCCAAAGGTGATTTTGAGATCATCTTTGTCTCTGGCGATGCGGATGATGCATCATTCTGTGGCTACTTCTCCAAGATGCCGTGGCTTGCAATTCCGTTTTCAGATTCCGAAACTCGTACTCGCTTGAATAAATTGTTCAAGGTTACGGGAATTCCCCACCTTGTTCTACTTGATGAGAGTGGCAAAGTTTTAAGCAACCAAGGTGTGGAAATTATTGGGACGTATGGAGCTGAAGCATATCCATTTACAGAAGAAAAGATTGAACAAATGAAAGAGGAAGAAGAAAGAGCCAAAAGGGAACAGTCGTTAAAATCTGTCCTGGTCTCCAACTTCCGTGACTTTGTTGTTTCTTCTAACGGCAAACAGATTCCCGTTTCGGAACTTGAAGGGAAGACTGTAGGTCTTTATTTCTCAGTGTCTTCGAGGAAACCTTGCACCGATTTTACTCCAAAGCTCTTAGAGGTTTATCAGAAACTGAAAGAAAATGGAGAAAATTTTGAGATCGTTTTGATTTCTCTTGACGAAGAGGAAGAATCTTTCAAGCAAGATTTTGGAAACATGCCTTGGTTAGCGCTGCCTTACAAAGACAAGAGCTGCAAGAAGTTGATTACATACTTTGAGCTCTCCACTCTTCCGACTCTGGTGATTATTGGGCCAAATGGGAAAACTCTCAATTCCAATGTTGCCGAAGCAATCGAAGAACACGGAATTGAAGCATTCCCATTCACTTCAGAAAAGATAGCTGAAATAGAGAAAGCAAAAGAGAATTCTCAAACCCTGGAATCGGTTTTGGTTTCTGGGGACAGAGATTTCGTGATTGGAAAAGATGGAAGTCAAATTCGAGTGTCTGATTTAGCTGGGAAGATCATCTTTCTCTACTTCTCAGCAAGTTGGTGTCCTCCGTGCCGTGCTTTTCTGCCGAAATTTATAGAAGCCTACGAAAAGATCAAGGAAAAGGATGAACAAGTTGAGGTGATATTTATCTCTAGTGATAGGAACCAGACTTCATTTGATGAATTATATTCAAAAATGCCATGGCTTGCACTTCCCTTTGGTGATCCAAGAAAGGCATCATTGAGTCGAAGGTTCAAAGTGTATGGAATTCCAATGCTAATTGTACTTGGAAAAGACGGCCGTACTGTCACAAGGGAAGCCAGAAATATGATTGCAGAACATGGAGCTGATGCTTATCCTTTTACCCAAGAACGCATGGAGGAGATTAAAAAGTCCAGAGAAGGATGGGTCTGTGAGGGTGGAGTTTGTCACAAAGCTTAAAACCCTCGGTTCGTAAGTGAACTCTCTCTCTCCCTCTCTCCCTCTTAATCTTATTGAGTTTGTAATTTATTAACACTACTCATTGATCTGATAATGTTTTGTTTCGATTTTTCAGAGTAGGTATGAATTGCTTTTGCACCCAGATTCGGGGGAAAGGTTTCTGCCGCGTCCTTAATTTGGTTAAAAGACTGTTGACTATATGTTTTATGTTTAGTTAAATAAGAGTTGTGTACTATTTCTCAAACAATGCAGTGTGTCGATGTTACTTGTTGTATAATGAAATAATGGTGGTGTGTATTTGAATGCAAATAGAGAGCGCTCTTCAAGGCTTGGAGAGTGCTGAATGGCATGGCAAATGGAACACTAAGAGACCTAAATGTCTCAAACTATTTATCTTTTTGTTTATCATACTCACCCTTTTATCAAGGAAATGATTATATGATTGAAAACACAATGTAAATAACTTTGTACGAATGTGTTTCTCTTTTGTTATTTCGTATAGAATTTGGCATCATATATGAGCAGAATATTATATTTAATTTATATTTTAGGCTCCTTTCCCAAATTAAATTTCTTGAAAACAAATTATTGAATGTTTTTCCATGAAACTAACATACTTGTTTCCCAGCTTGCATTCGACATACGCGGTGAGTTAACCAAGTTGTTGCATCTGTGGAAGGAGAATTCTCCACCCAGAAATGTACTTTCGTGAAAGCAAAAAATATCAGAATGTCACAAGTTAAGACAACTAGTGCTTTCTTCATTGACTTTCGAAAATCTAAATACACTGGAAGTATAAAAGTGCGAGGCGTTGATAAATTTGATGACACTCTCAGCGGCCAAAAGTCTGCTAAACCTTAGAAGAATGGGCATAAACGATTGCAAAATGATTGAAGAAATCATACAACAAAAAGGTTTTAGAAGAAGTGAAGAAGAATTGTATTGTTTTCAAGAAACTACAATACTTGGGACTTGGATGTTTGCCAAGGCTTACAAGCTTTTGTTTGGGGAATGCACACTTGGATTCCCATTCTTATAACATGCATTGGTGAAAGGTTGCCCAAAAATGGAGATCTTTTTTCCCGGGAGTCTTAAGCACACCCAAGCTCCAAAGACTACAACTCGCTGAATTCGATTCAGAGGAGGAAGGGCGGTGGGAAGGCAGCCTTAATTTTACCATACAAAAATTGTTCCAAGAACTGGTATGTAGATATCATACGTATATTTTGTTTTCTTTCCATAGTAAATTTGCAAATGATTTATATATAATACGTATGTATAATATGCAGAATTCTACAGCGGAAAATTGAGCAAATCCAAACTCATCCTCGATCTAGAATGAAGCAGAGGACCTATTTGGAATCGTGCACACTAGTCTTTCATGTATACATGTTATGTTCTGTTGTGTTGCGTTTGAACTTGTACAATTATCGATCAAATTATTAGTATTACCAGTGCTTGGTTTCTGTTATGTTGTTATTGAAGATCTTGAATCCCAATTAAATACCATAAGAGACATCATTCAAACTACATGATTTACTTGTGGGCTATTAATAAATACTAGTTAATTGTGATAATATGTGTACGCATGCATGCATGTATTTTTCATGATTCATGTGTCGTTCTCCTCTTAATCAAACAAATTTATCATTCAAACCAACTAGCATTCACTCCCAAGATCAGCAAATACTAAACTAAACAAAACACTAAAAAATATAATCAAATCGAATAAGAAAGCAAGAATACTGTTTGTCAAAAGTGATGTTCAATCGAAAGCTAACTTGATCTAACGAGTCCTCTCATAGCTCCCAATAAATTAAAAATAAACGATATACTTGAGTTTGCAAGGACAAAATTCAAATAAACAAGGAATTTGAAAATCACAAAACAAAGTCGCAACTGTTACAGCAGTATCACAAGCAACAAATATACAAGTCTCCAACGTTATGCAGAGCAAGCAAAAGCAAGCATTTTTGCACAGCACAAGTCCTCTACCCTTGGAGTGATCCCAAACCCAGGATGCCATCGTAACAGAGTTCTAGAGTTTTGCACTTGCTCGCTCAAGAGAAACACTCCATGTTTAACCGAATCTGGTTTCTATATTCCTACAAAAACTTATATTGTTCACTCATTAAGACAAACCTCTACTAACTTGCATCAAAGGCACATGATGTTGATCTGTTCATTCTCAGAACATGTCGCGGTCCTTGTAACTAGTATCACCTTCATTCAAAACATTGCCTGTGAAATAGCCAAGAATTTGGAAATCTTAACCCACTGTGTTGGCAATTTAGCCCAGCAAATCTTTGAACAAGTTGGGATTTTGATTTGTTGGGGTCACACCCATCTGCCTCACAAGAGCATCCTTCTCCAGAGAATCTATAGCATTTGGACCTTTACTTGATTGTGTTGAGTGCACAGTTGTTGCATCTCCATGAGTATTTTTGATAGTTAAATTTGACAAGCCATATAAAAGATTTGCATCATCACCACTACTCAGCCCACTCCCATCTCCATATAGTGCCATAAGATCAGGTTCTTTATTAGTACCAGGTGAACTGTGATTCGTGTTTGAAGGAATTTGGGATGAATCAAGGAGCCCTTCCAATTGCTTAAATGGATCAATAGATGGTGCACTACTAAGAACGGTTGGTTCACCCAAGTCAAGCAAGTCTGGCTGAGGTTGAACAATTGTCTTCTCTGATGCAGTTTTGTCAGAAGTTTTTGACAACTGAGGCTTGTCAATTCCATGGCTGCTTGCCTTTCCACCCTTATGGCCAGATGTAGATGCTCTCCTCTCTGTTTTTGACGAACCACCACCAAACAATGATGCAGCAAGCTTCTGCTTCTCTGCAGGAATTTCAGCTTGTGCCTTCCTTGAATTGTAAGAGGTGTCATGTGCTTTCAAGTTTACTGATCCTGCTGAATCTACTTTTGTAACCCCATTCACTGTTTTCTCGGAAGTAGAAGTTGAGGTTGATGTTTCGGAAGAGGAGTAAGTTGGCCTACCCCACTTCTTTTGAACCCCATCAAGTCGTAACTTGAGTTCTGATGGATCTGTACTTGATACAGATAGTACAGATGCTACTTTCTGGGTCTCCCAAGGATAGGAGGGCTCGGGTACTGGAACAAGTTCAGTATCCAATGAAAGAGGGACAGGTGCCACCCTGGATGGCACAGAAGGCTTTGGAAGCTCATACGCCTCAAACCTAAGACCATGCATCGAAGCTTCATGCTGGTCTTGGTTCCTAAAATTGCTAATATCAAAAGTCCCAGAACGTTCATTCTCGTGAATATAGGGCTGAGCTCCTTTATCCAGTGCCTGTTTAACATAACCATCGAGGAACGAAAGATTTTTATTGATCTGCAAGAAAGAAACAACAATTTATTATTCTGATAAACTGATGCAAGGGATGCAAAAACCAGTACAACAGCAGACCAAGAACCTGGGAAAAGCAAGCGCAGATTAAGCATATCATCCATTCTATCTATCCATACATCAATAAGAGTAAATTCTATCATCCATATACTCCACTACGGAGTAAACTGAATTAGGAATAAATTTGAAACAAAAAAACTCAAGTGTAACACTTATAACCTCGGGCAATCTACAACGCTGATCTTCGTAAACTGCCCTAAATTTTCTAGTATGAATTAAAACACCATTGTGACATCTCACAGCAAAATCAGAAATCAACAGATCAATAAGCATATACAAACTGGATTATTTTATGAGAAAGAGTTAGCTAATGGAACAAGCATTCCAAACAGCAGGATTGACAATGCCCAACCTTGCACATGTCTGTCATTATGAATTACAATGGTTCATTGATATAACAAATGTGACCAAGAACTACCATTTGGGGTATCCATATATTATGGTATATCATCGTGCTTAAGTATAGCCCAATTTATCCCTTAATCATGACTAAAAGAAGAAGAAGAGGATGATTATAATGATGATGAATTTATGGTATAATATCATGCGATTAGAAGAGCAGCCCAATTAACATCCTGATCGTCATCAAAAGAAGAGGATGAGAATGAACATAATATAATCACTAAAATAACAAAGGAAAATACAGAAATCACACATCATTCAAACGACAGCAGACAATCACTTAAAACCTGAAAGGTCACAAGCAGAAAATTAAAAGAGAGAAATAGAATCTGCATCTATAGATGACCTCAATATCCTCACAACTTGCGTCTGAAGGCATAATAATCTCAACAGCACGAGCATCAAAGCCAACAACTGTTTGGAGTTCATATGCACGCTGCTGCAAGTCTGTTGAGTGGGAAGCTGATAATTCCTCTATCAGAGATTGACACTGCAGCAGGAAAGATATAGTTATAACTTTCAGATTTGACAATGAAATTTCTATCAACACCAACAAGACACTGATATTAATACACATAAATCAAAAGCAGGACAAATATGATCAAGAGAGCAATGCACTAGAAGCAGCCAAACTATAATACCAGTAAATATACTAAAAATTAGATAAAGACATGGGATGGAGAGAGAGAGAGAGAAAGATCTTGCAATTTCTTCAATTTTTATGAATATAATCTGCTGATATATACTCTGACATTTGTAAAGGTTAATTTTATGTGAACATAAGTTGCAGTTGGTAATTCTTTCATTCTTTTCTAACATGCTACTTAAGAAACTTTTCATAGACTTTCATTTCAGGCCAAAGCATCCATTCTATTTCATTTGTTATTATACCTGCGGTTGATAATCTCCTGTGCACATGGGGAGCGTATAACAAAACTTTGACTATTATTTTGGGACAAAAAGGTAGTGTTTTGCCAATCGCCTAAATTCTGATATCGTGCACACTTTCATTTGTTGTTATGAACTAACCAATTCAAAACAAAAGGATGGATCATGGTTCACATGAGTGTTCAAAGGCATTAGCTACATTTACTATAGGAATCATTAAAATAGTTGAGGTGAGAAAACCTACCTCTGGCAACATATCCACTTTCCTTCTGGCAGCTATTTCAAATGCATATATTTTCATGAGTGCTGTAACCGCATATGCCTTCAAGATAAGCAAAGAGTTGTGTCAAATTCATGAATTTGCAATACAGACCGATTGAGGGACACGCACTAGATAAATTTTGTATCGGTAACTTATAGTTCCTACAACCTATCAGTCAGAAACAATTTTAACAGGAAATCAGCTAAGTTTATTATTTAGTTATGTATTACAATATCTTGTTTTTCTAATACATGAAACCAGCGAAGTATAATAGTTTAATTCAGTTTGAAATGCAAAAGAATATTTAAGTTTTACCTCCTCGGTTATGTATTTACCCTTGAAAACAATACACAAACATTTGTTACAATGAATCTAGAACATAGATAAAGAAACAGGAGAGATGCACATCATGTATTCACTTTCATACGGAATTATAGTTGCAGTTGACATGTACACCTATGCATGCATGCAACAATCATGCATTTAAAAAAGAACGTATCCTGCAACCACCCTCAGGGCATTCCCATCTAAAATTTCAATGCAGCTTTTAGAAACAAAATAACATTTCAAATGTGAAAATAGCACAATCCAAATTTTGGAAACAAACTATGACTACCATCATGTATGAAGCTGTGAGGCAGAATGGATATGATGTACCCAGTAGTAACAAACTTTCTAAGAAATTACTTATACCTTAACAGTTTCATCATTCGAATATGCCTCCGCCACATCACATAGTTTTCCCGTAATATAGGAAGCAGAAAACTTTCCATCAGCAGTGCCATACTCCCCTAAGACCCAACATATAACCTGTTACCAAAATTTCAGCAATTATGCAAGTATACTTGAGGATAACATTTTCTTGCTTTTTTCCACAGATCAAAGAGAAGCAAAACTATATTGAACAGAACGTACTTGAAGAAATACAGATGGAAGCTTTGGCTCTCCAATGATGCGCAAATATGATTCCACCTACCCACGTAAAGGAAATTCTCATTCGCTAAACAGAAAAGAACTGGAAAAAGTTGAAAAGCTAGATAACATATGCTAACAATCTATCTATAAATTGTTAATTATTTCCATTTATCTTGTAATATTAAGTAATAATCTAGTCATAAACAGCTTCAAAACAGCCATTCTAACAGGCTTTTAAAACACCACATTGTGTATGTGAAACTAAAACTTTTCATACAAATGGAATAATATGTTATTTTGGTTTTGAGATAATTTATCACCATTTGTTTGTTAACTAATTAGAATGAAACCTCTCTCATTCCGAAGATCAAAATAGAGTGTTGAACTTGACTCTGTTGATATTTGGATCTCAAACCATTAGATGCTCACTATTTTCCCTCTGCACGTTATTAAGATTTTCTTATTCACATTTTTGTTTTAGTTGGGAAGTAATATTAAACTAGTTTCATTGGCAATCATAGTCCGAGAAGCAATAATGACTTTGGCTATACATCATTCAAATCCTAAAAGACCACATCTTTTATTTAGGATTTAGAAATTTAGACATTCATGTGCATTAGTTGAATATTAATATGAAAAGTTCCTTGATTTACATTTATCAACATGCAAGCTTACAAAAATGCCATGTCTGCCTCTGATGAGTATAATTAAATTTATGAAGCATGCAATAAATGAATGTATGAGCACATGTTTGCGTGCGTACAAACATGCAAAACCACAAAAGAAACATACAGCAGATGATCTCAGCTGACTGTCTGCATTGTCATCATCCTCTCCAAACCCTTCTGCTATCAATCGCATCAAGTTATGTGCCACCTTGATATTGACCAGGTCTCCCGCATGCTCAAACACCTTATTCATGGTCTGCAGAGTAAATACATCAAGCATGGCTGACATTGAACAAACACTTTTAAGTAATAATATTGTATATTTAATAATATAGGGGAAAGCCATCATTATAATTACCTTTATAAACCAGTGGTTACTTGGAGCAAACTGCTCTGCTAGCTCCACACACCGAGATGCTATTTCAGTTTTGTAATGATTATCATTAATGCTAATCATGTAATCAATCATGCGGTCAACAATCACTTCCACATTGGAAGACTTGGTCATTTTATAAAGTAGTTCAAAGGTTTTTCGCTTGAGAGTATCATCTGGGTCCTGTGACATGCAAAATAAAGTTTAAAGGAAACAATATATTACAAAATGGTGGCAAGGGAAACCATAAAGATATGTCATGAGAGATTGCTTATCCAATCAATGCTTCCAATAAGTCCCTTACCTCCCAACACACAAATTTATACACATCCACGTACAGTATACATTTTCTCTTTTTCAGATAGAAAAGAACTAGCAACAGATAGATCACATAAGCATAGAATGAGCTGCTTCATTTCCATATCACATTAGTACTAGATATCCCACTTGCATTCAAATTTTATAAAGTCATAGAACACCTAAAGATGAAGAAAATTGAACAATTTTGCTCCATAGTTTTTTTCCCCTCCCTTCCTCTAATGGTGACAATTTTGATATACAAACAAGAAGTTGCAATACATCTCATAACTCCTTCATAAAACATACATATAAATAGATAACAGCCGCCAGTATGTATACCAACAAGCAAAACCCATAAATGATTCCTCCTGAAAAATCCTTTCCCTTAATCAAATGGCCCAAGGATCACTTATTCTTCTCCTCCATCCTTTCTCTCCACCATATGTCCAAAAAGTAAATGTAACTGCAAAAACAACCATACACCATACAGTTCCAATTTTCTTTGACAGAAAACAACCAACACCCTAGCCACCAAAAGTAATATAAAAAAAGTGCATATTTACCAATAGAAAAATAAAATAAGAAAATAACAATGTGGAATCTAAACACATGTTATAGCTACAATCCCAAGGGGTGAAGTCATATAGCAACATTGACAGAATGAATTAAGCAAATTATGTAGGAAGCGAACAGAACAGGAACAGAAACAACCTCCAACAGCTTTATGGACCCCAAACAAGAGTAATCTCATAAGCATCAGAAAGAATAATCTCCCTCACCTCTAAGCAATCAATAACAGCCAACTGGTGTTGCTCAGCAATCTCTGGACTTATCTTTATCAATCGACCAATCGCATCAATGCCCATATATTTTAAGTTATGACTATCACTCTGCCAACAAGTTTACAATATTATAAATGCAAGTCATTACAAAAGAAGCCAAATTAGATTGAGAAATGACCATGCACAAGGATATAGGAGCAAACCTTCAAAAATCTGGCAATAACATCAGCTGCAGATTCTAATAACTTCTGATTTGGGTATATTGCAGAAACACAGCATATGCACTCATAAAGAACAGCATTTCCTATATTACTCGATGAATCACACTTCCTGAATATGTCACCTACGACCATATACATGTTCTCACTTGCTTGCTTGTCCCCACTTCCCAGCAACGCCAGAATTTTCAGCAATCTGATCTGCATAATTAAACTATGATTTGAATTAACCAAATCTCCAGGAAAAAAGGGGCAGTGGATTGACAAATATAGGTGAAAATAAGCATAACTGTAGAATCAAAGACAGTCAAGCAGCCGTATTATAAAGCTTGGGAAACAAAATGATGCCAAACATATATGGCACTAATCAAGTGAAGTAAACTACTTTTAGAATGTTTTCAAAAAAAAACCCCAAGGGTGATATATGTTCTATTCTACCAAATATATTTTTGAACATCCCAGGAAATTAAAAAGCCATTGTAGTAGCATTTTTTTTTCAAAAAAATAAATCCATGAGACAAACAAGTACACATTTTTCAATATGAATCAAAACCAAGCAAAAGAGGAAAAGAATGAGAGCAAAATATGCGACATACCTGAATGAAAGGAGCTGGCATCTGATGGTAATCGTAACTCTTAGGCAACCTATGTTCAGCTACTTGTTTAAGAATGTTTACGAAGCTGATTACTAAGTCCTTGTAAGAATTGACATCTATCGTTATAAGATCAAAAAGAGGGCACAATGTTGCACCCATGACCCCAGGATCATTATCACAAAGCCTCTGCCACAAAGCAAACGATACTATTAAATACATGAGAAAACTCATGTAAAAAACATGGAGTTAACAAATTGAAAACCTAAAAATGCTTGAGCAGCAAAATTAGCAGGAACTAATTGGTGAAAAGTAGTTAAAATAGAACAATATATACATTATCGTTTAAACATTAGATAACAATACACTATACCAGTATTGATTAAAATTTTAACTACACGTTCATTTGATTTACAACAAAAGAAGGAAAACAATCGACACCCACCTTCCTGAAATTCGAGACGAGATGCTGAACAGAGGAAGAAGACTTCTGATAAAACCTGTGAAGCGCCATGATAGCTTTCTTTCTCACAGCCTCTTTAGAATGGCCCAAAAGCTCAACAACTTGCGGCAAAACCGCAGGAATCGTTTCTTCATTAATCAACTTACAAACAGCATTCAAAGCGGCACAAACCACCAAATAATTATCCGATTTCAAGTCCTTCTGAATCGTATTAACAATCAAGATAATCAAATCATGATCCTCGTTCAAGAACAAAGTAACGGCCAAATACCCAGTTCGTTTCAGGACCAAATTATCATCGTGGGTCATTTTAACAGCGTGAATATACCCAAACGACGCGTCGTGACCAAGCATCTCGACATAGGCGAGTCGAATGATGTACTCCTTCATCTTCCGTTTGGGAATATCAGGCTCGGAGATTCGGCCTTTCAGAGTCTCGATCTCGTTAAGTACAATTCGGTCTTCCTCCGCCTTGGATCGGGCCTCGCCGATGGATTTGACGAGGTCGAGAAACTCCTTGGATTGGCCAAACCCGCCTTGGGAGCCCATTGCGAGCTCCCTTCCGATCGTCTTCAATTGCTCCAGCTTCGCTCTTTCTTCTTCTTTCGTTGGTTTACTTTTGAAGTGAATCCAATTCGACTGGAAAGAGCGAGGGAATGCGAATTCTCGCGGAGCAAAATCAACGAGGGTTTCGTTGAGCTCACTCTGTGATGATAATTAGATCTAAGATGATTTCTGGCCTCGCACGTCTTCTGTTAGAACAATAAAATAGACAAATCTGGTTTGTTGGGTTCTACTCCTGTGTATGTCTTGCTGTACTCTTCGTTTTTAAATTTCTTTCTACCTGTTTCAGTATACATATGCAGAATGAAATGCATAATATATATAATATATATAAATAATTAATAATTTAAAATCTAATGCAAAATCTTACAATATAACATTTCACTGGCTTATAATTACAAATTAATTAAAAGAATTATTATTTTATACAAATATAAAATCATAATGTGATATTTATATAAAAATATAAAATATTACGATAATAATATAATATTATTATATTTAAATAAAATAATTAAAATACGTAATATAAAAATAAAAATATCAAATTTAACCCGTCATAATGAGATCGAATACTACACATATTAAATACTTAATAAAATTGAAATCTCCAAATGTAAAAGATGAATTCTCTCTCTCTAAAAATATAATAATTTAAATGTTAAGAGAACTTGGTTTGTAATTATTTGCCGAATGCATTAATACAAATTGATAAAATACAAAATTGAAAATCCAAGTACAAGGAATACTTGGCAAGCCCAAACAAGGAACTGCATGAGCCTACGAAGAGGCCCAACTTATGGGCCCACAGTGATAATATGATCAGGCCATACAAGTTAAACATCATTCAATACAGACAAGAGCTGTGCCGAACGCAAAGAATGAGCGGTTGCTTCGGCCGGCTGGCCCCGACAAAAGTAGCATTTAATTTTTAAAAATAATTTATTTTTATTCTTCTATTATAATTTAATCAAATTTAATTTATTTTTATTAAAATAATTATTTTAAATAATTTTACTTTTAAATCCTAATATGTATAAAATAAATACAAAATTTATTTTTTTATAAAAATTTTTTATTTTAACTTTATTTTAATCTTTTTTATATTTTTAATTAATTTTAATTTATTTTTATTAAATAATTATTTTTGATAATTTATCTTTAAATTTTTTTTTGTATTTAAATATATACTTTATTTTTTATCTATTTTATTTTTAAATTAAATTATCACTTTAAATAAGTTATATAACGATAAAAAAAATATTTCGACTTTAATTATAAATTTAAAAAAATATATTTTTTAATTTTTTATTAATTTTAAAATATAAAAATATTATTATAAAATTATTAAATAATATTATAACTATAAAAAATTTATTATTATTAAAAATATATATTGTGATTTATATAAATAATCCAAAAAATTATAGAACTTTTGGGTTGGCCAACCAACTTAGAATGTACCGTGTCTTAGGTCAGTCAACTTAGGGCAATACTGTTAGTGGACCCAGAGTAATGCAGTTGGCTGGTAGTGACGGGACATGGGATAGTACTGTGCGCCACCCACCAGACCCAAGACAATACTGTTCACACCCTAGGAAAGTACTGTTTACACCATGTGGCAGTACTGTACACTCTGCGTCAATTAGTTGACGGATCCAGGGAAGTACTGTACACTCTAGGTTGGCTGACAGTGGCGGACTCAGGGCAGTGCTGTATGCCCGAGAATTACGGAGCTAAGGCGGACATTTTGCACCTAAAACATCCGCAAATTCTAGTCTTTGTTCATTTTTTTTACTATTTAAGATATTTATTTTGCTTACATGTCTATGTATTTAATATTTTAATAATAAATCTTTTAATATTATTAATTAATTATAAAATTTAAATATTTATAAATATTTTAAAATATATAAATAAAATAAAATTTATATAAAATAAAATTATATTTTTATTTTTGTTATATTTATTTTATATTAAAAGTAAATTTTAAAAATTATTGAAAAAAATAAAGACGTTAAAGAGAAATTTTAGAAATGAAGAGAAAAAGAGAAAATAAATTTAAAAATATAAAAATAAATTAAATTTGATTACGTAATGATAAATTTTAAAATATAAATTATTTGTGAGGATAAAATGTTAAAAATAATTATTTTAATAAAAATAAATTAAAATTTAATTAAAAATACAAAGAGTAGTCGATTAAAACAGAAAATTTCCCTTCCCTGGACTAGCAACTCACGGATCTCCCAAAGTCTCACAAGATTCATCTCCATGACCGAGAGCCGACGTGTTTCTTCTCAAAGATGGAGATAGATTTTAAGAATATTCTCATCGAATCAACACAGTTTCAAAAATTATTCCCTCTCCCAACAACTATTGGAATGCATCTCCTCTTCCGTTGATGGGCTTTCTTTTTGTTTTACATCAATTATGCAGTGCAACAGGAAGCAGAAACAAACAGTTTTTGCACAGGCATGCAGCTAGCACAGGTCCGTTGCTCAAACCGCTAACAGAGCTCTGAACAATTATTTGCTCGAGAGAATTAGAATAAGAACCCCACGAACGTTAACCGAACTCCGGTTACTAATATATGTGCAAACCTCTACCTACTAGCTTGCAATTACAATGTACGGCTGGTACAACACTGGATTGATCTCGCCGTTTGAGGCATGCAGATGGGTGTGACACAGAAAAACAATTGAATGATGTTTATTGAATGATGTTGCAGTAAGATCTTGTGGTACAGAGGGGTGAAAGAAAGATGCGAAGCAAGTTTTGCCATCTGAGAAAGTTTACGAATACATTCTGTTCCGCGGAAGCGACATTAAGGTAAGGGAGATTGTGATTGCTTGTTATTGCATCTATTCGTTTTTTTCGCTTTTCGTTGCAAGGCCAATCTTTCATTTCAGGATTTGGAAGTTAAGTCCTGTCCTCCTTCACTGAAAGAGGAAGATCAAACTTACAAAGATACTGCTGGCATTCAGGTATTGACATGACGAAATATGCAACGACTATCGATTTTTCAGCGTTAAAAAGGGAAATTTACTTGCTTTTTCTTCACTCTTTGTTTTTTATTTTTTCCTTTCCGGGCTTTTCCTTCATGGTTGCAGTATTCTGGGGTGCCTATGAATTCTCCGCCATCAGTATCAGTTGCTGGTAAAACTTTGATAGAATCAATGAAATGGCAGGATACTCCTACTTTGACTACCAATGCCTTCACATCAGCGGGCAACTCAAGTTGGTCAATTGAATCATCCCCAAGCTACCCAGAGTGCTGCTTCACCATCATTTACAATGCCAATGTGTTGGCAAGGATATAATGGAACATCAATGAATAGTTTTTACCCTCCAAAAACTCCTCTTCCTTTTCAATCTCCATATGCATTGTCACCGTCCTTAACTGAGCAGAATGGAATTCTCACTTCTCTGGTCCCAGCATTTAAAACTCCATTTGGATGTGTTGCTGGTGATCTTTGATCACTTGCATCCTAACTTTTCATCCTCTCTTCCATCTACTGCCGCATATATGATTGATCATAATCAAACTTTGTCCTAGGTTCCTTCTTCTAGTCAAGACACCAAAACTGTTGAAGCTTCAATTGCTGGCAAATTTTTCTCTGATCCTGTAATTGGACATCGTGCTCGGTCCATGCGTTTTACTGCATCACCTTTTCTAGGTTCTGCTTCTGGCTCTTGCCAACGCCACCGCCATCATTGTTAACTCCGGATCAGTTAGTGCTATCTAGACCACCCGTGCTCTCTTGCACACAGGCAATGTATGCCGATAAGAAGGATATGGGTGCTATGCTACCAACATCATCTAATCCTCCAACAACTGTGTCTCTCAAGTAACTGAACCACCATTGTTGCCATTGCCAAGTCCTACACTACAGGTTTGGATTCTTTAGCTGAATTTTTTAATTCCTTGACGCTAATCAGTTGTTCTTATTTGTTTTAAATCCATTTGTAATGCCCCTCTCCTTTAACAGTTGTGCACTAACAGTTCTATTGTGCTTTTATGTTCTGTTTTTTTCAGAATGTGCAATTAGCTATCATCTTTGGTTCTGTTTTAGTCAGGATGCAAATATATTTAACATATTTCTTATCTAAATATTTCCCAAATGTAAGATGACTTTGCTTAAATCATTCAAAGGTGAAGGTTATCCTGAAGATAAGCCTGTAAAGCTGAATTGTTGAGCAGATGGAAATGTTAGATTAATGAAAGATAACAAACCAGTATGGTTGATTTAGGCAAGAATCTAATACAAGATTACTGCTATACATGCAAGCCAAAAGCCACCTTGTGGATCTGTGCTTTAAATTCTCTCAGGTTCTGGGCATTCTGAAGAGCTTGATGGCTAGAAAACTGAATGCAGGAGCAGTGGAAGTTGATAATGATGAGCTGTCATCTTAGCTGTTTAACTATGTTATAGTTGACAAAACTCTGAGTTTAAGCACTTATGGTAGCACAAATAAAAGGCTGAAAAACTTCTAATTCATGGACAGTTCTTAAATTAATTCTGGATATTCATTCAAATATTCTTGCTGCGAATTTATAATTTTTCTTGGTGATAGTTCTAGCTTAGAATAACTAATCATCTTCAACACACCTTAGTCCAAACCCGTCATAGACGGATGGGGATGGATGAGCTTTGATTATCTATCTGCCATGTTCAGTATTTGGTGTTTACGAGGGTAGGTACTTTGGATTTCTTTCACATAAATATGAAGGACTGTTATAATGGGAAGTCTAAACATTTAGATAAGATATGTTGACTCTTAAAATTTTGACTGAAGTTACTAGTTAAAAGAATCGTGGATCTTACAGTCTCAATACTCTACTACACAGTTCACTGAAGAGTTTGATTTTTAAGCAATGAATGAGAAGTTCAAAAACGATGAAGTATGGGGTCATCTCGGAAAGGCAAAGCAAGGGGGTAAAACTAATAATGTTGAGGGTAATGCAACTGATCAGAGCTTGCGGACCAAAGAAGCTCACGCTCTGGTAAAAAGAAAAAAGAAAACGATCCTAAGGTAGGTTTTGAATTGTTCTACACATGATCAGATTTTCTTATTTTTGGAAAATTGTTTTCGACTACAGATTTTTTGGCTAACGTCATGTATTAACATAAATTCAAAATAGGCTTACATCTAAGCTTTTGTTACTCTATGTGCGGCCTGCGTATAAGAAGGATGATTTCTTTGACATGATTTCCTTCCATTCACTCAGCCGTGGAGGAAAGGGTGGACAGAATCGTTTCTCTGAACGAATGAAACTGGATACTGAGGTTTGCTTACATAAATTTAATCCTGTTTTCACTTACGTGAAGTGAATACTGAATTGAGCAACTTCAAGTAATGCTTCATGAATCCTTGATTTCCTTATTACGGTTTTATTTTACAGACTTTTGGCAACCTCTGATAGAGAAGCTAGATTATGCTGCTGGACGAAGCAGAAATTATTGGGTGGGGAAGGGGAGAAGGTTACGGTGGAAGGGTACGGGGTGGAAGCATGCATAACTAATGCAATATGTGAGAGAGAGGAGGAAGGGGATAGTGCGTGGCCAGTGTCTGTAGTAGATTGAGCGGGAAGACAGAGGGGGGGAATTAGAAGGAGCGTAGTAGGAGCGAGGGGCGGCTGGATTGCGGCTGGCCCTGTCCTGATTGCTAAGGGGACGGGAAAAGGGCTTTGCGGCTCGGAGGGTGAAGGCCCGTAGAGCCGAGGTCGGGGGAGCCGGGTGCCTCGGAGAGGGGGAGAGAACGAAGCGGAAGACCAGGAGGGGGAGGGTGGGCAGGAGAGAGAGGAGAAGGGAGA